>JAVJIF010001519.1:0-332120 GCA_038442645.1 Agave tequilana
AAGAAAACTAAAGAAAAACTTGCCTCCTTTTTGTTGATGACTTACCTAGAACCCTTACATCTTTTACCTGCTTCAGATGCAATCAACGCATAATTCATAAGATCGAGCTCAGTCCCCATTCGCATTACATCATCAAGACGAACAAGAATAAAATGATACGGAATCTTGAGGAGGAGAACATCATCATGAATATCGGTGGCACTCACACAAACATGGCTATACTGATGCTTCTAGATTCACTTGAATGCTCATCATAACCAAAAGAGAAAAGTAGAAAGAAGAAGAAAACAAAAGTAAAGACAAACATTAAAAAAATTACCTTTTATTTCTTGTAGAAAAGATGGAAGAAAGGAGGAGGTACATCGGTGTTACTCTCAATATAAGCCTCGCTCTCTTACTTACATGAATCTCAATCTAACCTATGCTTACAAAGAAACAAAAATTACATAAAAAAAATAAAAACCTGCACTAAAAAGAATGAAAAACTGGCCTAAAATCTCTCTCCTACTTAGTTCGTCCCCTATATGCTCTGAAAATCCCAGTATTTATAGGCAAAACCTAACCTATGAGAGCGTATGAAATAAGGGGAGCAAACGCTCCCCCTAACCCTCTAACAAAGCCGTGGAAACGCGGCTTTGGCCGCGTTTTCACGGCCAGGGTGTGGCCAGGTGGCTATACCCTGTTGGTGGTACTCCCCAGCTTTGCAATTGATGTTTATCTTCAGCTAGATTTGCAGTTTAAGTCTAGGATTTTGACGAAATGGCCTTTGATCCTTGGCTTTAACCGATTGATCTGTAGAGATTTATTCTAACTGGTTTTTAACTGATCTGAACCGACCTGATCTGCCATAATTTACTGAGTTCAAATTAATTCTGATTTAATTCAGAATTTGATGGGCTTTTGGGCTCATTTATCTTCACTCTCCTTTAGGAATGGGCTTGCAAATAAATTAAATAATAATTAGGATAAGCAGAGTTTATTTTATAATAAGTATGAGAATATGATATGAATGTGCAATATTAGTGACCGGTCATACCCCCATACCTATCTTTTGCTCGTCCTCGATCAAACAACTAAACAAAAAATTATTAGACCACTTTCGCAGGTCACGAGATTGAACTGAGCATGTGCAATAAGCCGTTAAATCTCTAGGTTACCCCTAGAGGACGAGTTTTGTCTCGTGAGGTTTTCAGTGGATTACACCCACAAAATCCGTAAAGAAAGAGAAAAATGTTAGTATTTTGAACACATTTTGAATGAAAAATATTTAAAATATTATTGTAGATTTAAGTAATCTATAAGTTAAGGAAAACAGAATTTTTCATTCCTAAACTTAATCTCTATTCAAAAATTTATTATCAATCAAAGTAAGGAGTCAAATTGTACTTCTCATCTAGTCTATTACTTTACCCTAAGTCATATGCACCTTGTGACCGTGAAAATTTTGACTAAGGGTTCATTAACTCTAACTCTTATGCCTATATATATATATATATATATATATATATTTGGTGGTATTACTCCTTATATATATATATATATATATATAATATATATATATATATTTGGTGGTATTACTCCTTAGTTCTATTAGGCTTTATAATCTGCCCATGTAACGAGCCTTTAATCAGTGACTCCCAGAACAAACGATCTTAGGGCCCGGGTGAGAAAATACTCCAAGGACTCAAGGACTCGAGCAAACAAGGCCACAAAACTAAGGATATTATTATATGAACCACTTTTAGGCGTGAATACTTATGCTTTATTAGGCGTGAACTTAATCAGAGGATTTATATATATTTTTTCCTCAAACTTATCAAATCATCTTTCACATAAATACCAAGGCTTACTTAGGCCAAAGCACTTAGCTAATCAATAATTAGATTTGTTTATCTTTTATATATATATATATTTTCTTTTTTTTTATAAAAGGCATAAGAATCTTTGTTTTTGAACCCTAAGTGTGTTAAGTGTATGAAGTGTGCATATTTCACTAAGGTAAAGATTAAGACTAAATTACTTTGACAAATTATCTTTCTAACCCCAAAAATCAAACAAATAATCTTATTTTGACCAAGTATAAGAAATCCTAATTTGGATTTTCCTATTCCTTAAAATTGACTTAATTTCTTACAAAAAATATGTCAAAATATTGTTTCTATTTTCAAAAGATTTTAAAAGTAAAGTAAATGTTAAAAAAATTTTGTTTTTAATAAAAAGAAAAACCTAAGTTATGTTAGAACCCTCCCCAAGACCTATCTCATGCATTGTCCTCAATGTATGAATTAATGCATAGATGCATGAAAAAGAAGAATGGGAAGGAAAATACTACCTTAAGGTGGTGCTTCCGGTGGTGGTCTGATTGGTCCATGAAATGCGGACCAATCGACTTTTTGTAGAGTTCAGGGGAACCCACCAGAAATTTTTCTAATATACCCACTAAAATGATGTAAATATGAATTATTTTTATTAAAATTTAACCCCATCTAATATCCAAATTTCATAATTAATTTCGGAGTCAATTTTGTCAACCGCCTTATCCCAAAATGGAGTTTGAAAAGATGGAATGATTGACTTGGACTTTGAAAGTATGGAACTAATACCGACTCAGAAAAATGACTTAAATCAAGTAAAAGTTTAGGAGTCGAGATTGGTTCAGAAAGTGGGTCCAAATCGAGAAGTTGAAACTCAAGTCCACATTAATTTTCCCACAATAGAATGTGACTTAATATTGGTGATTCAAGTTCAATAATGACAGGTGTGGGAATCAAAACTGACTCTAAAATATTACTCAAGTCAGGTAACAAAACAGGAGTCATATTGATTCAGGAATTTGAACTGGATCACAAATTTGAGAATCTAGGTCACATTTTTCATTTAGTTCAATTTCATAAAAATGAGAATTTACCAATTTGTCAATGGGACCTTCAAAAGTATGAAATTGGTCAAGTTCAATATGATAATCATCAAAGATTAGCGACTCAATTTCATTATGAATTGGCACAGGATCCAATGTTGACTCGGGAAAAAGATTGAAATCATGTGAAGATACCGGAGTCATAATTGAATCAGGAAGCAGAATTGAATCACTAAGTTGAGGTTCATGAATATATTCATTCTCAAGTTCAATTTCAGGAAAGGGATAACTTGCCAAACTGTCAATGTCACTTTCAAAATTTAGAGTTTGATGATTGTGCTGAAATGGAATCTTGTTTTTCAAACAACATGACTCTTCGGCTCTAACAGAATGGTTAGCGACATCAGAATTGGCCAAATGTTGAGAATGTAGAGTTTGGACCATCATATCTATGTCATGATTACGAGCGTTTTGAGCCTGAGTCATGGCTTCAAGCATCTTTTGATAGTTGATTGGTTCATCATTTAGTTGCGATTGGTCATGAAAAAATAAAGTGTTGTTTTAGAATTGGTGGTGAAATTGTGAGTCCATCAGATTTTGTGATTGTTGTTTAGACTCACGCATACTCATTTTCAAATTGATGGTTTTCTATTTTGGACTGGTGGAACTGAGTATGAATCTTGGAAATATTATGGACAAGGTGGATAAGGAGGACAAGTTGGTTGAAACTTGGACTCTGGGGAGGTGACTCTGGGGAGGTGAATCCCCATTGACTCTGTGAAGAGCTGAAATTATTCTAGAAACTATGGTTATAAGATTAGGGGCATGGGTTATATTGATTTAGAGAAGACCAATCTACACTATGTTGGTTAAAGTAATGATATGCTGGGTTGGTAATATCCGAAAAGAGGTGTAATATGGATTACCATTAAAATTGGAAAAATTATTGTTATAAGCCATATCACACAATAAAACACAAACAAATAAGCAAACAAAGAAAAAAATTCTAAACTAAGTTAGGATAGGCCTTTGACCTAGACGACTCCTAACTGGTTAGACTGTCTACGGGAGGTATAATGCAGACTTTGACCACAAGCAAATCAGCCAGGTCAAGGCAAGATTGGTGGGAGGTATCCGTGCAAAAGCGATGGCCTAATTAAGCCAAACCACCAACCTTTGGGGTTTCGCCCCTCAATCCCTTTCCTTAGATACTGATTTGGCAGGAGTCAAATTCTAAAACATTTCCCCTTAGGATAATCTCCTAATTGAATCCGAGATGTCGCTAGGGCCAACGTCTACTCATTTTTAGTTAGGCTTGGGTTAGTGAGTGAGGAGATTGTTTGTAGGCTAAGGGAGGGTAATGACTTCCCCACCTTATCTTGTTTATAGGACAAGCCCTTAAGATTGATTTAGTGTGGTGTACAAGAAAAGCAACACTTAAGCAATGTAAACAATCCAAAAGTGTTCTTATACTGGATGCTATGCACACGTACCTTTGCTCCAGCACTCTTCAACAGTAATGTAAACGAATTAGACACGTGCCTAAATGCAAGTATAAACCGTTTTTAGCATTTAACAAACATCATTTTACTGTTGAGGTTAGAAAGGAAGTACAGTAAGACAAACAAGAAAATAAATAGTTACAGATTTAAACATTGCAATTTAGCTAACCTGCAGAAAATATAGGTTAGTAGTTCACTGAGATTGTCACAGAAATGTAGCAAATCTGAGGGCTTCTTGGCTCTGCTTTCTTGAGCAGAGTCCAAGGCCACTTATATGTCCACTGCAGCAAAAATTCCTTGTTGTCAAACATGTACACCAAGAACAAAGAAGAAAGTTAATCAAAAATGTAAACTTTAAAAAGAATTACTTACCGTCCCTCCCCGGCAACGGCGCTAAAATTTTGATTGAGTTAGAACCTGCACACAAAATATAGAATTTCAGAACTTTAAAATAGATATGTGCAAGTTACTCAATTCTACCACAATAGCAAGTGGCTATGTGGGTCGTGATTCACAAGGAGGGACTAACGATGGAAGCTTTTTTAGTAAGCTCTCTTTTAAGTTATAAAGAATGGTTAAAGATCTTCTTTTAGTTCTTAAATAGAAAATGAAAAAAGAGTTATAGTTAAGTTAGGAAGAAAGTGGTAGATAGAGAAGGTGAAGAAAATATGATTGCAAAAATCAAAAAGTTTAAGAAATTACCGTGTAGCTTCGGGCTAACGGGTCGTGTCCACGAGGAGGAATGTGATGAAAGCTTTTCGGTGTTTTGTTTCGTAACAAAGATTGTGCTCGTTTTTTAATTGAAAAGAGAATGGAAAGAAGGGAGATGATTAGAAGAGAAATTGCAATTTTGGAGAAGGCTTTAGAAAAAAGATGATTTAAAAAGCTTTGAAAAGTGATCGGTTGTTTTTAATAAAGAAGAAAATCCAGGCTCACTATCTCACTACTCAACCATTTATTCTTCTATTGAAATCCTTAGTACCTCAACTTGATCATAGGCAAAACTTAAAGTTGACTTTAGAAAGTTTGAAATAAAGCATATAAGATGGTTGGAAAAGTTCACTCTTTTCTTTAAGAAACCATTTTGAATCGAATGTTAAATCATCAGGAAGTTCAAATATAAGATAAAAACAAGTTCAAGAGACGTTCTTAAAAGAAGTAGAAGTTTAAAAATCCAAATCCATCCTCATGTACCTTCAACACTTTCAAGAAGAAAGGCTTTAAGTTAGGCATGCAAATGATTCATTGGGTTTTTTCATTAAAATCAGAAGAGAAGAAGAATTGAAGAGAGGTACAATAGTGAGCCCAGAAAACCGATTTAGCTACTTATGGAAGACAAAGAAAAATGCAAGTAAATATCACAAGATATACCATAAAATGAGTGGAAGAAAATGTAGCTCGATTCTTGTATTGATGTCACTTCAATCTTCAAGTTATAAGAACTCAATTCCTTTCTCTCACAGGTATTTGTAATGAACTACAAATTGCTAAAAAAAATATAACTTTTGTACTATCTAATAAAGAGCCTAAACCTTAAAGTATAAAACAAAAATTCTAATCCTATTCTCGCTCCTTTTTCAGTACAAAACCTAAGCTTTTATAGGCAAAAACCCAGAGGGCAGGGAGTGAGGAGATAAGGGGAGCAAACGCTCCCCTTATCTCCACCACAAGCCGCGGATCCGCAGCTTGGGCCGCGGATCCATGGCCTGGATGTGGCCAATTGGCCACATCCAGGTGGAGAGGTGGTTGGCGTGGATTTGGCCTCCCTTTTATCTTGCTGGATTCACTGTTGCAACTCCCAGATTTGATGAAATGATCTTTGATTTGTTGGCTTCAACCGCTTGATTCAGGGAGATTCATTTCAACCGTTTTCAATCTCTCTGATATGTCAAGATTTGCCTTGATTCCTTGATTTCAAATTTATTCTGAATTAAATCAGAATTTAATGGGCTTTTGGGCTTATTTCTCCTTCCTTTCTTTTAGCAATTGGGCCTACATTTAACAAAGAAGAAGAAGACTTATTAATAGGATTTAATAGCTGAAAAGTATGGTAAGGTGACAATGTATATGCAATATATGTGACTGATCACACCCCCACACTTATCTTTTGCTCGCCTTGAGCAAAACATCAGACTAATTCTAATAAATTATTAGACCACTTTTGCAGGTCACTCGATTGCACTGAGCATGTGCAATAAACTATTAAATCTCTAGGTTACCCCTAGAGGACGAGTTTTGTCTCGTGACGGTTTTCAGTGGATTGCACCCATAAAATCCATAAAAATATTAGTATTTTCGAAAAGCATTTTGAAGGAGAAAATATTTGAAGTATATTTGTAAGGTTTTAAGTAATCTATAAGTTATAGGAATATCAAAATTTTCATTCCGAAACTCAGTCTCTATTCAAAAACATGTCATTAATCAAAGTAAGGAGTCAAATTGTACTTCTCATCTAGTCTATTAACTTACCCTGAGTCGTATGCACCATCGTGATTGTGAAGTTTGACTAAGGGTTCTTTATCATTAAATCCTATGCCTTATTTATATTTATTTTTGGTCAATTTCATTAGGCTTTCTAATCAGCCCATGTAACAAGCCTTTAGTCGGTGACACCCAAACCAGACAATTTTAGGGCACCAAGTGAGAAAACACCCCTAAGGACTAGAACACTTGAGCAGACAAGGCCACGAAACCAAGGTTTTTATTTATAAAATGGACCCCTTTTAGGCGTGAATACTTGTGCTTCATGAGGCACAAATACCCAGCTTAATCAGAGGATTTATTATATATATATATATATATATATATATATATATATATAATATATATATATATATATATATATATATATTTCAAACTTATCTAATTATCTTTTGCATAAATACTAAGTCTTTCTTAGGCCAAAGCACCTGGCTAATCAATAATTAGATTTGTTTATTTTTTACTTTATACATATATTTTTTTTATAAGGCATAAGAGTCTTTGTTTTTAAGCCCTAAGTGTGTGAGTGTATTTAGTGTGCATATTTCATCAAGGTAAATATCAAGACTAAATTACTTTCACAAATTTTCTTCCTAACCCTAAAAATCAAGCAAGTCATCTGACTTTGACTAAGTATAAGAAATCCTAATTATTATTTTCCTATTCCTTAAAATTGACTTAATTTCTTATAAAAATATATCAAAATATTGTTCTAACCTTTCAAAAAGTTTTTTTTGTTATATTTTTTCCCTTTTTTTTGTTTTTGTTTTTGTTTTTGTTGTTGTTATATTAGTCATGTTAACCCTCCTCCACACTTATCTCATGCATTGTCCCCAATGTATGAAAGAAATGTATAGATGCATGAAATAAAATGGAAAAGAGAAAAGTTACCGATACACGGGGTCAAAAAGACCCATAGCCCTTTCATTTACTGGCACCGATTCTAAGAAAGGTTTAAGGAATTGACCATTTACCTTAAAGTCATTTCCATTCTTGGTGTCACTGATCTCAAATGCACTGTGTGAAAACACGGTTTTTACAACGAATGGCCCAGTCCATCTTGATTTCAATTTTCCTGAAAAAAGATGAAGCCTAGAATTATAGATTAAGACTTTTTGTCCGGGACAAAGGTTTTTCTTATGATGTGTTTATCATGAAAAATCTTAACTCTATGTTTAGTGATCCTAGCATTTTCATAGGCCTCATTTCTTAACTCCTCTAATTCAGAAATTTGTAACTTCCGAAGGCCACCAGCCTTAGTCAAGTCAAAATTCAACTGCTTGATTGCCCATAAGGCCCGTGCTCTAACTCAACGGGCAGGTGACAAGCTTTACCATGGACTAATCTATAAGGAGACATTCTTAGAATCGTCTGAAAGCGGTCCTGTAGGCCCATAGGGCATCTACAAGTTTGATGGACCAATCTTTCCAGTTTTGGTTCACAGTTTTCTCCAAGATAAGCTTGACTTATCTATTGGAAACCTCAACCTGCCCACTGGTTTGAGGATGATAAGGTGTGGACAACTTGTGAGTTATGGCATACTTTCGCATAAGAGCTTCAAAGAATCTATTGCAAAGTGAGTGCCATTATCACTGATGATAGCACGAGGGGTTCCAAAGCGTGAAAAATGTTCTCTTTCAAAAACTTTATGACAACTTTGTTATCATTAGTTTTACAAGGAATGGCTCTTACCCACTTGGACACATAATCCACAGCAACCAATATGTATTAGTTTCCAAATGAATTAGGAAATGGACCCATAAAGTCGATGCCCCAAACATCAAAAAGTTCTATTTCTATAATTGAGTTAAGGGGCATCATATTTCGTTTTGAGATCCTTCCTACCATTTGGCATCTATGGCACGTCTTGCAAAATTCAGAAGCATCCTTGAGCAAAGTGGGCTAATAGAACCCGCTTTGTAGCACTTTTTCAGCAGTCTTACGGGGACCAAAGTGTCCACTGCATGCAAGTTCGTGACAAAAGGATAGAACACTCTTAACCTCCTCATCGGGAATGCATCTCCTAATAATTTGGTCAAAACAGTACCTAAAAGATACGGTTCCTCCCAAAAGAAATACCAGACTTCGGATAAGAACCGGTATATATCATTTTTGGACCAATGAGACGGAGTTTGGCTTGTGACTAGGTAATTCACTATATCAGCAAACCAAGGTTCCTTAAAGATAGCTAAGAGATTTTCATTAGGAAAATCCTCATTTATGGGTAATTCGTTGCATGGAGAATTAGGGATTCGTGAGAGATGGTCAGCAACGACATTTTCTACTACGCCTTCTTGTCTCGAATCTTGAGATCGAATTCTTGAAGAAGGAGGATCCAACGAATGAGTCGGGCCTTGGCATCCTTCTTCATCATGAGGTACCTAGCGCAGAATGATCGGTGAAAATGGTGGTTTTGGACCCTAATAGGTAGGGACGAAATTTCTCTAAGGAAAACACTACTGCCAAAAATTCCTTCTCAGTCGTAGTGTACTTCAATTGAGCATCGTTGAGAGTCCTACTAGAGTAGTAAATCACATGCTGCTTGTTATCAATGCGTTGTCCTAGGACAGGGCCTATGGCAAAATCAGAAGCATCACACATGATTTCGAACAGCTTATATGATTGGTGCAGAAATAAGCTCTCTCTTAAGCTTCTCCCAAGAATTCATGCATTCAGTATCGAAAGTGAAGGACACATCCTTAGCTAACAGATTAGTCAAGGGCCTAGCAATTTTGCTAAAATCCTTGATAAATCTTCGATAGAAACTAGCATGTCCTAAGAAGGATCTAATGTCCTTAACGCATTTGGGCATGGGAAGCTTAGCATAACCTCAATTTTAGCTATGTCCACTTCAATTACTTTCTTGGAGATTTCATGACCCAAGACAATTCCATATTTTATCATGAAGTGGCATTTCTCCCAATTCAGTATCAGATTTTCTCAGCACAACGTTGGAGGAAGACAAGTTCTAAATGGTAGAGACATTGAGTGAATGAATCTCCATAGATGGAGAATTATCCATAAAGATCTCTAAGAATCATTCTACCATATCAGAGAAAAGACTCAACATGTAACGTTGAAACGTTGCTGGGGCATTGCATAAGCCGAAAGGCATTCGACAATAAGCAATTGTCCCAAATGGACATGTGAATGTAGTCTTTTCTTGGTCCTCAGGAGCAATAGGGATCTGATTATACCCTGAGTAACCGTCCAAGAAATAGTAATACTCGTGACCCGCCAAACGTTCAAGCATTTGATCAATGAAGGGAAGTGGAAAATGGTCCTTGCGAGTTGTAGCATTAAGCTTCCTATAGTCAATGCAAACTCGGATCTTCGTGGGAAGTCGAGTTTGGACCAACTCTTTGTTCTCGTTTTCCACTACGGTAAAACCGGATTTCTTTGGAACCGCATGGACAGAACTGAACCATTAACTATCAGAAATGGGATAAATTATCCCATTGTCTAAGAGTTTTACAATTTCAGCATGAACAGTCTCTTGCATTATAGGATTTAACCTACGCTGCGGGTCTCTTTTAGGTGTGGCATCTTCATTGAGATGAATGCGATGTTGAACGATGATCAGACTTAATCCCTTTATATCAGTCATAGTCCAACCAATGGCTTCCCTATATTTTCTTAGAATTGCTTTAAGATCTTCTTCTTCCCCGTCATTTAAATGGGAGGCAATGATGACAGGAAAGGTCTCTTGTTCACCTAGATAGACGTACTTGAGATGCGCAGGTAAGGCTTTCAATTCTAACGAAGAGGAAGGCTGGTTTAAGGAGTAGTCAAATTTTTTGGCTCCCTTATTGGTGAAATAGGGTTCGAGACCCAATTCACATCAGAATCTACAACCTGATCAAGATTAAAGTCGTCAGACTCTAACCCGAAGTCACACTCAGTTTCTAGTTCCAATTCTTCCCTATGTTCACTTTTAGTTCTCAATTAAGTTGACTTCAAATGTTTGGTCCTCAAGATCGCGGGGTTGTTTTCCTAGATTGAAGACATTGACTTCTCTAGTCATGTCCCCAAAGTTAACCTCATGGACCCATTCCTACAATTGATGATGGTATTGGCAGTAGTAAGAAATGGTCGCCCTAGGATAACAAGAGTTTGAGCCCTATGATTGGAGTTGGACACAGGTTGTGTCTCCAAAACTATGAAATCGACAGGGTAAATAAACTCTCCTACCCGGATCAAGACATCATTAATCTCCCCTTTTGGAACTTTTACTGAACAGTCAGCCAGTTGGATAGTGACTCGAGTTGGATTAAGATCGCCCAACCTGAGTTATTGATAAACTGAGAATTGAAGCAAGTTGATACTTGCCCCCAAGTCAAGAAGTACATGACTAATCTCGGCTTGTCCTATTGTGCAGGCAATGGTGGAACTACCTGAATCCTTGTACTTGACAGGAATCGGACCCGATAGTAGCTCACTAATGTTAGTGGCTAAGAAGACCTTTTTTGGTATATTAGTCTTTCTCTTCTTGGTGCACATGTCCTTAAGAAACTTAGCATAGGAAGGGACTTGTTGGCTAGCATCAAGAAGTGGCACATTTATCTTCACTTGATTAAATATCTCAATTATCTTGTTCATGTGTGGATTTTGCTTGTTGTTTTTCAGCCTTTTAGGAAATGGTACTATAGGCTGGTGCACCTGACTGGTTGACTTATCTTTTTCAGATTCGTCAGATTTGAAAGAATTTAGATTATATGAGGTGGATACTTGATTGTGGTTTTGCTGAATGGGATTGGTTGTCGTTGATACTTGATTATCAACTCTCTTTCCTGACCTCAATGTATGAACATCATTACATTGATTTAATGATTGATCCTCAGCCAAATGAGCTTGTTGAGAATTCCTAGGATTGGTTATTGGCTGACTAGGCAGGGTACCCTTCTGTCTCTCATTCTGTGGAGTGGCTAGTTGGCTCATTTGAACCTCTAACCTCTGTATAGTTTGCATGAGAGAATCTTGATTTTTCATGTATCTTTCCATGTTTCTCTCAAAGTCAGTCATTCTCCTTTCTAGTTGAGGATTCTGGAAGGAGGATTGTGGAGCTTGATTGGGAAAGTTTTGTTGATAGTTTGAAAAGTTAGGTGATGGTTGGGAGAATTATTATGAAAATTTGAAAAGTTGGGTTGATGATTGGAAGAATTATTGGCACGATGGAAGTGGCTAGCATGATTTGACCGTGAGTGGTCATGGTTATTTTGGCTCCAAGAAAATTAGGGTATTTCTCCAGCCAGGGTTGTACATTGGTGCGTAAAGATTATTGTTCGGCCTTGAAAAGGCCGCATTCATCGGTTCATGGTATTGTTGCTGAGCCTGAAACACAGGACACTCCTCGAACACATGATTCATGGCTTGGCAGTAAGTACATCCCGGAGTTGAAAATTGGTTTGGGCTGACTTGATTGACTGGACTTGGTTCCTTAGTTTCTAAAGCTTCCAGTATTCTTGCTAGGTTCGCTAACTTAACCTCATTAGCTATGGATGATTTGATAGAATGGAGACCTCCTTTTGAAGAGATGGAGTTTGAATTCCTAGAGGTTTCACTAGTAGTTTCTCATTGGATGGTTTTTTCAGCTAGGTTTTCATATAAATCCCATCCTTCATTTTCATCCTTATGCAAGAATCCCCTTGGCACATACTTTCTAAGAGGGTTTTGGTAGAACAATCTAGACCGTCATAAAAATTTGGCATTGTCGCCATTTCTCTATTCCATGATGAGGACATTGGACAAGGAGGTCTTTAAAGCGTTCAAAGTACCTCCAAAACGGTTCACTTGATTCTTGCTTGAATTGCATGATGGTCTTCCTAATGAGAGTGATCTTATGAATTGGATAGAATTTCTTCAAAAAGACCTTGATGAAACCATCCCAAGATGTGATGGAGCCGGCCGCTAAGCTGTAAAGCCTTTTCTTTGCTAAGTCCTTAAGAGCAAAAGGGACAAATCTCAACCTAATAGCATCGTCTACAAGGTGTAGGATTTTCATTATTAGATATACTTCCTCAAATTCTCTTATGAAGAAGTAAGCATCTTTGGACTCTAAGCCATGAAACTTGGGGAGTGTGTTGATGAATTGAGGCTTGAGCTCAAAATTGTATTCACCAACCGATGAAAGTAGAATGCAAGATGGAAGTGAGGTTCTAATGGGATAGAATCTATCCTGCAATGATGTTGATTAAGCTATTACCGGATCTGGTCTTGGTTCAAACTTGGGTGGTGATATGTTTCTAGTCAACCTAGATGAATTAGGGTCTCTTGACCACACTTGCATACACAAACACAATCACAATCACAAACAAGTTTACCAACAGTCAATAAGAGTAATCAACCAAGCCTAATCTAAGGTAACCTCGACCTAGACAACTCCTAACTCGTTGATTGTCCATAGCAGGTATAATGTAGACTTTGAACACAAGCTAATCAGCCAGGTCAGGGCAAGATTGGTGGGAGGTTATCCGTCAAATACGTTCCTTAATTAAGTAACCACCAACCTTCGGGCTTTTGACCCTCAATCTCCTTCCTAGACACTGATTTGGCAGGAGTCAAATTCCAACACCATCTCCCTTAGGATAATCTCCTAGTGAGTTCGAGATGTCCCTAAGGCCAACGTCTATCAGATTTAACTTAGGCTTAGGTTGTGCGTGCTTGGAGATGGTTTGTGGGCTAAAGAAGGGTAATGATTTCCCCACCTTATCTTGAATTGGGTTTTTGCCCTTAGAGTTAATTGTGCAAAATGTGCAAGATATAGAAAAGTAGCATTCAAAAGCAAATATCACCCAAGAAAGTTTCCTAAACTATATGTTATGCATACGTACCTTGTCTCCAGCTCTCTTCAACAGTAATTGCAAAATAAACGTAATTAGACAAATACCAAGAATGCAAGTCTAAACGTTTTTTAGCAATTAACAATCACTCAAATTACTGTTGAATTAAAACAGGGATGGTGGATAGCAGATATAGCAAGAATATAACATACAAAAACTTAATTTTTTTTGCGAGCAATATGTCCTACAAAAAAGAGTTTTAGTAGTCCAATGAAATTTTCAACTTTTGCAACGCAATTTCTTGAAATTCTGTCTCCTACTTTCGAGAGTAGGGGCACAGAATTTACAAGTCTCCTCTTGCAAAGCTTGAATGCTAGATCTGAATCTTGAAGTCCCTGAATTAACACACCAAACTTATTAAAAAATAAATACACCATTCCCTCCCCGGCAACGGCGCCAAAAATTGATTGTAAAAATCAAAGAGTTTAAGAAATTATCGTGTAGCTTCGGGCTAACGGGTCGTGTCCATGAGGAGGAATGCGATAAAAGCTTTTCGGTGTTTTGTTTAGTAACAAAGAATTGTGCTCGTTTTTTAATTGAAAAGAGAATGGAAAGAAGGGAGATGATTAAAAGAGAAATTGCAACTTTGGAGAAGGCTTTGGAAAAAAGGTGATTTAAAAAGCTTTGAAAAGTGATTGGTTGTTTTTAATAAAGAAGAAAATTTGGGCTCACTATCTCACTACTCAACCATTTATTCTTCTATTTAAATCCTTAGTGCCTCAACTTGATCATAGGCAAAACTTAAAGTTGACTTTAGAAAGTTTGAAGTAAAGCATATAAGATGGTTGAAAAAGTTCACTCTTTTCTTTAAGAAACCGTTTTGAATCGAATGTTAAATCATCAAGAAGTTCAAGTATGAGATAAAAACAAGTTCAAGAGATGTTCTTAAAAGAAGTAGGAGTTTAAAAATCCAAACCCATCCTCATGTGCCTTCAAGAACACTTTCAAGAAGAAAGGCTTTAAGTTAGGCATGCAAATGATTCATTGGGTCTTTTTCATTAAAATCAGAAGAGAAGAAGAATTGGAGAGAGGTACAATAGTGAGCCCAGAAAATCGATTTAGCTACTAATGGAAGACAAAAAAAAATGCAAGTAAATAACGCAAGACATACCGTAAAATGAGTGGAAGAAAATGTAGCTCGATTCTTGTATTGATGTCACTTCAATCTTCAAGTTACAAGCACTCATTCCTCTCTCTCACAGGTATTTGTACTGAACTACAATTGTAAAATAAAATTATAACTTTTGTACTATCTAACAAAGAGCCTAAACCTTAAAGTATAAAACAAAAATTCTAATCCTAGTCTCGCTCCTTTTTCAGTACAAAACCCAAGCTTTTATAGGCAAAAACCCAGAGGGCAGGGAGTGAGGAGATAAGGGGAGCAAACTCTCCCCTTATCTCCACCAACAAGCTGCGGATCTGCGGCTTAGGCTGTGGATCCGCGACCTGGATGTGGCCAATTGACGACATCCAGGTGGAGAGGTGGTTGGCATGGATTTGGCCTCCCTTTTGTCTAGCTGGATTCACTTTTGCAACTCCCAGATTTGATGAAATGATCTTTGATTTGTTGGCTTCAACCGCTTGATTCAGGGAGATTCATTTCAACCGGTTTTCAACCTCTCTGATATGTCAAGATTTGTTCTGATTCCTTGATTTCGAATTTATTCTAAATTAAATCAGAATTTGATGGGCTTTTGGGCTTGTTTCTCCTTCCTTTCTTTTAGCAATTGGCCTACATTTAACAAAGAAGAAGAAAACTTATTAATAGGATTTATTAGCTAAAAAATATGGTAAGGTGACAATGTATATGCAATATATGTGACTGATCACAAATAAAGTGATATGTACAAATGAAATTGAAAAAGAGTGATAAAAGAAGTGGTAGATTGTGATGTTCTAAACTAAAGAATTAAAAGAAAGAAAACTAAAGAAAAACTTACCTCCTTTTGTTGATGACTTACCTAGAACCCTTGCATGTTTTACCTAACTTCAGAGGCGATCAACGCATAATTCATAAGATCAAGCTCAGTCCCCATTACATCATCAAGACGAACAAGAATGAAATGATACGGAATCTTGAGGAGGAGAACATCATCATGAAATATCGGTGACACTCACACAAACATGGCTATACTGATGCTTCTATATTCACTTGAATGCTCATCATAACAAAAAGACGAAAAGTAGAAAGAAGAAGAAGAAAACAAAAGTAAAGACGAACATTAAAAAAAACTACCTTTTATTTCTGCAGAAACGATGGAAGAAAGGAGGTACATCGGTGTCACTCTCAACATAAGCCTCTCTCTCTTACTTACATGAATCTCAATCTAACCTATGCTTACAAAGAAACAAAAATTACATAAAATAATAAAAGCCTATACTAAAAAGAATAAAAAACTGGCCTAAAATCTCTCTCTGCTTAGTCGTCCCCTGTATGCTCCGTAAATTCCAGTAATTATAGGCAAAACCCAACCTATGAGAGTGTATGAAGATAGGGGGAGCAAATGCTCCCCTAACCCTCTAACAAAGCCTGGAAACGCGGCTTTGGCCATGTTTTCGCGGCTAGGGTGTGGCCAGGTGGCCACAGCCTGTTGGTGGTACTCCCTGGCTTCGCGATTGATGTTTATCTTCAGCTGGATTTGCAGTTTAAGTCTGAGATTTTCACAAAATGGCCTTTGATCCTTAGTTTCAACCGATTGATTTGTAGGGATTTGTTCTAACTGATTTTCAACCGATCTGAACTGACCTGATCTACCCTGATTTACTGAGTTCGAATTAATTCTGATTTAATTCAAAATTTGATGGGCTTTTGGGCTCATTTCTCTTCACTCTCCTTTAGGAATGGGCCTGCAAATAAATTAAACAATAATTAGAAAAAGTAGAGTTTATTTTATAATAAGTATGAGAATATGATAATGAATATGCAATATTAGCGATCGATCATATTACTTCATTTGTAACAAAAGGCAAAGACCCTGATTACTATCACAAGGCTCGAAGAGGACTCGGTCACGTATCTACATCAGTCTCGTCAGATTTTGAGTCTGAAGAAAAGGTCTATCATGACAGCTCGTCAGCAACATTGTCATGGGCCTTAGATATCAGCGTCAGTGATATCATTGAAAGTCTCTCAGTGAATATGGTATCAACCAACCATTTAGAAGATGTTGGAGAAGATTTCTTTGAATCTAAAGATTTGATCCATTTAGACTCGGATCCATGGATTAAATACTTAAATACTCTTTGAGATATACGCTTTGAACAACGCGAACCACCTACGAAGGATAAAGTGACTCAGGTAAATCTTGGAGATGAGGCTAACCCCAAGCCCATTTTCGTAAGCGAGATCTTGTTACCTTCCGAGAAAGAAGACCTAATGCATCTCATACGAGAGTATAAAGATGTCTTCGACTGGAATTAGGAGGACATGCCTGGGCTTGATCCCCATATTGCTATGCATCATCTTAAAATCAATCCGGATGCCAAGCCAGTCAATAATAGCAATGACGGTTCCGTTTCGAGATCATAGAAGCAATCGAATCAGAAGTCAAGAAGCTCATAGACTCTGATTTCATCAAGGAAGAGAAACATCCTAATTGGGCGGCCAATATCGTGCTCGTTCCCAAGAAGAATGGAAAGATTCGGATTTGCATCAACTATCATAATCTAAATGCCACTTGTCCTAAAGACGAATTCTCTCTCCCAATCACAGATGTCATGACTGATAATACGTGTGGTTTTGAGAAGATATTTTTTATGGATAGCTTCTCAAGATATAATTAAATAAAGATGTACCCTGAAGATGAAAAGTATACATCTTTCAGAATGCCTCTAGGAGTATACTCTACATAGTAATGTTCTTTGGCTTGAAGAATGCTAGTGCAACCTATCAACGCGCCATGAATACGATCTTCCATGAGCATACACGTAAGACCATAGAATGCTACATTGACGATATCACTGTGAAAAGCCGTGACAAAGGCTATCATCTCACAGACCTGAAGAGAGTGTTTGACATCATGTGGGCTCACCAGTTGAAGAAGAACCGAACGAAGTCCTTCCTGGGTGTAGCCAGTGGCAAATTCCTTGGGTTTGTTGTTATATCCAAAGAATCCACCTGAATTCAGAGAAAATTCAAGTCGTCCAAGAGATGCAACCTCCAAGAAATCTTAAAGAACTCAGAGGCTTATAAGGACGATTGGCATATATCTGGATATTTATATCGAATCTTTTAGGATGGTGCCAACTCTTCACCAAGTTAGTGAAGAAGAAAGTCTCATTCATTTGGGATAATGCTTGCCAAGAAGCATTCAAAGAGATCAAGGAGTATCTCACACACCCGCCCATTCTGGTAGCTCCAGTATCAGAAAAACCTTTCCTGTTATATTTTCGAGCGATGGATCATTCCTTGGGAGCTTTACAAGCTTAAAATAGTGATCATAACCACAAATAGGCAATCTACTATTTAAGTAGAACAATGATTGTGGTGGAGCACCATTATAATCCAATTGAGAAGGAATGCTTAGTGTTAGTTTCGCCATCCAAAAGATGTGACACTACCTTATGGGGCAACATTCATGTCATCTCTAAAGTTAATCACTTGTGATTGCTCATGATAAGACCTTCGTTGAATTACAAATTAGTGAAATTGGCCATATTCATCTCAAAATATGAGATGCACTTCATGCCATAAAAGGCGATCAAAGGGCAAACTATGACAGATTTTCTGGCCGATCATCCTGTTCGAGAAACTTTAAAACTTTTGACGATCGCCCGGACAAGATTGCAGAAGTTAACTTGATCAACACCTCCTCAGAAGAACAAATGTGGCAATTATTCTTCGACGGAGTGTCAAGGACAAGTCCCGAGGGAAATATCATCATAGGTGTGAGGGTAGTACTCATTTCCCCACATAATTATGTGATCCTTTGTGCATTCTCATTAACTGAGCCATGTTTCAACAACGTCTCAGAATATAACGCCCTCTTGATCTGGATGCAACTTGCTGAAGAGATTGGAGTCAAAAATCTCAAAGTGTACAGTGATTCAAAGCTCATCGTCAATCAGATTCATAGGGAGTACGAAGTCTGACATGAAGACGTAGTGCCCTATCACAATACGACCATTGACATGGAAGAGAAGTTTAGAAACTTCTACATTGATCATGTACTGTGTCAGTAAAATGTACATGCAAATGCACTGGCATCTCTCGCTGCTTCATTGACCCTTCCTATCGGAGTCACGGAGAGAGTACTCGTCTATAGTCATGACTTGTATTATTGCAAATTCACTCCAAAGGAACTTGAGACTTCACAAAGTCTTGAACCTAGGGAATGGCAATTCCCATACATTATCTTCATCTTGTATGGTATAGTGTCTGATACTCTAAGAAGGCAGCTGATATCAGAAGCAAAGCTCCTTAATTCTACTATAATGTGATCACGCGAATATTCTATCACCGTTCGTATGACAGAATCTTACTCCGATGCCTTTCAGACAAAGTGGCATAGGAGGCACTCAAAGAAGCTCATGATGGTATGTGTGAAGCTCACTAACCTGGATCTAAGCTCAGAGACTGGCTTAGAAGACTTGGCCGTTATTGGCCAAACATGATTCCTGACGCCATCGCCTATGCTAAGCGATTCCATGCCTGTCGATCCATGGTGGCTTTGTCCATCAAGTACTGGGACATCTTCATTCAGCATCCTATTCATGGCCATTTGAGATATGAGGAATGGACGTTATTAGACCCATCAGCCCTTCAATATCCAAAGAACATCATTTCATCCTGGCCATAACAGTTTACTTCTCTAAATGGGCGGAAGTTATTCCCCTGAAGGAAGTAAAGGCATCAAATGTGATCAAGTTCATCAAGAATCATGTACTCTACCGCTTCAGTGTACTCTGATGAATTGTCCACGATAATGGATCCCAATTCGTCAGCCAAGCATTCCGGAGGTTCTATAATAAATTCAGGATCTAATGTGTGTCATCAACGGCATACTATTGATTGGTCACGTATATTGCATATATAATGTCACATTCTCATAATTATTGTCTAATAAATCATGTATTTAGTCTTATATTCTTCTTTATAAAAATGCAGGCCCATTACTAAAGGAGAGGGATGGAAAACAAGCCCAAAAGCCCATCAAATTCTGATTTAATTCAAAATTAATTCAAATCAAAGATCAGGAAAGATTAGGGCAAATCAAAGAAGATAAAACCAGCTGAACAAGTGTTTAAAGTAGACCTTCATAAATCAATTGGTTAAAGCCAGAGATCAAAGGAGCTTTCGTCAAAATCCAGGAACCAAACTGAAAATCCAGCGGAGATAAAGCCAAATCGTCAAAGCAGGGACCTGCAGCTCCCGGGTGTAGCCACCTTGCCACACCCAGGCCGTAGAAATGCGGCCAAAGACTAGTTTAAGTTTGCTCCCCCTATCTTCGTACGCTCTCCCCCATTTGATTTTTTTCCTATAAATACTGCATTTTACAGAGAAGGAGGCATCAAAGACTAGTTTAAGTTTTTTTTCTCTTATTTTTAGGCTTTAAGATCATTGTTAGATAGTTAATGAGAAGTTGTATCTCAATTTTTAATTTGTAGTTCAGTCCAGATAAAAGTGAGAGAGAGGAAAAGAGTGATTGTAATCTGAAGTTGAAGGGACATCAATAAAGAATCAAGACTTTTCGTCTTCTCCAACTCACGGGTATGTTTCGTTTCATTTACATGTCTTGTTTTACGTTAATTATGAGTAGCTAAATTTATTTTTCTGGGATCATTATCATCTTTCTTCAATCCATCTTGTTTATGTAACGAACCCAACAGAATTATATGAATTCCTTAAACTAAGCCTGGCTACTTTGAAAGTGTTCTTAAAGGCACATGAGGATGGGTTTGAATTTTTAAAACTCTTATTTTTAAAAACATCACATGAACTTGTTTTTATTTCATACTTGAAAGATGATTTAATGATTTAATATTCGGTTCAAGATGAATTCTTAAAAAAAAAAGAGTTAACTTTTCGAAACAATCTTATTTGCTTCATTTCAGGCTTTTAAAATTTAAGCTTATGTTTTTGCCTATGATCAAGTTGAAGCACTGAGATTTTCAAAAGAAGAAAACCATCGAGTAGAAAGATAGTGAGCCAGGATCTTTTTCATATATTAAAACAAATTACCAATTACTCTTCAAGCCTTTTTAAAGATCAATTTTTTCAAAGCCTTCTCCAAGTTTTCAATTTTTCTTTAAATCACTTCCCTACTCTCCATTCTCTTTTCAACATAAAAAAACTAACTGACACCATTATTTGCTTTTGAACAACACATCGAAAAGCTTTCATCGCATTCCTCCACGGATGATGACCCGTTAGCCTAAAGCTAAGCAGTAATTCTCACTGTATTTACTTGCAATTAAATTTTTGGCATCGTTGCCGGGGAGGGAACGCTGTAATTGATTATTTAACAAGTTTGGTGTCTTATTTCAGAGCCATCAAGAAATCAGATTTAAAGCTCAAGCATTGCAGGAGAAAACTTGCTATTCTGTACCCCTACTCGAGAAAGTAGGAAATAGAATTCTAAGAAATTACAGCACAAATGCTTGAAATTTTTTTGGACTACTAAAAAACTGTTTTTCCCAGGACATATTATTTTACAAAAATAAAGTTTTTTTTGTATTAATTCTACTATATCTAATATCCACATACCCTATTTTTAACCCAATAGTAATCTGATTGTTTCCAATTGCTTAAAAAACGTTAAGACTTGCATTCTAGCCATTTATCTAATTACGTCTCTTTTATAATTACTATTGAAGAAACTTGAGACAAGGTACGTTTGCATAGCATCTAGCATAGGAAATTCTTGGGTGATTTACTTACTTTTTGATTATTACTATTGCTCTATACTTGCACACTTACACAATCTGTTTTAAGGGCAAAACCCAAAATAAGATAAGGTGGGGAAGTCATTACTCTTTCTTAGCCCACAAACCATCTCCAAGCACGCACAACCTAAGCCTAAATTAAAATCGGATAGACGTTGGCCTTAGGGACATCTCAAACTCATTAGGAGATTATCCTAAGGGGAAGGTATTAGAATTTTACTCCTTTCAAATCAGTGTCTAAGGATAGAGATTGAGGGGAAATACCAAAGGCTGGTGGTTTGGCTTAATTTGGCCCATCACTTTTGCGCAAATACCTCCCACCAATCTTACCCTGACCTAACTGATTAGCTTGTGATCAAAGTCTGTATTATATCTCATATGGACAATCAACCAGTTAGGAGTTATCTAGATTAAGGTTCCCTTAGACTAGGCTAGGTTACTTTTTCTTGTTGACTATTGGTGAACTTGTTTGTGGTAGTAATTGTGTATGATAGTGTGGTCGAGAGACCCAAATTCATCTATGTTAACTAGAAACACATCACCATCCAAGCTTGAACAGAAACCAGATCCAGTTATGGCTCAACCGACATCTTTATAAGATAGGTTCTACCCTATTAGAACCACACTTCCATCTTGCATCCAACTTCCATCGGTTAGTGAACACAACTTTGAGCTTAAGCCCCAATTCATCAACACTTTCCCTAAATTTCATGGTTTAGAGTCCGAAGATGCTTATTTCTTCATAAGAGAATTTGAGGAAGTATACTTAATGATGAAAATCTCATACCTTATAGATGATGCTATTAGGCTCAGATTTGCCCCATTTGCTCTTAAGGACTTAGCCAAGAAATGGCTTTACAGCTTAATGGCTGGCTCTATCACATCATGGGATGGTTTCATCAAAGTCTTCTTGAAGAAATTCTATCCAATTTATAAGACCACTCTCATTAGGAAGAACATCATGCAGCTCAAGTAAAAACCTAGTGAACCGTTTTGGAGGTACTTTGAACGCTTCAAAAATCTCCTTGTCCAATGTCCTCATTACGGAATAGAAAAATGGCGACAATGTCAAATTCTTTATGATGGTTTAGACTACTCAACCAAAACCCTCTTAGAAACCATATGCCAAGGGGGATTCTTGTAAAAGGATGAGAATGAAGGATAGGATTTATATGAGAATCTAGCTAAAAAGACCATCTAATGGGAACCGACTAATGAAAACTCTACGAATTCAAACTCCATCTCTTCCAATGGAGGTCTCCATTCAACGAAATCATCTATAGTTACCGAGGCTAGAATAGCAAACGTAGCGAGTAGAGTGGAAGTTTTAGAAACTAAGAAACCAAATCCAGTCAATCAAGTCAGCCCAAATCAATTTTCAACTCCGGGTTGTACTTACTGTCAAGCCATGAATCATGTGTTTGAGGAGTGTCTTATGTTCCAAGCTCAGCAACAATTTTCTGAACCAGTGAACGTGCCCTTTTCAAGGCCGAATAATAATCCTTACGCACAAACGTACAATCCTGGCTGGAGAAATCACCCGAATTTCTCATGGAGCCAAAACAATAATGACCACTCACAGTCAAACTATTCAAACCACTTCCAACATTCCAATAATTCTTCCAATCATCAGCCCAACTTTTCAAATTACCATCACAATTCTTCCAACCATCCACCCAATTTTTCAAATTATTCAACAAAACTTTCCCAACCAAGCTTCACAATCTTCCTTTCAGAACCTCAACTCGAGAGGAGAATGACTGATTTTGACAGAAACATAGAAAGGTACATGGAAAACTATGATTCCCTCATGCAAACAATAAAGAGGCTGGAGGTTCAAATGAGCCAATTAACCAACCCATAGAATGAGAGTCTAAAGGGTATCTTGCCCAGTCAGCCCGTAATAAATCCTAAGATTTCTCAATAAGCTCATTTTGCTGAGGATCAATCATTGAATCAATATAATATTGTTCATGCATTGAGGTCAGGAAAGAAAGTTGATAATCAAGTGTCAACACTATCCAATTCCATTCAGCACAACCACATGTAAGCATCCACCTTATCTAGTCCTAATCGTTTCAAACCTGATGAATCTGAAACGAATAAGTCAACCAGTCAGGTGCACAAGCCTATAGTACCATTTCCTAATAGGCTGAAAAATAATAAACAGAATCCGCACATGGATAAGATAATTGAGATATTCAATTAAGTGTAAATAAATGTGCCACTTCTTGATGCCATCCAACAAGTTCCATCCTATGCAAAATTACTTAAGGACTAATGTTCCTAAGAAAGTCTCCTTAGCCACTAATATTAGTGAGCTACTGTCAGGTCTGATCCTTATCAAGTACAAGGATCTGGGTTGTCCTACCATTGCCTGCAATATAAGACAAGTTGAGATTAGTAGTGTATTTCTTGACTTGGGGGCAAGTATCAACTTGCTCTCCTTCTCAGTTTATCAACAACTCAGCTTGGGTGATCCTAGGGCACTCATTCCCTTCTACTGCCAATGCTATTATCAATTGTAGGAATGGGTCGATGAGGTTAACCTTTGGGGACATGACTAGAAAAGTTAATGCCTTCAATCTAGGAAAACAACCTCATGATGTTGATGATCAAACATTTGAAGTCAACCTCATTGAGAACTTGACAAGTGAACATGGAGAAGAATTAGAATTAAAAACTGATTGTGACTTTGAGTTGGAGTCTGAAGACTTTAACCTTGATCAGGTTGTCGAGTCTGTTGTGAATTGGGCCTCGAATCCTATTTCACCAAATGTGGAGCCAATAAATTTGACTCCTCCTTCTAGTGAGCCTTCCCCTTCTTTTGAATTGAAATCCTACCTGCGCATCTTAAATGCGTCTATCTAGGCGATTAAGAGAACTTTCCTGTGATAATTGTCTCCCATTTAAATGACAAGCAGAAGAGAATCTTAAAACAACTCTGAGAAAACATAGGGAAGCCATTGTTAGACTATAACTGACATAAAGGGATTGAGTCGAGCCATAGTTCAACATTGTATTAATCACAATGAAAAAGTGACACCGAAAAGAGACCTGCAGCGTAGGTTAACCCCCACAATGTAAGAGGCTGTTCAAACTAAAATTATGAACTCTTAGATAATGGGATAATCTATCCCATCTTTGATAGCCAATAGGTTAGTCCTGTCCACACGGTTTCAAAGAAATCTAGTTTCACCATAGTGGAAAATGAGAACAAAGAGTTGGTCCAAACTCGACTTTCCATGAAAATTCGAGTTCGTACTGACTATAGAAAGCTTAATACAGCAACTCGTAAGAATTATTTCCCGCTTCCCTTTATTAATCAAATGCTTGAACGTTTGGCTGGCCACGAGTATTATTGTTTCTTGGATGGTTATTTGGGGTATAATCAGATTCCCATTGCTCTGGAGGACCAAGAAAAGACTACTTTCACATGTCCATTTGAGACATTTGCTTATCGTCGAATGCCTTTCGACTTGTGCAATGCCCCAACAATGTTTCAACGTTGCATGTTAAGTCTTTTCTCTGACATGGTAGAATGATTCTTAGAAATCTTCATGGATGATTTCTCCATCTATGGAGATTCATTCACTCAATATCTCCACCATCTAGAACTTGTCCTCTAACGTTGTGCTGAGAAAAATCTAACACTTAACTAGGAGAAATACCACTTCATGGTAAGACATGGTATTTTCTTAGGTCATGAAATCTCTAAGAAAGGAATTGAAGTGAATAGAGCCAAGATTGAGGTTATTACTAAGCTACCCATGCCCAAATTGGTAAAGAATATTCGATCCTTCTTAGGACACGCCAGTTTCTGCCGAAGATTTATCAAGGACTTTAGCAAGGTTGCTAGACCCTTGACTAATCTTTTAACTAAGGATGTGTCCTTCACTTTTGATGATGAATATATAAATTCTTGGAAGAAGTTTCAGAAAGAGCTTATTTCTGCACCAATTATATCTACACCGGATTAGTCTAAGTCATTTGAAATCATGTGCGATGCTTCTGATTTTGCCATATGCACTGTCTTAGAGTAGCGTTTTGATAACAAGCAGCATGTGATTTATTACTCTAGTAGGACTCTCAATGATGCTCAAATGAACTACACTTCAACCGAGAAGTAATTCTTGGAAGTAGTATTTGCTTTAGAGAAATTTTGTCCCTACCTACTAGGGTCTAAAAATCATAATTTTCACTGAACATTCAGCGCTAAGATACCTCATGATGAAGAAGGATGCCGAGCCCCGACTCATTCGTTAGATCCTCCTTCTTCAAGAATTCGATCTCGAGATTTGAGATAAGAAAGGCGTAGAAAATATCGTTGCTAACTATCTCCCGCGTACTCCAAACTCTCCATGCAACGAATTTCCCATGATGACTTTCCCAATGAAAACCTCTTAGCTGTCTTTAGGGAACCTTTGTTTGAGATATAGTGAATTACTTAGTCACAAACTAAACTCTATCCTATTGGTCTAAAAACGATGTATACCAGTTCTTATCTCAAGTCCGGTATTGCTTTTGGGAGGAACCGTATCTTTTCAAGTACTGTTCCAACCAAACCATTAGGAGATGCATTCCTGATGAAGAAATCAAGAGTGTTTTATTTTTCTGTCACGAGCTTGCATGCAGTGGACACTTTAGTCGCTGCAAGACTGCTAAAAAGGTGCTACAAAGTGGGTTTTATTGGCCCACTTTGTTCAAAAATGCCTATGAATTTTGCAAGACGTGCCCTAGATGCCAAATGATAGGAAGGATCTCGAAACGAGATAGATGCCCCTCAACCGAATTCTAGAAATATAACCCTTTGATGTTTGGGGCATCGACTTTATGGGTCCTTTTTCTAGCTCTTTTGGAAACTAATACATATTGGTTGCTATGGACTATGTGTCTAAGTGGGTAGAAGCCATTCCAAGCAAAGCTAATAATATTAAAGTTGTCATCAAGTTTTTGAAAGAGAACATTTTCTCACGCTTTGGAACCCTCATGCTATCATCAGTGATGATGGCACTCATTTTTGCAATAGATCTTTTGAAACTATTATGCGAAAGTATGTCATAACTCACAAGTTGTCCACACCTTATCATCCTCAAATTAGTGGGCAGATTGAGGTCTCCAATAGACAAATCAAACTTATTTTGGAGAAGACTGTAAATCAAAATTTGAAAGATTGGTCCATCAAACTTGTAGATGCCCTATGGGCCTACAGGACCTCTTTCAAGATGATTATAGGAATGTCTCCTTATAGGTTAGTTTTTCGGAAGGCTTGCCACCTACCTATTGAGTTACAGAACTGGGCCTTATGGGCAATCAAGCAGGTAAATTTTGATTTGAATAAGGCCGGTAATCTTCAGAAATTACAAATTTCTGAATTAGAGGAGTTGAGAAATGAGGCCTATGAAAATGCTAAGATCACAAAAGATACAGTTAAGATTTTTCATGATAAACATATCATAAGAAAAATATTTGTCCATGGACAAATGGTCTTACTCTACAATTCTAGGTTTCATCTTTTTTCATTTGAGCTCAAGTCAAGATGGACTGGGCCATTCGTTGTTAAATTCGTGTTTTCACACAGTGTTGTAGAGATCAGTAACACCAAGAATGAAAATGACTTTAAGATAAATAGTCAATGCCTTAAACCTTTCTTTAAATCGGTGTCTGTAAATGAAACGGTTATGGTTCTTTTCGACCCAATGTATCGGTAACTTTACCTCTTTTACATTCCATTTCATGCATCTATACGTTTCTTTCATACATTGGGGACAATGCATGAGATAGGTGTGGGAGAGGGTTCTAACATGATTAACATTGTTTAAAAAAATTAAAAAACTAACATGATTAACATTGTTTAAAAAAATTGGCTAAAAAAATAAAAAACTTTTAAGAAAAAAGAATAGTATTTTGACGTATTTTTTGTAAGAAATTCAGTCAGTTTTAAGGAATAGGAGAATCATAATTAAGATTTCTTATACTTGGTCAAAATAAGATGACTTGTTTGATTTCTAGGGTTAGGAAGAATATTTAGAAAAGTAATTTAGTCTTGATCTTTACCCTAATGAAATATGCATACTTTATACACTTACACACTTAGGGGTTTAAAAAAAAAATTCTTATGCCTTATATAGAAAAAAATGGAAAGAAAAAGAAAATACATATATATAAAAATCCTCTGATTAAGCTAGATATTTGTGCCTTATAAAGCATAAGTATTCACGCCTAAAAGGAGTACAATTTATAAATAAAAATCTTTTGTTTTGTGGCCTTATTTGCTCGAGTGCTAAAGTCCTTCGGGGTGTTTTCTCACGTGGTGCCCTTAGATTATCCGATTTTGGTGTCACCGACTAAAAGCTCGTTATATGGGCAGATTAGAAAGCCTAATGGAATTAAGGAATGATATCACCAAAAATAAAATTAAATAAGCCATAAGAGTTAAAGTTAAAGAATACTTAGTCAAAATCTCACGGTCATGAAGGTGCATATGACTTATAGTAAAGTAATGACAAGATGAGAAATACAATTTGACTCCTTACTTTGATTGATGACATGTTTTTGAATAGAGACTAAGTGTAGGAATGAAAAGTTTGATTTTTCTATAACTTATAGATTACTTGAACTCTTAATATAATACTTCAAATATTTTATTTCTTTTCAAAATACTTTTCGAAAATACTAACACTTTTCTCTTTCTTGATGGATTTTGTAGGTGTAATCCATTGAAAACCCTAACAAGACAAACTCGTCCTCTAGGGGTAACTGAGAGGTTTAACGGCTTATTACACATGCTCAGTGACATCGAGTGACCCACGAAAGTGGTCCAATAATTTCTTAGGATAAGTTTTGATGTTTTGCTCGAGAGCGAGCAAAAGGTAAGTGTGGAGGTGTGATTGGTCACGTATATTACATATATAATGTCACATTCTCACAATTATTGTCTAATAAATCATATATTTGTTGGGCCAAAGGCCCATCACTTAAGTTTTAATGATGATTAACTCATGTAGTTATAGTACTAATGATCTTGTGCTTATTTAGTTTTAGATTTTTGATCAAGACCTTAGTCGGTGTTTAGCTTTAACAAAAGATTCGAAGTCAAGTTTTGAAGCTAACACGTATTGATTCAAGAGCTCGCGCATCAAGATCACATCAAGTACTCAAGAGGAGTCTAGCACATGGATCAAGATTTGGACCAAGTCAAAGGAGAAGAAAATTTTTAAGAGAAGGTTTTCAAGACTTGTGTCATATTTGTAAGTGTTAAGATTTTATTTTTAGATAAAATGTAAAGGATAGATTAGTTGTGAATTGCTCAAGTTCACACACACACAATTTCAATACGTTTGGTTTTCGGGGTAACCAGTTTTGGATTTCAAATATACATATATATTGTTTTCATTAATAGATAGAATCAAAATAAGTTTACATGATTTATTATATATTAGATTTTATTTATATACATTTATGCTTCATATATTAAGAAAAACTTATTTTGATTTCAAGTGTTTAGAGTTTTGCAATTAACAAAACTTATTTTGGATTTATTGTCAAAATATAGATATATCATTTATATGTGTATTGCATTATATCCATACACAATATGCTTCAAATGTATTTCAATATCATGTTTTTAGATTTATACAAGTTTTGGAGAAAACAGATTTTCATTTCAAAATTCAAGTTTTAGAAAATACGTTTTTTGGTTTAAAGATTAATTTCTATATCATAAAAATAGTTCAAATAGTTTGTAATATGTGTTGATTTTTTTTCACTGGTCGAGGGAAAACTGTGCACAAAAAATGTATGTTTTGAAATGAAGATTTAAAGTGTGTGTGCTTTGGCTTCCTCGATACTTCCGTTATAGCATAGAGGCTAAAACGAGTCGAATCCACAAGGACGGGAGGCGATAGAAGCTTTACCGGTTGATTCACGTGTTTGTTAAAAAGTTCTTCAAAGTTTTTAAATAATCAAAGGAAAAGAAAAGAAAGAATGGAAAGAGAAGTGTACGGTGAAAACAAAGAAGTGAGAAACATAAAAAGAATATGTTTGTGGTTTTTATTGTATTTTTTAAACAAACTGAAAAAAAACTCACGGCTACTAACTACTAATGATTCCACCAACACGCTAACCTCTTGGAGATAGTTGCCTCACATGTATCATTGGCCATCACTAGTCCTTGGTTCAAGAGCGATTCAAAGTATGACCCATATGTAACTCTTTACAACCCAACTCAACAAACAAACACAAGCTACACTTAAATCATCAAAACCCAATAAGAGCAAGCATGAAATAAAGTAATGTAAGCTTGTTAGTGGTTAGGAAGTAAGAGTTAGATCCATCATCATGAGCCATCAATGGCTCTTGCAAGAGCAAGGCCAAAACGAGGCTATTAGATTCATGTGGATTATCATAAAAGAAGTTAGAATAGTTGGTGGTTAGTAGTTAGTGCCATGAGAGAAAAGATTAGCTACACATGTAAAAGAGATTAGAGAGAAGAAAACAAAGATATGGTAAGAGTGCGCCTTTCATAGATTGTCACCTTCTATTACAAGCACTCTTGCTTCCCAACATGTACCACTCTCTCTCCCTATTACAAGATCTATAAAATGAAAAATACAAGGGAGGAAGAAGAAGAACACTAACCTATACTAAACTACCCTAAACTACAACATGGAGATGAAACTACTCCTAAAACTCTGCATATATCCCTTCTGCAAACTCCAGAGGAGTATTTATAGGCACCAGCGAAGAGGGGGGACAGGGGACAAGATGTGACCCAAAACGGCGCGCGCGGCGCGGCCGTATTGCCGCGGAAACGTGGTAAATGCCGCGTTTCCACGGCAGTCCTTGGGCGGCGCGCGCGGCGCCGCCTGCTGCGCGTTGCCCTGTTGTCCCCCTGTCGGCTAAAGCTCCCGGTTTTGGTTTTACAGCCCCTGGTTTTGACAGAATCAGTTCTCTAGGTCAATAGCAATTTTAATACCCTTTTAATCACCAATTAAATGGTGATTTGGGTCTTCTTCTTCATTTGAACACCATTGACTTAGGATCAAGCAAGCAAGGTATTATTAGCAGAATTTATTTATCAAATAAATGTGAGATGTGATGAAAATTATGCAAAGCTTCCTCGATACTTCCGTTATAGCATAGAGGCTAAAACGAGTCCAATCCACAAGGACGAGAGCCGATAGAAGCTTTACCGGTTGATTCACGTGTTTGTTAAAAAGTTCTTCAAAGTTTTTAAATAATCAAAAGAAAAGAAAATAAAGAATGGAAAGAGAAGTGTACGATGAAAACAAAGAAGTGAGAAACATAGAAAAGAATATGTCTGTAATTTTTGTTGTATTTTTAAAACAAAGTGAAAAAGAAAGAAAACTCACGGCTACTAACTACTAATGATTCCACCAACACGCTAACCTCTTAGTGATAGTTGCCTCACATGTATCATTGGCCATCACTAGTCCTTGGTTCAAGAGCGATTCAAAGTATGACCCATATGTAACTCTTCACAACCCAACTCAACAAACAAACACAAGCTACACTTAAATCATCAAAACACAATAAGAGCAAGCATGAAATAAAGTAATGTAAGCTTGTTAGTGGTTAGGAAGTTAGAGTTAGATCCATCATCATGAGCCATCAATGGCTCTTGCAAGAGCAAGGCCAAAACGAGGCTATTAGATTCATGTGGATTATCATAAAAGAAGTTAGAATAGTTGGTGGTTAGTAGTTAGTGCCATGAGAGAAAAGATTAGCTACACATGTAAAAGAGATTAGAGAGAAGAAAACAAAGATAAGGTAAGAGAGCACCTTTCATAGATTGTCACCTTCTATTACAAGCACTCTTGCTTCCCAACATGTACCACTCTCTCTCCCTATTACAAGATCTACAAAATGGAAAATACAAGGGAGGAAGAAGAAGAACACTAACCTAAACTAAACTACCCTAAACTACAACATGGAGATGAAACTACTCCTAAAACTCTGCATATATCCCTTCTGCAAACTCCAGAGGAGTATTTATAGGCACCAGCGAAGAGGGGGGACAGGGGACAAGATGTGACCCAAAACGGCGCGCGCGGCGCGGCCGTATTGCCGCGGAAACGTGGTAAATGCCGCGTTTCCACGGCAGTCCTTGGGCGGCGTGCGCGGCGCCGCCTGCTGCGCGTTGCCCTGTTGTCCCCCTGTCGGCTAAAGCTCCCGGTTTTGGTTTTACAGCCCCTGGTTTGACAGAATCAGTTCTCTAGGTCAATAGCAATTTTAATACCCTTTTAATCACCAATTAAATGGTGATTTGGGTCTTCTTCTTCATTTGAACACCATTGACTTAGGATCAAGCAAGCAAGGTATTATTAGCAGAATTTATTTATCAAATAAATGTGAGATGTGATGAAAATTATGCAAAGCTTCCTCGATACTTCTGTTATAGCATAGAGGCTAAAACGAGTCCAATCCACAAGGACGGGCGGCGATAGAAGCTTTACCGGTTGATTCATGTGTTTGTTAAAAAGTTCTTCAATGTTTTTAAATAATCAAAAGAAAAGAAAATAAAGAATGGAAAGAGAAGTGTACGGTGAAAACAAAGAAGTGAGAAACATAGAAAAGAATATGTTTGTGATTTTTGTTGTATTTTTAAAACAAAGTGAAAAAGAAAGAAAACTCACGGCTACTAACTACTAATGATTCCACCAACACGCTAACCTCTTAGTGATAGTTGCCTCACATGTATCATTGGCCATCACTAGTCCTTGGTTCAAGAGCGATTCAAAGTATGACCCATATGTAACTCTTCACAACCCAACTCAACAAACAAACACAAGCTACACTTAAATCATCAAAACCCAATAAGAGCAAGCATGAAATAAAGTAATGTAAGCTTGTTAGTAGTTAGGAAGTTAAAGTTAGATCCATCATCATGAGCCATCAATGGCTCTTGCAAGAGCAAGGCCAAAACGAGGCTATTAGATTCATGTGGATTATCATAAAAGAAGTTAGAATAGTTGGTGGTTAGTAGTTAGTGCCATGAGAGAAAAGATTAGCTACACATGTAAAAGAGATTAGAGAGAAGAAAACAAAGAAAAGGTAAGAGAGCACCTTTCATAGATTGTCACCTTCTATTACAAGCACTCTTGCTTCCCAACATGTACCACTCTCTCTCCCTATTACAAGATCTACAAAATGGAAAATATAGGGGAGGAAGAAGAAGAACACTAACCTAAACTAAACTACCCTAAACTACAACATGGAGATGAAACTACTCCTAAAACTCTGCATATATCCCTTCTGCAAACTCCAGAGGAGTATTTATAGGCACCAGCGAAGAGGGGGGACAGGGGACAAGATGTGACCCAAACGGCGTGCGCGGCGCGGCCGTATTGCCGCGAAAACGTGGTAAATGCCGCGTTTCCACGGCAGTCCTTGGGCGGCGCGCGCGGCGCCACCTGCAGGGCGTTGCCCTGTTGTCCCCCTGTCGGCTAAAGCTCCCGGTTTTGGTTTTACAGCCCCTGGTTTTGACAGAATCAGTTCTCTAGGTCAATAGCAATTTTAATACCCTTTTAATCACCAATTAAATGGTGATTTGGGTCTTCTTCTTCATTTGAACACCATTGACCTAGGATCAAGCAAGCAAGGTATTATTAGCAGAATTTATTTATCAAATAAATGTGAGATGTGATGAAAATTATGCAAAATTAGAGACTAATCAGTCACATATATTTGTTCTTCAAATATTTATAAGAACTGAATTTTGTGAAATTTATGAGATTTTATAGGATTTTATAGATGTTTAAAAGACCAAGTTTCAAGTCCTATATTCCAGCCGAGCCTGTTGGCGGTCGACCGAATCAGAGCTTGGTCGACCGGTTAGTCGACCGATGTGCACAAGAACGTGCATAAGGCCTGCCTATAAGGCCGGTCCGACTGTAACTACCCAACTCTCGGGTAGCGCCAGTCGACCTGGCGGTCGACCGACAGACTGAGTGCCTTTAGCCTCGGTCAACCGGGCGGTCGATCGGAAGGCGTGTTTGCTTGGGGTGTCGACCGGTGGCTCATTGGTCAGAAATATGACCATTGGACAGTTGACCGGCCGGTCGACCGGAAGCTTAAAACTGACCTTTTCTGGACCCCAACGGCTATATTCTTGAGAGCCTATATAAAGGGGTTCTCTTGGGCTGTTTTCTACAAGATTTTTTAGAGAGCTTTTCTTTCAATCTTTTCAGTGTTTTGTAACAAGTTTAAAAGGAGTTTTTGAGCCTAAAAGTTTTATCTTTTATTTGTTTATCAAAGTGTTCGAAAAATTAAAAGAAAAGACAGTCTTTGAGAAATTGGCTTTGATCTTTCTTTACAAAACTATTTGATGTTTTTCCCAAGTATCTTTTTTTGTTATTCTCTTTTCCAAACACTTTATTTTCTCACACTTAAGCTATTATCTCTAATCCTATCTATAGGATCTTGTTTATGTGAGAAAAATTATTTGTGGTCTATTGTGGTCACCAAGTATTTTTTGTGATCATTGGATCACCATGATTGTATCTTTTCTTTGCTTTGTCTCTGTGCCTATCCCTCTTATATAGAGGTGATTGTGTTTGAGTTTTGACTTTGTGCTTTATCCCTCTTATGTAGAGGTGATTGTGATTTGGCTTTGTGCATATCCCTCTTGTGTAGAAGTGATTGTGTTTGAGCTTTGACTTTTGTGTCTTATCCCTCTTGTGTAGAGGTGATTGTGTTTTGGCTTCGTGCCTATCCCTCTTGTATAGAGGTGATTGTATTTGAAGAGGAGTAGTGTACTCCAAGTGTAGAGTTGTAATTTCTCAGTAGAGGTCCCTTTGTGCAAGGTTCTGTGTGGACATAGTGAAAATCCTTCTATGTGAAGGCGGGACATAGAACAGTAGCTCGAACCTCGAAATATATCTTGTTGTTTACGTTTGATCCACTATCTCTCAACTCTCTCTCTCTCTCTCTCTTATAGTTTACATTGCTTTATATTGCATATATTCATTTGCTAGATATAATTTGTGTGTGCCCATACTTATGTTGAACCAAGAGAGCTTCATATAACACCTCAACTCTTAATTTAGAGGAATCTAGAGGAGATAGTCTAGAGCCATTCATCGGGAATTCGGCTACACTCTTTGGTTACATATAGTGTGTTGCAATTGAGTTTTTAATTCTACATATTTTGTCATTAGATTAACTAATACACCTATTCACCCCCTAGGTGTATTTCAATTGGTACAGAGCTTGATGCTCTTGATTTGGGTCTAACAACCTTGAGTTAAAGATCCTATTTTAGCTAATCATAATATTTACATACATACACACATGGATTTCATAACCCCTCCCATGTTTGACATTCTTAACCTCCAAATTTAGAAAGTTAAGATGTCCATATACCTAAAAGCCCTAGGTATTCATATTTATTTTGTCACTATTAAATATTTTTATTGTTTAAATGGCAAATATCTAGAGGCTAATGCAAAAGCCATCCATGCATTAAAGAGTACCCTAAATGATGATTATTTACCTAGAGTTTCTAACTTTGATTCGGCTTTTGTAGTATGGAATACACTTGTCTCCCTTGGTGAACAAAGCAATACCATATGGAGAGTGACTCGAATGATGGAAGTGATCTTCCAATATGTGCTACATGGTCTATGGGGATGACCCCATTGAGGTAAACTCTGAATCTGAGCTTGAAGAAGACATTGACATGACTTATGATGAGCTTGCATCTTTTTGTCAAAAACTTCTTGAAAAATATGATTTATTAAAAATTGAAAATGATAAGTTGAAGAAGGAAAACACTTCTTTGTTAAAAGAAAAAGGTTCCATTATTAATAAATTTGAATATGTTTTAAAAGAAAATTAATTTTTGAAAAAGGAGAATATTTTCTTGTTTTCAAAATTAAATGACATTTTTGAAGGAAACAATTCATTGGAAAATAAAATTATTTTGGTGGAAAAAGAAAAAGAGATTGTTTGGAAGAAAATAACTCTTTGAAAAGGAGAATTATTTTAAAAGAAAAAAATATTTCTAAAAGAAAAAGATTGTTGATTCCCATGCTCATGTCTCTTCTCTCACAATTAATAATGATATTTGCATTATGAAGAAGAACATTGATTGTTTGGGCTCCATTTTGAGCCATGTGCATTTAATCACTCTAAATTGGAATCCATGTTTCGCAAGAAACAAATTTCACATGTTCATGCACAAACCCCACAGCATACATATGCACACCATGCTCATACTCACACTACTCATATGCATGCTAGAGTATATAAATGTACACATTGCGGTCACAAATACCATTTAGTAAAGTCTTTTTGATAAGATAAATCATATAAGTTTTACAAATAAAAATGTTTGGTTCCTTAGATGCTAGCCCTCGTGGACCCAAAAATAAATAGTAGCAAGATCCCCACCGCTTGTGTTTGATGTAGGTGTTGGCTCTCTCATGACATGAGAGGAATGGTGCCTTAGTGGTGGATACATGAGCTATATGGACATACCAAATTGATACATCACTATCAAGGAAGTTTGGTGGGCGGACCGCCATGGCTTGGAAATATAGAGAATAGTTCATATGGTTTGGTAACTATCTCTAACTCCCATTTAGTTTACATACTTTTATATTGATAATTATTAGCATATTTTGGTTTTAATGCTCATTATGTTAAATGCAATGCTATTTGACATGTGATATACATAAATATTCTTTGAGATACACCCATATTCATATGAATTCATATTTTATGTTCTCATGATTGTTTAACTACTATGTATATACTGGTTCCAAAAACACGTGTATTTAGACTAATGATCATGTTTGTTTTGTACTTCTTGTGGTGATTACTTGTTTAAGTGTAATTTTCGTTAAAACTTGTGTTTATACTTGTACAAGTAGTGAGCTATACTTGATTATTATATGTTTGTGTTTCATTGCTCATTTGCACTCATTGCATGTACATGTGTAACTTAGTTTTGATGATTCTTTTATTTATACTTGTTTTCCTTATTTTTGTATACGTTAAGCTTCATGTATCTGTTGTTTTTGTCTGAGACTTATAGATATACGTCTATATTCTAGAGCCACTTGCTTTCTTACAATATACTTTTATGGACTAGTCTATGTTTGGATATGTATGTATACCTTTAATTTCAACAAAACATACATATACCTTGATGCTTATTTAATTTTTATAAAATTTTTAGTTTTGATGTTTGTTTTAAGCCTTATTGATTTATTTCATGAATATGTTATTCACATGATTCTTGTGCACTCACATTATTTTTTTTATACTCATAACTTTGTTTTATAAGTACATTTTTGAGTTTTATAGATCTTAAGTGACAATTTTGTATACTTAGCAATGCTTCATGAGATATATGATTTGGTATTATGTCTTGAAGGATTTCATACTAGTTTTTAAAATTATCTTTAAAACTAATCTTTATTCTTCAATTGGTAGAATTTTCAAATATGTTAAAATACTTTCAAATCATGATTTTTGAAAGCCCCTACCAACCTAAGGGGCGGTTGGATGGGCGACCATGCCTTTTATACTCTTATTGAATATCTTTTAAACTTGGGCATGAATAGGGTGGTAGGTATGAATGAATAGGGTGGTAGGTATGAATTATACACATGATCTTCATGGAATTTTATTTTGTATACTCATATGTGTTTCTTATATATGTATGCTTCAAATTTCAATTGGTATTTCTATTTTCATACATACATATATATGATTTAATTGTGCTTGTATTTATAATGTCTTTACATTTTTTTAAAGCACAAATTATGCTTATGCTAAGCTTGATTTTATTCTAAATATTAATTGGTATCTTTACAAGCTTATGCATTGATTTCAATTGGTATTTATTTGGTATCAAAATGCACTTCATGTTTCACCTTCAATTGGTATCAAAATCTACTATCGGTATCTTAAATGTTTTTACAAGTGGTACCAATATTTGATTTTTTAACTACTATTTGATTTCATTGATATCAAAATTCATTTTGTTGACTTCAAGAAATTTTAAAATTTTGTTTTAAAAGTGATTTTAAATTTGTTGATATATATTGCTTATATGCAAGGGGAGCATAACATCTTTTCTATATATAAATTCATGTTGAGTGTACTTTACATATTGAGCAGCTTGACCTCTCTTAGTTATGTGATACACATGTGTAGGGGGAGCTTAATATCTCCGTTTATACATTGTATATTATGTTTTATGTGGGTTAGGGTCTCGTCATCCCTTCTCCATGTAATGCATATATACAAGAGGAGCTAACTTAACGTCTCTACTCTTCATGAATGTATATCGCATATACATCTTTATTGTTTGATTGTCCTCACCCCTTTGTTGATGAATTGATAAAAAGGAGAGAAGAATTTAGTGAGTTTATATATGCATCCTTAATATTGGTATTTATGCATATATGTTTGTTTAGTTTATGAGCCTTTATTGAATATCCTTATTGTTTATGCTATGTATGAGTTAAGGGAGAGCTTCTATGAAGCTTATCTTTAAGTCATGCATATATAACTCCATGAGTTTTGTCATCATCAAAAAGGAGGAAATTGGTGGCCCAAAGGCCCATCACTCTAGTTTTGATGATGATTAACTTATGTAGTTATAGTACTAATGATCTTGTGCTTATTTAATTTTAGATATTTGATTAAGATCTTAGTCAATGTTTAGCTTCAAGAAAAGATTTGAAATCAAGTTTTGAACCTAGCACGTGTTAATTCAAGAGCTCGCGCATCAAGATCGCATCAAGTACTCAATAGGAGTCGAGCTCATTGATCAAGGTTTGAATAAGTCAAAAAGGAGAAGAAGATTTTCAAAACTTGTGTCATTTTTATAAGTGTTAAGATTTTTTTTAGATAAAATGTAAAGGATAGATTAGTTGTGGATTGCTCAAGTTCACACACACAAGTTCAATACGTTTGGTTTTCGGTTTAACAGGTTTTGGATTTCAAATACACATCTATATGGTTTTCATTAATAGATAGAATTAAAACAAGTTTACATGGTTTAATGTATATTAGATTTTATCTATATACATCTATGCTTCATATATTAAGAAAAACTTATTTTGATTTCATGTGTTTAGAGTTTTGTAATTACAAAACTTATTTTGGATTTAATGTCAAAAATATAGATATATCATTTATAGGTGTATTGGATTATATCCATGCACAATATGCTTCAAATGTATTTCAATATCATGTTTTTGTATTTACACAAGTTTTGGAGAAAACGGATTTTCATTTCAAAATTCAAGTTTTGGAAAATACGGTTTTCGGTTTAAAGCTTAATTTTTATATCACAAAAATAGTTCAAATAGTTTGTAATATGTGTTGATTTTTTATCACACATATTTATTCTTAAAATATTCATAAGAACTAATTTTTGTGGAATTTATGAGATTTTATGGGATTTTATAGATGTTTAAAAGACCAAGTTTCAAGTCCTATATCCCAGCCTGAGCCCGCTGGCAGTCGACCAGCCGGTCGACTGAACTAGAGCTTGGTCGACCAGTCGGTCGACCGATGTGCACAAGAATGCGCACAAGGCCTTCCTATAAGGCCGGTCGACCGGGCGGTCGACCGGCTGCAACTACCCAACTCTAGGGTAGCGCCAGTCGACCTGGCGGTCGACTGACAGGCTGAGTGCCTTTAGCCTCGGTCGACCGAGAGGTAGACCAGAATGAGTATTTGCCTAGAACAGTCGATTGGGCAGCCGACCGGTGGCTCAACGGTAAGAAATATGACCGTTGGACGGTCGACCGACTGGTCGACCGGAAGGTCAAAACTGACCTTTTCTGGACCCCAAACGGCTATATTCTTGAGAGCCTATATAATGGAGTTCTCTTGAGCTATTTTCTACAAGATTTTTAGAGAGTTTTTCTTCCAATCATTTTAGTGTTTTGTAGCAAGTTTAAAAGGAGTTTTTAAGCCTAAAAGTTTTATCTTTTATTTGGTTTTCAAAGTGTTAGAAAAATCTAAGAAAAGAGAGTCTTTGGAAATTGGCTTTTATCGTATTTTTTCCAAGTGTTTTTCTTTGTTATTCTCTTTTCCAAACACTTTGTTTTCTCACACCTGAGCCATCATCTCTAATCCTATCTATAGGATCTTATTTTTGTGAGAATATTTTTTATGGTCTATTGTGATCACCAAGTGTTGTTTGTGATCATTGGATCACCAAGATTGTAATCTTTTCTTTGCTTTGGCTTTGGGCCTATCCCTCTTGTGTAGGTGATTGTGTTTGAGTTTTAGCTTTTTGTCTTATACCTCTTGTGTAGAGGTGATTGTGTTTTGGCTTTGTGCTTATCCCTCTTGTGTAGAGGTGATTTGTGTTTGAGCTTTGGCTTTGTTCCTTATCCCTCTTATGTAGAGGTGATTGTGTTTTGGCTTTGTGCCTATCCATCTTGTGTAGAGGTGATTGTGTTGAGAGAGGAGTAGTGTACTCCAAGTATAGAGTTGTAATTCCTCAGTGAAGGTCCCTTTGTGAAAGGTCCTGTGTGGACATAGTGAAAATCCTTCTGTGTGAAGGCAAGGACGTAAAGCAGTGGCTCGAACCTCGAAACATATCTAGTTGTTTGTGTTTGATCCACTATCTCTCAACTCTCTCTCTTATATCTTGCATTGCTTTTTATTGCACATTGCTAGATATAGTTTGTGTGCGCCTATACTTGTGTTGAACTAAGAGAGCTTCATTTAGCATCTCAACTCTTATTTAGAGGAATCTTGGGGAGGTAGTCCAGAGCCCTTCATTGGGAATTCGGCTACACGCTTTGGTATACATGAGTTTTTAATTTCCCATCTTTTGTCATTAGATTAGCTAGTATACCTATTCACCCCCTAGGTGTATTTCAGTATTTAGTCTTATATTCTTTTTTATAAAATGCAGGCCCATTGCTAAAGGAGAGGGGAGAAAAACGAGCCCAGAAGCCCATCAAAATTTTAATTTAATTCAGAATTAATTTAAATAAAAGATCAGGGCAGATTATGGCAAATCAGAGAAGATAAACCAAGTTGAACAGAGGTTAAAATAGATCTTCACAAATCAATTGGTTAAATTCAAAGATTAAGGAGATTTCGTCAAAATTCAGGAACCAAACTAAAAATCCAGCGAAGATAAAACCAAATCGTTAAAGCTGGGACCTGCAGCTCCTTGGTGTGTCCACCCAGGCCGTTGAAACATGGCCAAGCCGCATTTTCACAGCTATCTTGTCAAATCTGGGGAAGCGTTTGCTCCCCCTATCTTCGTACGCTCTCCCCCATTTTGTTTTTCCCTATAAATACTGCATTTTATAGAGAAGGAGGCACCGAAGACTAGTTTAATTTTTTCTCTTATTTTTAAGGTTTAAGATCATTGTTAGATAGTTAATGAGAAGTTGTATCTCAGTTTTTAATTTGTAGTTCAGTCTAGATATAAGTGAGAGAGAGGAAAAGAGTGACTGTAATCTAAAGTTGAAGTGACATCAATAAAGAATCAAGACTTCTCTTCTTCTCCAACTTACGGGTATGTTTCAATTCATTTACATGCCTTGTTTTACATTAATTATGAGTAGCTAAATTAATTTTCTTGGCTCACTATCATCTCTCTACGATCCCTCTTGTTTTGAATCATTTTTATATAAAGAACCCAACGGAATCATATGAATGCCTTAATCTAAGCCTTGCTACTTTGAAAGTATTTTTGAAGGCACATGAGGATGGGTTTGAATTTCTAAAACTCTTATTTTTAAAAACATCACTTGAACTTGTTTTTATTCTTGAAAGACAACTTAATGATTTAACTTTCAGTTTAAGATTAATTCTTAAAAAAAATATTTAACTTTTCCAAACAATCTTATTTGCTTTACTTAAGACTTTCGATATTCAAGCTTAAGTTTTTGCCTTTGATCAAGTTGAGGCACCGAGATTTTCAAGAGAAGAATAAATCGTTATGTAGTAAGATAGTGAGCCCGAATCTTTTTCACATATTATAACAAACAACCAATCACTCTTCAAGTCTTTTTAAAGATCATTTTTTTCCAAAGCCTTCTCCAGGTTTTCAATTTTTTTTTTAAATCACTTCCCTACTCTCCGTTCTCTTTTCAACATAAAAAAACACCAACACTATTCTTTTCTTTTGAAACAATAATTAAAAAGCTTTCATCACATTCCTCCTCGTGGATCACGATCTGTTAGCCCAAGGCTACACGGTAATTCTCATTGCATTTACTTATAATCTACTATCTAGCTGCCAATGGCCTTGCAGAAGCCTTCAATAAGACTATTGAAAAGCTGCTCAAGAATTTTGTATCAAAGAGTCAACGTAACTAGGATGACAAATTAGGCAAATGCCTATGGGCCTATCGCACGACACTGAGAACTCTGATAAAGGCTACGCCATTTTTCTTGGTGTATGGATGTGAAGCTGTACTTCCACTGGAGATCCAAATCTCATCCCTCTGAGTTGCCTTGACAACTAGGATGACGGATAAAAAGAAGCATCGATTGTGCCTTCAAGAGTTGGAAGGTTTAGATGACAGACTTCTATAAGCCCAACAGTAAATTGAGCTCTATCAAGCTCAGATTATTAGAGCCTTCAATAAGAAGGTTGAGAATAGATTTTCAAGAAGGGTGACCTTGTCTTAGCTGTCAGAAGACCCATAGTTATGACACATAAGATGAAAGAAAATTTTCAACCCAAATAGGAAGGACTATTTGTGGTAAAGTCAGTCCACTCAAATGGAGCATACCACCTTATAACTCTGAAAGGCGATGTGCTAATGATGTCCATCAACGGCAGGCTCTTAAAGAAGTACTATCCTTAAAGGGACTCTTCTCAAGATCAGGTTAACATTACACCTTTGAATAAAGTTTCAAGATCCAAGATGTTTGAGAGAGTGCCAAAGAAGAGCTTCTTCCCTCAACAGAACACAATACGGTCGATCGATGCTGAGCCGATCAAACATTGTTGACGTCACGATGTATGATGTTGATATTGAAGAGACAAAGTTAGAAACTTTAGTTTTAACCGTGTCACTCTTTCCACGATCAGGTTAACATTACACCTCTGATCAAAGTTTCGCTCTAATCAATCAGATTGATTAGGGTCCAAGATCCAAGATGTTTGAAAGAGCGCCAAAGAAAGGTTTCTTCCTTCAATGGATGACATCACGGTCGATCGACGCTGAGCCGACCAAACATTGTTGACATCATAATGCATAATGTTAACATTGAAGAGACAAAGCTAGAAACTTCGGTTTTAGCTTTGTTGCTCTTTTCATGATCAGGTTAATACTACACCTCTAATTAAAATTTTACCCTAATCAATAGATGCATTAGGGCTGAGATCCAAGATGTTTGGGTGAGTGCCAAAGAAAACTTCCTCCTTCAACCAACCACCTCACGATCGATCGACGTCGGGCCAATTGAACTGTGGTGACATTATGATGCATGATATAAACATTGAAGAAATGACAAAGGAAAAATGTTAATTTTTAGCCTTGTCACTCTTCTCTAGTATATAAACATGCACCTATCTTCAACTTAGAAGAATAGGTCATATTTTAAAGTCGAGCATGCCTAAGCATCCAGAAGGATAGCTTACCTAGCCTGACTTTTTCATATGTAATGGTGGCGTACCTCTTTGCTCCTGTTTGTGTTGGCCCAGAGGCCTTCCACTCTAGTTTTGATGATGATTAACTCATGTAGTTATGTTTACTAATAATCTTGTGATGTTTAGTTTCAGATCTTTAATCAAGATATTAGTTGGTGATTAGCTTCAACAAAGGAGTTTTGAAGTCTTTCACTTGGTGATTCCAGAGCTTGAGCATCAAGATCATATATAGCACTCGTTGGAGTCAAGCTCGGTGGATCACAGTTTGGATCGAGTCGACTTGAAGACGGAGTTTGTCAAGAAGACCTCGGTACCTAGTTTATAGTTTGTTTTAGATCTATTTCTAAAGACTAGATAGTGTGATATGCTCAAGTTCACAACACACACGTTTCATGTTTTGGTTTTTCGGTTTTTGGTTTAACCGATATTGATTTCCATGAATAGATATTATATCAAAACAAGTTTACTTGGTTTAATGTATATTAGATGTGTTCTATATACATGCAAGCTAAATTTCTAGACAAACTTATTTTGATATGCCTATTCATGAGTTTTGGTGTTTTGGTATTTTAACAAAACATATTTTCGTATTTAAAGTCAAAAACATGAATATATATATGTTTTGTATATTGAATTTCTATCCATATGCAACATGCTTCAAAGTATTTAAATATCATGTTTTTGTATTTGGATAAGTTTTGGACAAAACAAATTTTCATTAGAAAAATTCAAGTTTTGAAAAAATACGTTTTTTGGTTTTCGGTAATTTTTCCATAACACAAAAATGGTTCAAAATGTTTGAAATTTGTGTTGAAATTTTTCACACAAGTTTATATATCAATGTATTATGCTAAAAATTTTTGTGGATTTTTAAGAATTTTATGAGATTTTTTAGAAATAAAAATACCAAGTTTTTCTGTCCTAGAATGCCTTCTGTCAGGCTCTGGCGGTCGGTCGGGCCGGTCGACCGGACCCAGAGTCGGTCGACCGGACCGGTCAACCGACGTGCACAAAACGTGCACGTTTGGCCAGCCACTTGGGCTGATCGACCAAGCGGTCGACCGACTGCAAGCACCTCACTCTCGGGTAGGGGCGGTCGACCGTAAGGCGTGGGCGGTCGACCGAGCGGTCGACCGGCCAGAGAGCATTTGCTCTCTGGATTGGGACGGTCGACCGGGCGATCGACCGCTAGCTTCCAACGGTCAAAACTTTGACCGTTGGCGGTCGACCGGGCCGGTCGACCGCTAGCCGCCAAGACTGACAGATCAGCCTAACGGCTATTTTTGGATTGGGGCTTTATATACCCCATTGGTTTGAGTTTTTCTCCAAGATTTTGAGAGCCAAAATTTATATACTCTCCAGTGTTTTTACAAGCTTTCAAAAAGTGTTTTAAAGCTTAAAGATTTCATCTTTATTTTTGTTTTCAAGGGTTTGAAAAAATCAAAGAAAAATAGGATTTTGGGATATTGTTTTAGATCTTCATTTCTATCATTTTCAAGAAGTTTCCCAAGTAGTTTTTCTTTGTTATTTGATTTCCAAAACACCTTGATTTTCACACTTAAGCAATATCTCCTATTCTAATCTGTAGGATCATTTATTTGTGGGAAAATTTTTTGTGGTTGAGGAAACCACCAAGTTGTAAACCCTTTACTTGTTGTATCCCTCTTTGGTAGAGGTTGATTTGGGTGGTGGTTAGCTCCCTCTTTGGTAGAGGTTGAGGTTGTAGTTTGCTCCTTCTTGTGTGAGGTGGAGTTGGATTTGTATCCTAATTGCTTTCATTCCATCATTTTCATTACTGGTCTATACTTATCCCAACAAGGAGGCAATTGAGCACCTCAACTCATTATCTAGAGGAATAAAAGAGAAGTTCTAGAGCCCTTCACAGGGAATTCGGATTCAATTATTGTTTTGAGTGGCCGTTTGCATAACTCATCATAATTAGTATTAAAATTATATTTGATTAGGAAACACCTATTCACCCCCTAGGTGTATTTCAATTGGTATCAGAGCATTTGTCTCTAGTTTTTTGCTTAACAACCTTGGAGAGATCCTAATTGCTAATCACTTCTTTCAAACTTTCATCTTCATCCACATTAGTAAAGATGGAATTAAGATCCCTCCCAAGTTTGATGGCCTATGGAAAGTTAAGATGATCATATTTTCGTAATCCTTAGGAAGCTAGGTTGCAAAAGCGGTGACTAAACCCTTTAGTGTACCCATTGGTGATGAGGACACTTGATCCGACATTGCTACTAAGGAGTTTGATGCAAATGTTAAGGCACACTACGCCTTGCTTCAAGCTTTGAGCGATGACGACATTGCTTGGGTCATCCATTACAAATCCGCTTATGAGATTTGGACACACCTAGTAGTCCCACACAATGTCACAAGTTGAGAGAGAAAAATTGATCTCTTACGTTCTCAATATGAAAATTTCACCATGCATGAAAATGACACCATTGATTACATGATAACAAAATTTACTAAAATAACTAATGGTCTTGCTTCTTTACGTGATGCCATTGACAACGATCAAAAGGTGAGGAAGGTCATTCGGGCACTTCCACCCTCATGGAAAGTCAAGGCTACTACTTTGAATGAGCTAAATGATAAAGAAGAGATGGAGCTCATCAGTCATATAGGAAACCTTAAGACCAATGAAATGGAGAGGAAGGCAAGGGAAGAGATGGCACCTGAAAAGAAGAAAGTGATCGCTTTCAAATCCACTCCCACCATCTCCGACAATAGAAGAGAATGATGAAGAATTATCCCTCCTAGTGAAAAATGTAAAGAGAATGTACAACAAGGCTAAGTTTAACAATAGAAGAAGGTGGCAAGGGAAAGAAGACAAGAAGGTCCATGCGTCAATTGCCGGAAGCTGGGCCTCATGGTTGCGGATTGTCCAGAGACCAAAAGTAAACCTTCATCCTCCAAGAAGCCCTACAAAAAGAAGGCTCTCAAGGCTACAGGGACTCGGAGAGTGAAACCGATGAAGAAGTCGATACGACACATGTGTATTCATGGCTAATGATAACACTCTTAAAGTAACATCCGAACCCTTACTTGACGATTGTGAATTATCTATCGATGAATTGGGTGAGGCTTTTGAACAATTGTCTAATCACTTTGATTTTCTTAAAAAGAAGTATTTAAAAGTGAAAAAGGAACATGAAGCTCTTCATAATAAAATTGTTATACTCTTAAAAAAAGAATGATTTATCTTCCACACTCACATCCCTACAAAAGGACTTTGATGCATATAAAATTCATGTAAAACAAAATTTTCATTAATTAATAAAGAAGAGATTTCTATCTCAAAAGATAAAATTAACTCTTTAGGAGATGTATTAAGTAAATGTGAGCTTGATAAAGCTAGGTTGAAGGCAATGTTTCCTAAGAAAAATACTTCGAAAAAACATATTCATACTACACATGCTCATCATACCACACATACCCATACTTCTAAATAAAACATATGCATATACATCATACTAGACACACTACACACACCAAGCATGTTCACACCCCATACTCTCATCATGTTTTTATTTATGGTAGAGTTATTCATGCACTTATTGTGACCGAAAAGGTCACTTAGCCAAATTTTATTTTGATAGAATAAATGCTTCTAATGATCACATTTGCATTTGAAATGCTAACATTAAAAGACCCAAGAAAATTTGAGTACCAAAATCAACCAATTTGTTACATGATATAAGTACACACCAAGGCTCCAAGACATAGAGAGTAGTAGTATCTTGATAGCAGTTACTCAGACATATGACGTGGGATATCAACAATTTTGAAACCCTATCAAGGTACCATGAAGGTGGCACCGTCACCTTCAGAGATGATTTCAAAGGAAAAATTATCGTATAGGTAACATTAAAATTGGCTCATCTCCCTGATTAAAATGTTATTTTAGTTGATGGTCTCAAGCATAACCTCTTGAGTATTAGTCAACTTTGTGATAGAGGTTTCAAAGTGATTTTTGATGATTTAACTTGCAATGTTTTATATAGACAAAACAATGCATGTGTTCTTTTCAGTTTTTGTGAAAATAATGTGTACATGATTGATATGTCAAATTTATAATGCAATGCTACATGTTTAAATACCTTTAATGAAGACTCTTGGTTATGGCATAGGAGACTAGATCATGTTTCATTTGACCATCCATCTAGAATCAACTATAAGGAAGTGGTGAAAGGAATTCCTCATTTGAAATTTGAGAAGAACCGCATTTGTGATGCGTGCCAACTTGGTAAACAAACTAAGTCCTCTTTCAAAACGATCAAGGATATCATGCATCAAGATCCTTGGAGTTAATTCATATGGATTTGTTTGGTCCTACTAAAATCAAAAGTCAAAGTGGAAATCGTTTTGTCTTCGTTTTGGTTGATGAATTTTTTCATTTTATTTGGGTTTTCTTTTAGAACATAAAGATCAAGTCTTTTCACATTTTCAAGTATTTATTAAAAGAGTTGAAAAAAAAGATTTTTCAATTTTATATATAAGAAGTGATAGAAGTGGTTAATTCATTAACCACTCCTTTGTCACCTATTGTGAAGAATATGGAATCAAACATGAAATATCATGTCCTAGAACTCCACAACAAAATGGAGTCATTGAAAGAAAGAATTATACTCTTCAAGAAATGGTTAGGATAATGATAAATGAATATGGACTCCCTCAATACTTATAGGCCGAGGCTGTAAACACATCATTTTACATCTCAAATAGAGTTTATTTTTGTAAAAATACCTCTAAAACTTCTTTTAAAATTTATTATTTGAGAAAACCTAATATTTTTTACTTTAAAGTTTTTGGTTGTAAATGCTTTGTTTTAAATACTAAATACAATTTAAAAAAATTTGATGCAAAATCTTATGAAGCCATATTTGTTAGGTATTCTGATTGTTACACATATTTGCATTTTATACCACTTTTATACCTTGCATATTGTATATTAAATATGATTTTTAACCCATATTCTCTCTAATTTTGCAGATCTCCACTTTAAAGAAGGAAAGTAATTAACCACCTTAATTAGTGATAATTAAGGGGGTTAATTAAAAATTAGCCAAAGATCAAACCAGATCTCACCAAGATCTGAGCGCCAACTGCAAAATCCAACCAGTCCACGTGGCCAACAACCTAACCAACAGATCGCACCAGAAAGATCCGGCTCAACGGCCCGGATCTGGCGGCAATCCCGCGGCAATCCGCGGCAATCCCAGGGCCGTTGAGCCTCGGATTTCGTGCCAGCAGTTAAGATTCTGGGGGATTCTCAAAAGTGCCTATAAATACCTGGCCAGAGATCTGCGCGAGTTCCAGAGAAAGGAGAGGGAAAATTTTGGATTAGTTGTAATTTGTTTTAGGTTTTTAGCTTCTCTCTCTTTCCTCCTTGAGTTTGTAGCCAAATTGAGAGAGAGTTCTTCACTTTGAGAGTTTGTAATCAAGACTTGTGACAATCTTGAAGCAAAGATTCATCAATGGAGCTTTCTTCTATTTGCTAAACTTGAGTATGCTTTCTATTCTTGTGCTTTAATTTCTTGTATTCAATTCTAGTCTTAGTTTAATTGATTAGATCTTTACTTTCATGGAGAATTATAGCTTGTTTGTTAGTGTAATGGAGGGCTAATTTCTTGAATGCATGGCTAGCTAAGACTCACCTAGCTACTACTAGCTCTTGATTGATTGTAAACTTCAATGCTTGCATAATTTCATGTTTCTTGTAAATTCCAATGAAGTTTGGATGTATCCTTTGGTGATTGCTTGCTAGATCTCTAGATGAATTGTGTGTCTCTTATAAGAGTCTTTGATTGGACCAAAAGGATGGATTACCATGGTAGTGTCACTTGTGTAGCAAGATCAACTCAAGTACTTCAAGCTAACTTTGTAGTTAAGCTTTGAATGTACAAAAGAGTTTGATTCTTCTACCTTAGCACTAAATGAGTATCATGCCTATAGTTCCTCAATGTTCATCTAGTAAAAGGACCTAAGATTCAAGAAGAGGATTCTAGCTAACTAACTAAAAGGAACTCTAGTCTTCAAGAAGGAATACTACACATGCAAGCTATATTAAATTGCCTATGATTCTTGATGAGGCAATCTTGCAATCAACAATAGAGTTAGTATGTTAGCAAGAAGGTGTAGTAATGCTAGCCATGCATCTTTTTAATCAAAAGAGTTTATACATCTTATTCTAGCATTCTTATCTTTTCTTTACTTCATCACACTTCATTCACTTCACTTCTTTTTCACAATGCACCACCAATCCACAACTTCTTGTATATTGCTCTTGTGTAATTAACAAAGAAGAGGTATCGTTTCTTTGTCTCATTAGTATCGTGAAGCTTCTACGCTTGCTCTCCTCGTGGTACGACTCGATATAGCTACTTGCTATAACGAAAGATTGGAACAAGGTATAACCTTCACATATTCGAAGTAAACAAGATTAAAGGTGAGTTCTAAACCATAAATCATCTTTTAAATACCTGATTCTTGAGCAATTAACATCATATACCTTGTGAATTTCCAATCAAATTTTGGCGCCGTTGCCGGGGAGAGTAACGGTATTCTTAAAAGTGAGAAACTAAACGATATATCTTCTCTGTTGCAGGTACAGGTTGAAGATACAGGATATATTGCACAGCAGAATCATATAAGTGGATCTGGGCCTCTGCTCTCGAAAGCAGAGACCAGGATCCCTCCAAAGTGCCGCGGATCCACAAGTTTTGCCGTGGAAACGCGGCACAAAGGAGTTCACTACTAATCTGTTTTCTGCAGGGCTTGCTGCTTTGCTAAAAACTGCTGCCTATATACTTGAAATCTTGTATTCTTCACCTGATATTTGTTAATCAACAGTAAAAGATTGGTTGTAATTGTTGATAAAAATTGTTTAGACATCTTGCATTATAGGCACGTGTCTTTCAATTTCTTTCAATTTTCTGTTGAAGAGTGCGGGGGACAAGGTACGTAAAGCATTGCATATTGACTAGGAATCACACTTTGTTTGTTTAATTACGCTTTGGGTGATCCTTGTTTGTTTACATCGTACACTTGCACGAATCTACTTTAAGGGCAAATCCCATAACAAAGATAAGGTGGGGATTTTATCACCCCTTCCTTAGCCCACAAACCATTCTCCCCACGCATTCACAATCCTAAGCTTCTAATTAAAAATTGATAGACGTTGGCCCCTAGGGACATCCGGACTCGCTTAGGAGATTTTCCTAAGGGGGAAAAGTGTTGGAAAGTGACATCTGTGTAATCGGTGTCTAGGAAAGGGGTTGAGGGCCGAAAGCCCGAAGGTTGCTGGTTACTTAATTAAGGAACGTCTTCGGACGGAAAACCTCCCACCAACCTTACCCTTCCCTGGCCGATTTGCTTATAGTCAGTGTCTGCACCGAACCTCCTGTGGATAGTCTATTTAGGAGTCACCTAGGACCAGAAACCCTAGAAAGCTTGGATTGATTTTTCTTGTTCTTGACTGTTATTTTTCATTTTCGCTTGTTTGAAAGGTGCACGTTGATTGTGTATTTGTATGCGAGAGTGGTATAGGGAACCAATTTCTGCGAGGCTTGTGAGAGTTTCTACACTGCCACATACACCACCACTCGACACAATCATGACTGCCAACGTATCGCTGCAGGACAAGTTCTATCCTATCCGCACATCGATTCCTTCTTGTATTCTCCTCCCGGACACTAATGACCATAATTTTGAGTTGAAACCTCAGTTCATAAACACTCTTCCACGATTTCATGGATTAGAATCTGAGGATGCTTACATCTTCATACGAGAGTTTGAAGAAGTATGCCTCATGATGAGGATTTCCCAGTTAAGTGAGGATGCTGTGAGACTTAGATTTGTCCCATTTGCACTAAAGGATATTGCGAAGAAGTGGTTGTACAGTCTTCCTGTCAGCTCAATCTCTTCTTGGGATGACTTTGTCAAGGTTTTTCTTAAAAAATTTTATCCCATCCATAAGACAGCCCTCATGCGCAAAAATATCATGCAATTCAAACAAGAGCCCAATGAGCCATTCTGGAAGTACTTTGAGCGCTTTAAGGATTTAGTAGCCCTGTGTCCCCATCATGGTATAGAGAAGTGGCGCCAATGCCAGATTATATATGATGGGCTGGACTATCAAACTAAGACTCTCCTTGAAACCATGTGTCAAGGAGAATTTCTTAAGAAAGATGAAGACCAGGGCTGGGACCTTTTTGAGGCTCTAGCGGAGAAAACTATCCAGTGGGAATCCTGCTCTGAGAAACCCACACCAACAACTTCCAGATCTGGTTTACACTCTATAGGATCCTCTATAGCTGCAGAAGCTAAGATTACCCAGTTAATGAAGAGGATTGAATTGTTAGAATCAAGGGAACATTCTGTTAGTCAAGTCAACCCATCATCAGTAGCTAGCTCACCACCTATGGCTAGCTCTGCACCTATAATTCACCCGGGTTGTACTTTCTGCCATGATCTGAATCATGTGTTGGAAGAGTGTCCAGTATATTACTCTCAAAATTTTCAGGAGAGTACAAATGCTGCATACACCAGACCTGCTTACAACCCATACTCCAAAACCTACAATCCCGGGTGGCGTAACCATCCTAACTTCTCTTGGAGTCAGTCTGGACCTGAGCAGTCGAGACAACCATTTCCACATCAGCAATACCCTGCTCAGGCACATCCACCCACTTACCATCAAAACCACCAAATTTCAATTCATATCAGAGTCCACCTAGATTCCAACTATTCCAAAATTCTGTGCCATATCACGCTAATTTTCCTCCCCAATACCATAATCATCCATCACCCAATCCTTCAGATAAGAAAATTTCTGAGTTGGAGAAAATGATAGAACTCTTGTCTAAAACCCAGACCGCAATGATGAACAGTCAGCAGCAGGACATGAATAAGTTACAAATCCAAATAGGACAGTTGGCTAATTCCTTGACTGAAAGGCAAAAAGGAATGCTGCCTAGCCAACCTGTGCCTAATCCCAAAGCTCATTTTCCTCTGCATGAAGTAGAAGACTTGGGACCCAGCCCAAGCCACTGCCAAGCCATTCACATCCTAAGATCTGGGAAACAAGTAGACAACAAGGTCTCCAATCAGTCTCCAAACTCTTTGTCAAAACCATCACCCTCTGTTCCAATTCAACCCATGCAAGATAATCCTTCATCAAATTCACAACCTTCCACGTCCCAGTCAAAAGGAAAAGGGAAAATTGATGAGCAAATTTATAAGCCTGTTGCACCATTCCCAAATAGGCTTACAAATCATAAGAATAATGCTCACATGGAGAAGATAAGAGAGATATTTAATGAGGTTCAAATCAATGTCCCTCTCTTAGATGCTATTCAACAGGTCCCATCATACGCCAAGTTTCTGAAAGAGATGTGTACTAAGAAAAGAAAGGCAAATGTCCCTAAGAAAGTCTTTTTGGCTTCCAATCTGAGTGAATTGCTTAATGGTCCAATCCCTGTAAAGTACAAGGATCCAGGGAGCCCTACCATCTCTTGTATCATAGGGCAGACCACTGTAAATAGGGCTTTGCTAGACTTGGGCGCAAGCATCAATCTTCTCCCTTTTTCCGTGTACCAGCAGTTAGGGTTAGGCAACCTTCGTCCTACCTAGATGACTATTCAGCTGGCTGATCGCTCTGTTAAGATTCCCAAGGGGGAATTACGGATGTCTTAATACGGGTGGGGGAATTCATTTACCCCGTGGACTTTGTTGTTTTAGAAACACAGCCCGTACAAAACCACAGAGCACAAACACCTGTCATTCTAGGACGTCCTTTCTTAGCCACAGCGAATGCAATCATTAACTGTCGAAATGGATCGATGCGGCTGACGTTCGGAGATATGACGAAGGAGGTGAATGTCTTCCATCTGGGGAAGCAACCAAGGGATGTGGAGAATGATTCTTTTGATGTTAACTTGATAGAGGGATTAACCAGTGAACACGTGGAGGAGGTGGAATATGAGTCTGAAGAGGAATTTGAGTTAGAAGCTGACGACCTAACTCTTGATCAGATTGTTGGATCAGATATTGAAAGGACTACGAATTCCAACCCTGTTCTTCCCTTGCACCATGAGCAACCTGTTATAGATCCAGTCCCTTCAGTTGAGCTTAAGGTTCTTCCTGGCCATCTCAAGTACAAGTACTTGGGTGAGAAGGAATCTTTTCCTGTTATCATTGCATCTAATCTCACGGAAAAACAAGAAGAGGACCTTCTGACTGTGCTAAGGGAGAATAAAGAAGCCATTGGCTGGACTATGGCTGATATTAAGGGGATTAGTCCTACTATTGTTCAACACAGGATTCACTTAACGGAAGATGCCAAGCCGAAAAGAGATCCACAGCGTCGACTTAACCCTATTATGCAAGAAGCTGTAAATCTGAGATAATGAAACTATTAGACAATGGGATCATATATCCCATATCCGATAGTCAATGGGTTAGTCCTGTTCACGCTGTGCCAAGAAAGCTGGCTTTACTGTTGTGGAAAATGAGAACAAGGAATTAATACAAACACGTCTTCCAACGAAGATTCGAGTTTGTATTGATTATAGGAAGTTGAATGCCGCCACACGTAGAGACCACTTCCCACTTCCGTTCATTGATCAGATGTTGGAGAGATTGGCGGGGCATGAGTATTATTGTTTCCTGGATGGATATTCAGGATATAATAGATCCCAATCGCTCCCGAGGACCAAGAAAAGACGACTTTCACCTGTCCTTCGGAACTTTTGCATACCGTAGGATGCCCTTCGGTCTTTGCAATGCTCCAGCAACGTTTCAACGTTGCATGTTGAGCTTGTTCTCGGACATGGTGGAGAAATTTTTAGAGATTTTTATGGATGACTTTTCAATATATGGGGATACATTTGAGCAGTGCTTGTACCACCTTAAGCTGGTTTTACAACGATGCACGGAAAAGAATTTGACACTTAATTGGAAAAGTGTCATTTCATGGTCAAGCACGGAATTGTACTGGGGCACAAGATATCAAGCATTGGAATCGAGGTAGACAAGTCTAAGGTGGAAGTTATCACCAAGCTCACTGAACCGCAATGTTTAAAAGACATTAGATCTTTCTTAGGGCACGCGGGCTTCTATAGGAGATTCATTCAAGGGTTTAGCAATATTGCGAGACCTTTGACAAATCTCTTAGGAAAAGATGTACCCTATATCTTTGATGAAGAATGTCGAAAATCGTGGAAAGAGCTAAAGAATAGACTTGTTTCTGCACCGATAATATCAGCACCGGACTGGACCAAACCATTTGAAATTATGTGCGATGCCTCAGACTTTGCGATAGGCGCTGTTTTAGGACAGCGTATTGAAAACAGGCAGCACGTAATATACTATGCTAGCAGAACGCTAAACGATGCCCAACTTAATTACACGACCACTGAAAAAGAATTTTTGGCAGTTGTTTTTGCGTTAGAGAAGTTCCGACAATATCTGCTAGGGTCCAGGACCATAATTTTTACTGATCACTCCGCCCTAAGGTACTTGATGCAAAAGAAGGACGCAAAGGCAAGATTGATTCGATGGATCCTTCTTTTGCAAGAGTTTGACTTGGAAATAAAAGATAAAAAGGGCGTTGAGAACGTGGTTGCGGATCATTTGTCAAGAATACCGAACGCACCCCATGAGAAAGTACCGATTAACGAGAACTTTCCTGACGAGCACATCTTTGTGCTAAGTGGAGAGCCTTGGTATGCTGATATTGTAAACTACCTTGCTACCAGGCAAATTCCTTCCCATTGGTCAGGACAAGAGAAACACCGTTTTCTGAGACAAATGCGGTTCTTCTTTGGGGATGAGCCGTATTTATTTAAATACTGTCCTGACCAAATTATTCGTCGATGCCTTCCGGAGGATGAATACCAGAGCGTTTTGACATTTTGTCATAAATTAGCTTGCGGTGGACACTTTGGTCCACGAAAAACTGCGGAAAAAGTGCTCCAGAGTGGATTCTACTGGCCCACTCTCTTTAAGGATGCCTATGCTTTTTGCAAGCTTTGTGACAGATGTCAAATGACGGGTCGTATTACTCAAAAAGACATGATGCCCCTCACACCCATCTTGGAAGTCGAGATCTTCGACCTCTGGGGCATTGATTTCATGGGACCCTTTCCTCTGTCCTACGGCAACCAGTACATCTTGGTAGCCGTAGATTATGTTTCTAAGTGGGCTGAAGCGATTCCTACACGGACTAATGACAACCAAGTTGTCATTAAATTTTTAAGAGAGTACATCATTTCACGCTTCGGAGTCCCCCGTGCGATACTGAGTGACAATGGGAGTCATTTCTGCAATAGGGCTTTTGAAGCCTTGATGCGGAAATACTCCATTACTCATAAATTGTCCACGGCCTATCATCCTCAGACCAATGGGCAAGTTGAGGTAACAAACAGACAGATAAAACTCATTCTGGAGAAAACTGTAGGACAGAATCGTAAGGATTGGTCCGTCAAACTGACTGATGCCTTATGGGCTTACAGGACCGCCTACAAGACTGTCCTCGGTATGTCTCCGTACCGAGTTATATTTGGGAAACCATGTCACTTGCCCGTTGAGTTAGAACACCGTGCACTATGGGCTTTAAAGCAACTAAATCTTGATTTGGATAAAGCCGGTGTTCTCAGGAAGTTACAGTTATCTGAGCTGGAGGAGCTACGAAATGAAGTATACGATAACGCTCGGATTACAAAGCACAGGACCAAGCTGTTTCACGACAAGTCCATTCACAGGAAGAATTTTGTTGTCGGACAAAAGGTTCTGCTCTATAATTCTCGACTCCACCTCTTCCCTGGTAAACTGCGTACCAGGTGGTCAGGACCGTTCATCGTTCAAACTGTCTTTTCCCATGGAGCTATAGAGATTCTTGACCCAACCAATGGCAATATATTCACTGTAAACGGACAACGCTTAAAGCCATTTTTACCACAGATTCATTGTCACAAGATGTTCACGAACTGGGTCTTTATGACCCAGTTTATTTGTGACCTTTCCATTTGTATATTTCCCATGCATTTTTCATGAAAATCATTTGGGACCACCACTTGTTAATATTTTTCTTTTACATTTTTTTTGTAAATAATATAAAAAAATAAAAAAAAAAAAAATTTTTGGATTTTTGTGCATGAAAAGAATTTCACATCCCTAGGTTTCTCTTTCCTCCCTAGGATTCCTTTCATCTTTCAAAATGCTTTGACCAAGGGTGGTAATTCAAGTTTTGACCTAGGGGTAAAATTGTACATCCCACTTTTTACCTACCCTATTTAAACATCTCCTCCTCACTTCATACTTCCTCACCAGAGAAAGTGATTTCAGATCTGAGATCTTCTTCCAAACCCAACCTCCTCCAAAAATTTGATCCCACCTCTCCTCCAAATTGCCGCGCCCTGCCGCCCATCTGCGGCCATTCTGTCACCTCAGGCGCGCCGGAAAGCTTCATTCTGGTTGATTTTCAGTGCTGAACACAGATCCAGACTTCTTCTTCCCAAGGCCATCTTTGTGCCTACTGCACTACTCTGTTGGATTTCCCCCACGATCTCCGGGGGTGGTTTGCAATTTCTTATCTCAAATCTTTTAATCCTTTGTTTTTTAGCACTTATGGCCCCAAATCTGTATGTAGAGAGAGATTTTCTGCACTTTTTAATGAACATGGGGGGTATGGTCATATTTTTGTGGATCGCATCCGCGCGTTTAATTGGTACACTTTGGTATTTGATCATCATGAACATGAAGCCTTTTATTGCCCTGATCTGGTTAACACTTTTTACAATGCAATCGATTATGCTTCTGTACATCATGACCCATACCAATTTGTCTCTCGCATGCCGTATGGTGACATCTGGGTCACACTTCCACTGCTTGCACAAATCACTCATGCCCCCATTGTTCCACATCCTAGCGACCCCTTGCCCTTAATCGATTACCTAACAATTATGGGTGTACGCTGCACTATCCAGGATCGTGGGCTCAAAGCCCAATCTACATTCAGAAACATTCACTGCGTTGGACGTTGGATCCAACGAAATATTCTTGGGCTCGATCACACTTCAACCTTTAACAGGCCTGTGCTTCAGATTATTCATGATTTGATGACACAGAATCACACAGTCTGTTTAAACCAGACTATCTTCCGTGCTATTATTGAAAATTCCTCTCGCACTCGAGGTGCAAAGTTTTCTCATTCTATATTAATTACACGTCTGTGTCGACATTTCATGTCCGACGCCATTTTTTCGACATTTGCCCGAGTGACGATTACACTAGAGAGACCCACAAGCGCTTACAATAGTTGCTTGCAGGCACTCTGGACACCCAGTGTCATGCCTGAGACTGTACCTGTGGAGTCCTCTTCAGAGGAAAGCTTAGAGGTGGAAGATGAGCCCCAATTCTGGAGGCAGGAGCCCCCAACTGAACCAAAAGCCCTCATGTCTACTATCTGGCAAGGCATGAAGAAGATATTTCGGGGACAAGTCAGGCTCAGGAAGAAAGTGGAGGAGGAATCATCTAGGATATCCTCTCGTTTAGATGGGATCGAGGCCAGGCTGAGGAGGACACAATCAGCTGGACCCAGTACCACTACGGGTCCAAAAAGGACGAGGGAGTGACTTTTCACCTTTACCTATTTCATGCATCATTTTATCTCACATACATTGAGGACAATGCATGAGATAGGTATGGGGGGGTAGATATACTAACATAGGATTTTTTCTTTTTAGGCCTTTTTATTTTTTAGAATTTTTTTTACTTTCTTCTTAGGTTTTTCTTTTTTACTTTCTTCTTAGGTTTTTCTTTTATTTTTGATTTTATCTTTCTTATAGATTTTTCACTTTCTTTTTCTTTTTAGATTTTACCTTTCTTTTAGAAAAATAAAAAAATTATAATAAAAAAAAAGAGAAGAAATTCTTTGATCCATGTTTAAAGAATCTAAATTGAAATTTAGGGATTAAGGAAGACCTTAACTAAGATTTCCAATTATAAGTTGAAAAAAAAGAATTTTGTTGGATTTTTAGGTTAAGTAATAAAGGATTAGAAAAATTACTAGATTTTAATTCTTTCTTTAGGATATATATATTCAACATATTGAGGGATTAATCAAAGACTTTGTGACTTTATTCACATATATATATAAAAAAAAAAAAAAAATGTGTGTATATAAATAAAAAAACCACTGATTAAGCTGGTAGGTCGTGCCTCAAGAAGCATTGCCAATCACGCCTAAAAGTGGTCAGAAAAAAAAAAATGATAAAAAACCACTGATTAAGCTGGTAGGTCGTGCCTCAAGAAGCATTGCCGGTCACGCCTAAAAGTGGTCAAAAAAAAAAAAAAAAAGAAAAAAAAGAAAAAAAAATAATACTTAGCCACTGATTAAGCTGGTCAGTCGTGCCTCAAGAAGTATTACCGGTCACGCCTAAAGGTGGTTAAGTCCTTAAAATCCTAAGTACTTAGTTTACTCGAGTCTTCGAACCCGAGGGATGTATTCTCATCTGGTGCCCTAAAACCATCTGGTTTGGGAGTCATCGGTAAGAAGCTCGCTACATGGGTAGACTAGGATACCTAAGGATGATAAGGAAATGTAAATAAATAAAAATTGTATATACATATAAAAAAAAAAAATTGTTATGTATATAAGTAAATAAATGAACTTAGTCTGAGAGAGATCCTTCATATTTATAGATATATATATCCTAGGATTGATGCAAAATCCGGTTTTGATCTTCTCCCCAAAATCTTAACCTAAGCTGAAAACAAAATTCTAAATAGATACTTATAAGAAGAATGAAAAGTTAAGAGTAACCTGAAACCTATAGGTCAATTTAGAATCTTTAAAGCATGGATCAAAAATTTCACTAACCCCTTTTATTTTTCTTTTTGGATTTTGTGGGTGTAATCCGCTGAAAACCCTCAGGAGACAACACTCCTCCTCTAGGGTAACCTAGAGGTTTAACGGCTTGTTGCACGTGCTCAGTGCAATCGTGTCACCTACGAAAGTGGTGTAATAATTAGTTAGGATTTTTTCTTTCGTTTTCTTTTATTTTTGCTCGAGGACGAGCAAAAGCTAGGTATGGGGGTGTGATTGTTACACATATTTGCATTTATACCACTTTTATACCTTGCATATTGTATATTAAATATGATTTTTAACCCATATTCTCTCTAATTTTGCAGATCTCCACTTTAAAGAAGGAAAGTAATTAACCACCTTAATTAGTGATAATTAAGGGGGTTAATTAAAAATTAGCCAAAGATCAAACCAGATCTCACCAAGATCTGAGCGCCAACTGCAAAATCCAACCAGTCCACGTGGCCAACAACCTAACCAACAGATCGCACCAGAAAGATCCGGCTCAACGGCCCGGATCTGGCGGCAATCCGCGGCAATCCCAGGGCCGTTGAGCCTCGGATTTCGTGCCAGCAGTTAAGATTCTGGGGGATTCTCAAAAGTGCCTATAAATACCTGGCCAGAGATCTGCGCGAGTTCCAGAGAAAGGAGAGGGAAAATTTTGGATTAGTTGTAATTTTGTTTTAGGTTTTTAGCTTCTCTCTCTTTCCTCCTTGAGTTTGTAGCCAAATTGAGAGAGAGTTCTTCACTTTGAGAGTTTGTAATCAAGACTTGTGACAATCTTGAAGCAAAGATTCATCAATGGAGCTTTCTTCTATTTGCTAAACTTGAGTATGCTTTCTATTCTTGTGCTTTAATTTCTTGTATTCAATTCTAGTCTTAGTTTAATTGATTAGATCTTTACTTTCATGGAGAATTATAGCTTGTTTGTTAGTGTAATGGAGGGCTAATTTCTTGAATGCATGGCTAGCTAAGACTCACCTAGCTACTACTAGCTCTTGATTGATTGTAAACTTCAATGCTTGCATAATTTCATGTTTCTTGTAAATTCCAATGAAGTTTGGATGTATCCTTTGGTGATTGCTTGCTAGATCTCTAGATGAATTGTGTGTCTCTTATAAAGAGTCTTTGATTGGACCAAAAGGATGGATTACCATGGTAGTGTCACTTGTGTAGCAAGATCAACTCAAGTACTTCAAGCTAACTTTGTAGTTAAGCTTTGAATGTACAAAAGAGTTTGATTCTTCTACCTTAGCACTAAATGAGTATCATGCCTATAGTTCCTCAATGTTCATCTAGTAAAGGACCTAAGATTCAAGAAGAGGATTCTAGCTAACTAACTAAAAGGAACTCTAGTCTTCAAGAAGGAATACTACACATGCAAGCTATATTAAATTGCCTATGATTCTTGATGAGGCAATCTTGCAATCAACAATAGAGTTAGTATGTTAGCAAGAAGGTGTAGTAATGCTAGCCATGCATCTTTTAATCAAAAGAGTTTATACATCTTATTCTAGCATTCTTATCTTTTCTTTACTTCATCACACTTCATTCACTTCACTTCTTTTTCACAATGCACCACCAATCCACAACTTCTTGTATATTGCTCTTGTGTAATTAACAAAGAAGAGGTATCGTTTCTTTGTCTCATTAGTATCGTGAAGCTTCTACGCTTGCTCTCCTCGTGGTACGACTCGATATAGCTACTTGCTATAACGAAAGATTGGAACAAGATATAACCTTCACATATTCGAAGTAAACAAGATTAAAGGTGAGTTCTAAACCATAAATCATCTTTTAAATACCTGATTCTTGAGCAATTAACATCATATACCTTGTGAATTTCCAATCAATTCAAATACTAGTAAAGCCTATAGAGTCTTCAATAAATCTACTTGACTATTGAAGAATCTATATATGTCAACTTTAAGGAATCTAATACTTTTATGAAAAATGTTGTAGAGATGATTCCTTAGGTGAAGACATAGAGAAGATATCCTTGAAGGACTCACCTATAGAAGAAGAAAAGCTAAAGGCTGATGTACATGGTGAAGTTCAAGAGGTTGAAGTGGAGTCAAAATAACCACTTTCAAAGGATTGGATATTGCATCAAATCATCCTAAGGACCTCGTCATAGGTGATGTATCCAAGGGGGTAACTACTTGATCTAAAATCCATGATTTATATGGACATTTTGCTTTTATTTCACACATTGAGCCCAAAAACATCCTCGAAGCCGAGGCCGACTCGTATTGGTTGCTTGCAATGCAAGAAGAGCTCAATCAATTTGAGCGCAATCAAGTTTGGCATCTTATTCCTAGACCCGTGATAGACCAACTATTGGTACTAATAGATTTTTAGGAATAAGATGGATGAGTCGGGTAATATTATTAGAAATAAAGTTAGGTTAGTGGTCCAAGGTTACACCTAAATTGAAGGTATCAATTTTGAAGAAATCTTTGCACCCGTATTACGGGTTGAATCTATACGGATGACACTTACCTTTGCTTCTTATAATGATTTCAAACTTTTCAAATGGATGTCAAAAGTGCGTTTTTAAATGGTTTTATAGAAGAGGAAATGTATGTTGAACAAGCCCCGAGTTTATTGATCCTACACATCCGGATTTTGTGTACAAACTTGATAAAGCTCTATATGGTTTAAAATAAGCTCAAAGGTATGAAAGACTTTCAACTTTTTGAATTCAAACAACTTTGTTAAAGGTAAAGTTGACACCACTTTATTTACAAAGCATGTAGATAGTGATATCCTAATTGGTCAAATTATATTAATGATATTATTTTGGATCCACTAATGAGAAGCTTTGTAAAGAATTTGAATCATGCATGAAGAACAAGTTTTAGATGTTTATAATGGGAGAGCTCAACTACTTTTTGGCCTCCAAATAAAGTAAAGGAGTGATGGATCTTCATAAATCAAATCAAGTACACAAGAGAACTCATCAAGAGATTTGAATTTGAAGAGCAAGACTCCTCCCATGGCCACTACTACTAAGCTTGAAAGGGCGAACATGGTATAAATGTAGACATTAAACTTTATTAAAAGTATGATTGGTAGTTTGCTTTATTTGACAGCTAGTAGGCCGAATATTATGTTTAGTGTGTGTCTATGTGCTAGATTTCAATCTTATCCTAACGAGGTCTCACTTAATTGCAGTAAAGCACATTATTAAATATCATAAGGGCACTATTGGAATGGGCTTATGGCATCCGAAAATCGGACAATTTCACTTGACAAGTTATTCAGATGTCGACTATGCCGGTTGTAAGGATAGGAAGAGCACTAGTGGTACTTGTCAATTTCTAAAAATAGCCTTGTTTCGTGGTCTTCCAAGATACAAAATTTGTTAGTCCTCTTAAACCCTCGAGGTGGAGTATGTTGCGATCGGGGTTTGTTGTGCACAAGTCCTATGAATGGAAACATACTCTCCTTGACTATAATTTGCATTATGATCACATTAAAATATTTTGTGATAATATTAGCACCATTCATATGACCAAAAATGTAAATCAATATAGGAAGACCAAGCACAAAGATATTCGATATCACTTTCTTAGAGATCACTAGCCTACCCCAAATACTTGGGACAAATGGCTTAGTTGTTGTTGTTATTTCTTAGAGATCACTATGTGAAAGGCGATATTGAAATTGATTACGTTTCATCGATTTTCAACTTATGGACATTTTGCTAAACCACTAGATTATAATATATTTCATTCATTTGTGAAGAGTTGTATGTTTGTATTATGAATCATAAGTTTTGAAAGTATTTTCAAATTATTTTTTTAAAATTTAATATCTCTTTTATGTTGATGTATTTTACCCTTTTTGATGCATGACAAAAAGGGGGAGAGATATTTGAGTTATTAGTTATTTTGATATTCTATATTCCATTCTCTTTACCATGCTTAGGTTAGAGGAAGGAGGATTGGAAGGATGGTAGGCTATATATGCATATTATTCTATATTGATATCATTTTTATATATGCATGCATGTGTGACTTACTTATATTGTCAAATCAAATTAAAATCATAATATTTTCTTATACTTGATAGATAGCATAATTTGAGGGGAAGCTTTTTAAGCTCTTTCATATCTTTTATTTAAATAACTCACATGTTTTGTCATCATCAAAAAGGGGAGATTGTTGGCCCAATGTTACAATCACCCAGTTTTATGATTTTGATGATAATAAAACATATGTGGTTATTTGTACTAATCAAATTCAAGTGTTTAAGTTTATCTCAGGGTTTTAAAGATTCAAGGAGTTTTCTTCCTCTAAAGGAAGGTATTGGAGACTTAAGAAGACTCAAATACGGGATAAAGCTTAAAACACTCAAACGTCGCTAATGGAGAAGCCCGGTTGAAGATCTTTTAGTCACCTAGAGCCTTGTAAGAATTAGTTTGTTAAAGTGTAGAATATGGTAGTAATGCTCAAGAAGTTACACACAAAAAAATACAAGATTTCAAAAAATATAAGTTTTGCTAATATTGGTATTTTGCATGTTTGGTATTGATACATGTCTCATAATTTTTTTTCAAAATTTTATAACAAACTTAGAACATGTATTTCATCTCCTATACATTGCTATATCACCCTTAAACTAATACAAAATATTTTGAAAATTATTTGAATTTCAAAAACCCTTCATAAAACTGTTTCAGGCCAAACGTACGACCGCCCGGTCGACCGCTGCACATCGCAGGCCAGAACGGTTGACCGGGCCTTTGGCCAAGGGTGTACACGTTTGTGCATGTTTGTCGGTCGACCGACCGGTCGACCACCAACCCTTACGGTCGACCGACTGGTTGACCGACTGAGAGGCCCTAACTCTCGGTTGGGATCGGTCGACTGACCTAGTCGACAGACAGTTTAAAATTTGTTTTTATATAACGAGCGGTTGACCGCCGGTCGACCGGAGCCAACAACTCTATTCTGGATGACTGTCGGTCGACCGGCCGGTCGACCGACATGCTGCCAGATGGCCATAATGGCTAGTTTTTTTAATATGTTTTGTTTTTAGTGATTCCAACAGGCATTTTTGGTTTCAAGTGTCTAAACACACCCCAAATGACATGGTATGATTTATAAATGATATTTATTCATTGCCTATAAATATGGTTTATGGGTTTTGGATTTAGGAAAAAAAACATACAAGTTTTGAGAGAATAGTTTTCTAGCTTTCATTTTTCAAGTTCTTTCTTTCTAAAGCTATTTAGTTGGTTTTGAAACTCCTCTATTCTTTCTAACTGAAATTTTCTCTCACTTAGCTTCTTGAGCATCACTTCATATTCCACTCTACAGGATGTTGTAAGAAAGAGTGTTTGTGATCTTGTTAGATCACCAAGTGCTTTGTAACCTCAATTGACTTTGGGCTACCTCTTGTGTAGAGTGTTGAGTTGGTGGAATTGTGTACTCTGACTTGTGTAGACCAAGTTGTAATTTTTTGTGTAAGGTCCCATTATGGATAATCCCTTGGAGGATAATGAAATCCTTCATAGTGGTGAAAGCGGGGACATAGAGCGGTGGCTCGAACCTCAAAGCAAATTCCCTTGTATTTGTGTTTGATTGTGCCTTGCTCTCTATTACTTTTCATTTTTCATATTTGTGAAATTGTTTATCTTGCATTCTAAAATTGCTTTCATTCCATCATTTTAACGGTATATACTCATCTCAATAAAGAGGCAATTGAGCACCTCAATTCATTATCTAGAGGAATCAAAGAGGAGAAGTTCAAGAGCCTTTCATGAAAAATTCGGTTTCAATTCTTATTTGGAGTGGCCGTTTGCATAACTCATCAAATTAGTATTAAATTGCATTGATTAGCAAAACACCTATTTACCCCCCTCTAGGTGTATTTTAAGATCGTGTGTGGTCATTTTGATCGGAGCGCTCAAGCCGAGATCGTGTGTCGATTTCGCCAGATGTTCGTTTGAGTTCGGCTCATATTTGAAAATGCTTCATCGAAGTGGAGAATTATAGGGAGAGAGGAGATAAAGAAAATAAAAGACATCATAAGAGTATTTTTAACTCATCGGGAAGATAGCACAGAGATCGGAAGCCAAAAGAAGCGAGGAGGCACTCTGCAGCATGTGCCAGAACAGGGCCCGATCGACTGCCCCGTCGACCGTGGCAAGGAAGCGGTTGACCAGTGCGGTCGACCGACTGGCACTCAGTGCTCTCAGTTGGTCCGGTCGACCAGTCGGTCGACCGAGGGATAAAGTCGGTCGACCGGCCAGGTCGACCGGCCCAGTCGACCTGCTCTCCTGAACGGATTCGGATTTCGTTTCTGATTTGGAGACAAATCTAATTGTGGTTTTCTAAAACCTTGGGACTCTTTGACTCTAAATAAGGGTTAGAACTCTCATGAATTGAATCCCTCTAGTATCCCTCGGAAAAACTTGTATTGATTATTGAATCAATAAAATCTCACTCTCTCTCTCCCCCTTGCCCCGAGGACATAGGCAAATTGACGAACCTCGTTAAATATTGAGTTTGCTTTCTCTCTTGTTTGTTTTTGTTCTTGTTCTTTGGGTACTTCTCGGCGGCATATATTGGGTTCCTCGTTGGTTGTTGTCCTTCACGCGTAACAGGGGGAGGGAGGAGGGGTTCGCCGATGAAGGGGGCAGTTGGGGGAGAGGGGTTTGTCGGAGGAGGGGAAGCGGGGAGAGGGGTTCGCCAAAGGAGGGGTTCACGGAAGAGGAGGGGGTTCACCAAGGCTGGGGTAGCTGGGGGGGATTTGCTGAAGTCGAGTGGTCGCCGACGTGAGAGGAAGAGGAGGAGGAGAAGAAGAATAAGATATTTTGACCATTATTGAATTTTCTTGGATGCCTTTATCGAAAGTGGGGGTGCCTCAATCCTTAAAATGCCTCTCTCATTTTTTTGGTTGACAATATCCGCTCCAACAGAATGAGCCCTCAAAATGATCAAAATCTAACATTAAATGAAAGAGGGAGGGGTGGTTGAGATTATTTTCGTTTTCAGAAGTGTGAACCGAGAGAGAATAAAATCCCTTCTTGCTTCTCACTGCGAGAGAGGAGATCATCATGGCGGAGAAGATTGTAGATCGATTCGCGTTCATTGACGTCGCCGCGGGCAACATCCCCTCCTCACTACTCCACCTCATCCACACCAACACACCTTTCCTCAACGACCACTCTCTTCCTCCGCCGCCGCCGCCGGCCGACGACCCCACGATGCTCATTTCTTCTCCACGGAAACCACCATCCAATCCGAACCCGAACCCGAACCAGAACCCGCACCCACTACCTCCAATGTCCAAAAAAACAAAGGGAAGCTGCCGGTTCAAGAGCAGGAGCCGCCAGTGTCTCGAGGGGCGTCTAAAAAGAGACCCGAACCCGAACCGCACCCGCACCGAGAGCCGCCGATGATCTTCTTGATGCAATCAGGCGAATCTTTGGCGAACCCGACCCGAAGTTGGGGGAAATGGATATTCTCGATGTCTTGGCGACGAAGGGGATCCATTTCGAGAATCCGCCATGGCACAGGCCTGGGGGCTACGATCGGAAGGTAAAAAGAAGATTTGAATCTCTCTTCTTCTTCTTTTCATTTGAAGGGTTTTGTAATTGGATAGTTTTTTTTTTATTGATTTTGCTTTATTTTTTGTAGCCAAAGAAGTAAGCAACAGGGAAGGATTTTGGGTTGCTGTTTTGTAGTCCTTTGGAGCACCACTTTGGTGTATGAAGAAATGCCTCAAAGAGAAGAAGCTATTTGTTGTGTAATATTTTTGTTGTGTATTTAAGAAATGTGTAGAGATTTTAGGGGCTGACATGGAATATTTTGTAGTACTCACTCTCAACTCATCAGTGGCACACCCCCCTCCTCATCGTATGCAGTTATATTTATCATCGCTTGAGAGCAGTTTTGTTGCACAAGGAGTCAAAAGCCATCAAAATGTCATCCAAGTTTAAACATTTAAGGACTCATAAAGTATGACGAATGGAATTTATGATGGCTTGATTATTTCTATACTTTGTGTCTCTGAGATTTACTCCTCAAAACTTAAAAACTCTAAAAATCCTCTACTGCTGATATGATAACAGGAATGAAGATATCCAGAACTCTTAATAGAATTTAACTGAGTCTAGCTCATAGCATTGAGAGAATGCATCACAATTTGACTTTTATGACACTAAATCAATTTTACACTTTATGATTCTTCAACTGTTTTGAAGAAGAACACAAATGACCATGTGTCTCAACTGAAACACTCTCAATTGATAGGTTAACTTCTATACATATCTAATAGGATTAGGCCTGTCATTTTTTATGCAGTATGTAGATTAAGTAGGTGCACTAGTAAGCATAGTAAAAATTCTGGACTGTACTAGAGAGAATATTCAGATATTTTATAGACACAATTGGCTATTGTCTGACTTGCACTGAATATTCAGATGTTATAAAAGGGTATATTGGTACCAACTGGGTCACTGACTCTAAAAGTGTAAATTCTACTATCGGGTATATTCATATTTAATGTTGCTGCTGTGTCCTGAAAATCTTACAAACAAATGGTGATTAATAAAAGTACCATAGAGTCTGAGCTTATTGCTTTGGACACTGCAACTCTAAAGCTGAATGGTTAAAGGATCTTTTATCAGAATTCTCTATCGTGCCTAGACTAATACTTCCTATCTCAGTTTATACTGACTCAAATTCACCATTGAGATTCTAAAGTAAGAGAATGCTAATAAGAAGATGAATAAACACATTCAAATCAGACTTAAGTCTATTCAACGACCATTAGGTAAAGTTGTGATTCTAAACTTTGTAAAGTCAAAAAAAATCTAGCTTACTCATTGACTAAGGGGTCTTTCTAGGAGTGTGGTGTAACGCCCTGATCCCATAGGTACGGAGATATTACTTCGACGTATATACAAAGGGCGAAAATACTCTCATATATATATACGCAAAATATTAGTACATGCAAGAATCAGAGTACGAAAGAACGTGATGCATTATATATTCCAACATAAAAGTACAATTACAAAGTTATCACAGGATGTAACATAATATACAAGAAAATTACATCACCAATAGGCGCAAAAGTCAGAGTACAAAGAGATATATAAGTATGAACAGTACAAAAATGCTCACGAATTACAAAAGAAAATCGAGAGCCGAATAGGTGTAAACTGTCCAAAAATCACTGAGGACAAGTCATCAGAAAGTAGAATCCAAACTCCAAACATAAGGCTAATCATAACTACTAGCGCAACACCAAGACACGAGGGTTGAAACCCGCGTCTTACCATCACTACAATAATCAAGACGCAGAGCTTGAAAGCTGCGCCTCAGTATCACTACAGTGACAAGACGCAAGAGTCGAAACCCGCATTTCTGCTTCACTGCAATGGCCAAGACGCAGAGCTTGAAACTTGCGTCTCAGTCATCCATACAATACCTAGACGCTGAGCCTAACGCCCGCGTCTCATATAAAACTGGACGCAGAACTTGAAACTCGCGTTTCGACCAAACGCGAAGCTCAAGCGTTACCTCAACGGCTAAACGCGAGGCTCGAAGCCCGCGTTTCAACTACAAAGGAACCATGCGTCTCAGTTATAACTGCCCTTATTACTCGGTCAATTACTGCCCACGTAATGAGGGAGTTAACCCCCAATATCGAGTATTTTTAAGGGACAATTTTACCCCTGAAACTCCTATAAATAGTTCAGTTTGCTAGTGAAGAGGGGTAGAGAGTTTTTGATCATAAGTCTCGGAGAAATCAGAATCTTTGCTGGGGAATACAAAAGAGTTGACTCTTCTAACAACTTGCTGAGTACAAATTGGTTTTGCCTCAAGTCTATTTGAGATTTCATTGGACAGAAGCTGCGCTACTCCATCCATAGTTCGAAGAGAAAATTCCCAAAAGATTGTTACTCCACCCGATCAACGAAAAAGATTCACTTTCCACCGCCACATAAAGAACCCAACATTAAACAAAGAGAAGATTTGAGCTTGAATATCTTCTTTCTCTTGTAATTGGAAGTTTTGATATTGTTGTAATCTTTCATTGATTCAAGGAAATTTATTACGATCCTCTAAACATTTCCTGGACCAAACAAGAGATGGCAACTCCACTGGGGACTACTTTCTCTACTGATGAGCAAGTCGTGATGCAAGGTGACGTCACCTTCATGGAAGAACGGTCGAATCGCTTGTTATAGAATTCGACCAGGTAAAGTATGAAGAGTTCCTCTCTTCTAACTCCAAGGCCCTAAGGCGCGGCAGTACCACAAAGTCTCCTCAGAGATCCGCTCTCAGGTCCCTTCAAGGCCTTCCCGAATGTGGTCTCTGCAAAGAACATCATGGCTGGTCGTATCACATGCAAGGCTCGCGTCAACATCTCCCATGAGACCCACGAGGTCAGCATTATTGACGTTCAGCTAGCTCACGCCCATTCTCTTCTCAGCTCCAGGTTACCAGGGGTTCCAAACAACCCGTGTTGCGTAGTCAGAACGCCGAATGTCAACAAAGGTGATGCACGCGTCAACTACAGATGCAAGAAGCTGGAACAACCATCTGTCCAGCAGATGCAGAACGCGAGGCTCAAGCCTGTATTTCTTCCGAGTTACGTTAGACACGAAGTCCGCGTATGGAGGCCAAAATGTGAAGCACAAAAGGCTTGCGTTTTTGAGACCCCACCTCTCAAACGCGATGTTCAGCAGTGCGAGGTCCGTGCTTCTTCTCAGAGACACGAGACCCGCATCTCTACAACTGAACACGGGATTTAGAAACTGCGCGTTTCCCAAGTGTCGCTAGACAAACGCGACAATCAGCAACGCGAGGTCAGCGTCTCTTCTCAGCAGAGGCACGAGACTCGCGTTTCAAATCCAAAACGCGAGAGCCGCGTCTGTTCTATAGAACATGAGCTCCGCGTCTCAGAACCATGCGTCTCAAATTCGCGACGCAAGGATGGCTCTCGAAGCTGAAAAGCCCTCACAAGTCCGAGGTTAGTCTCTTTGATCCCTCTCCGACAGATCTAAGAGATTACTTGCCAAAGAAGAGGAGTGCTAATCAGATCACTCCATCCGGTTGCTTTGAATGGCTCATCACGACAATGCTCTCATATAAGAAAGAAATTGATATTCAGACGATTAACCTCGACCTCCCGATCAGTCAAAAGACGTCGTTCCCATTGAAGGGGAACCTTCTCTGACGCAGAGTACCCCGAAGTCACTGCAAATATGGCAGGTCCAAGCACTACACCAAGCAGAAGTAGGAAAAACTAACTGGCAGTCAGCTCTGACGAGTCTGATACAGAACCAGAATAAGTTGTACCAAACATGCTCGCACTTGTACTGGTGCGGTAGCCCCGGTTGACTACAGTGCCCTAGCCAGGGCATTGAATAGTGAATCACACTCTGCTATCGCTGAATCACAGGCCTCGAACTCTTCTGTAGAGAAGAAAGCCTTTGCGTGTATGGCAAATACTCCTGAGGAGATGATCAAGCGTTTAGAATAGCAAGCTCAGGTCCAGAGGGAACAATTCCATAGCGCCCAACAAGAATCTATCGATACTCTCAATCAGATGCTTGCTCAGTTGCTTGAGGACAAGAAGAAGTCGAAGGCCAAACTTCTTCTAAAAAGTCTAAAGGCAAGCGGAAAGAAGGGGAGAGTTCATCTTCCATGCATATAGAGAAGGAGGAATATTCCAACTCCGATTCCTCTAAGTCTTCATCTGAAGAGGGAGGTAATCCAGAGAACGGGGGTACTCATTCTAAAAGAATAAATAAATTAGAGCAGCATCTGGAAACCCTTACCAATCGGAAAGGCCTCCAAGAAGCAGGAGTGGTCTGGCCAAACTGGCAGAATGGATCTTGTCCCATATTCTCCCAAGTTCAAAGCTCCGACCTTACAGGCCTTTGACGGTAAGGGGTCCCCGAACTAATATATCTACTACTTCAAGTCTCAGACATGGAACATAATAGCAAATGATGCCATCTTAGCGTGTTTGTTCATCGGCACTTTGAAGGGGCTCACCTTTGAATGGTTCATGAAACTCCCAGAAGACGCCATCAAGAACTGGGGTGATTTGTAGAAGATTTCCTTACACGCTTCTTCGAAGATGACTCGGAGGTTACCATGCCAACTTTCCTGGAAACAAAGCAATGAAAAGGAGAGTCGGTGAAAGCATTTGTAGAAAGATTTCAGAATATGGCGCTCTGATGTCCTAGCGGTGTGACCCAGGCCACCTTGGTAGAAACATGCCAGCACAATTGCAAACCTCACTCCTTGCCCAGATAGGAGTTGCTGAAAGCCGCACTTGGAAGCAGTTGGTCTAGTAAGGTGAACAAGCTGAAGAGATTGTCACCAGGGTTAAGGCAGAAGAAAATAAGCTTAGACCTGAAAAGTCAACAAGGCGCGCACCATCAACAAGGCGCACGCCAGAAGTATATTTCCAATCAAAAAGGAAAGACACATTGGCGACAAAGACAAAATCTCCCGTTAAACCTCAGTTAACCAGAGGAGGTGGTTCTGCGAGTCAGCCGCGCGCCAATAGGTAGGACTCTTTCAAGAACGAGCATGTCAATTTGTTGTTCAAATTGCTCAACAAGAGCAACAGATTGAAGCTTCCTAAAGCTAGACGTCCTGAGGAGGTCGGCAAGACCGACAATCCTAACTATTGCCTGTATCATAGGATGCCCACCAAGAGTTTTTATATCTTCAAAGATATTCTTCAAGCTCTGATTGATGCGAAAGTGCTCAAGTTCTATCCAGAGTAGAAGAAAGTGACAACTAGCATGACGTCATTTCTTCAGTTCGGAAACCAACCTCCAACTCCTGCCGGAGTAGTTCCCATCCCGAAAGGGGAACTAAGGATGATCAATATAGACCCACATCACCAGCAAGAGAAAGGTTTTGTGCCTATTCCTATGCCTCAGGGAGAATTATGTGGGTTCATCCCGACCTTATGGAAGACCAACAGTGGACTACTGTTACCAACAGGGAGTCTAAAGGCAAAGCAAAAGCTTCGCCCTGCAATGTGGTGTGTGCCTCTTCCCGGGAAGCAGAAACTGATGTCCCCTCCCTAACCGACTCAGAGGAGGAGATAATCATCCTTACCGCAGAACCGAATGCGCCACTCGTGGCCGAAACTCATTCGGGACATTCATACTTAAAGAAATATGACGAGTTGGTGGCATATTCGCCTGGACCTACTTTAGAACCAACCAAGCCATCCGCGAAGCAACCTGCGGAGAAGCAGAAAGAGCTTCGCTATGCCAGGGCCCTCCCGAAGGACAAAGCAGAAGGAAGTTCAGCACCTACCGCTTTGATGTCTTGGCTCAACTGGCCAACATCCCAGCCATGATCACTCTTTACGAGCTCCTAAAGACTGTCGAAGTCAACAAGAGAAGCTCTTAGAGAAGCTCTAGCTGATGCTGAGGTCTTCATGACCCAGATCCCAGCTGGACCACAGGAGAAAAATAAAGAAGACTGTCTCCACACCTCTCAAAATGTCCCCTCCATCACCTTCACGCCAGAAGACATACAGGTCAAGGGGAAACGTGATAGGCCCCTGTAATTCACAGGGTATATTAGATCGTCTGAAGTGAGGCACATTTGTTGGTCCCGAGATGATGCCAAATGCGGAACTTTCTCTGTTGGTACTTATGGATCTAAACTACAAAGTCAACACAAATACTAAACAAAGAAGAATTAAGTTAAACAAATAAATAAACTTGCAGTAAAGGAAATCAAATCTCAGAAAAGTTTAGACAAACGCAAACACGAGAGATTTATCCTGGTTCGGTCATCGTGACCTACAGCCAGTCCCCAAGCCACCTGCTTGAGATTTTCCTTTATCCTTGATTTTGTACACCCAAAATCACAACCATGCACACCACTTGACAAATCTCCTTTGCCAAATGTGTACACCTTCTCTTCCACCAAGAGAACAAACTCCACCTTGTACAACTGCTTCTACACCAAGAAGACACCCGTGTACAATGATTTCTCTCTACACCAAGAGAACAAACTCCACCTTGTACAACTACTTCTACACCAAGAAGACACCCGTGTACAATGATTGCTTTGAGTATTACAACACTTTCCTGTAAGCCTTGGTACAATATCTGAACATGGACAAGGTCTAGTATAGGAGAAACTTCAGAGAACTTCACTAGAGAATCAGAATTTGGTGAAGAACTAAAGTGGGAACAGTTTTCAGGATTGGCAGAATTTTGTGGTTGAAAACTGAAGATTAGGATTGGTATTTTGCCTTAGATTAACAACCCTATTTATAGCTACACTCTAGGAGTAGTTAGGGTAATTAATAGGTGCCTTTTGAATGTTCAAACGTTGAAGAACGTTGCAAAAAATACCAGAATACAGAAACTGTCCAACAGTCAGAAACTGCCTATAGTCAACTTGCCTTTTGAGTTAGTCGACTATATAAGGCAATTTTCCAAAGGTTAGTCGACTAGGTTTGAGTATAAGTCGACTAGGTCAACAAAAATTCAAGTGACAGGTTTCTGGTTAACTGAATCAAGTCGACTGCAACCAACTTTCAAGTCGACTGGACCAGTGATTAGTCGACTAGGGGAATAGGGTTAGTCGACTACAATTGCTATTAGTCGAGTAGGTTTGTCTTTCAAGTCGATTAATGGACAAACAGAGAGTTGGGTTTCTTTTGGACACATGACTAGTCGACTAGGGGTTTTGATCAAGTCGACTATAAAATGGATTAGTCGACTATAAGGAGTTATAAGTCGACTATATAGACATGACATGTGTGTGCATCAAGGCTTTTGACATGCTATTTCACAATTACAAAACACATCATATCAACTCTCTTTGGGCAGTCTTGATCATGAAGAACTCTTGATATATCTTGTGCTAGAGCTCCAAATGAAATGCTTCACAAAGTCTTCATCAAACAAGTTCCAACATTCTCCCCCTTTTTGATGATGACGCTTTGTGTGCACAAGTGCTCCCCCTGCAGAAAATATGTTATATTTTTCTCCCCCTGCAGAAATTGGGTTATAACAAATATAGAAATACTTTGTTCTCCCCCTGCAACAAATATATCATTATATATATATATATATATATATATATATATATATATATATATATATATATATATATATATATATGTTCTTATCAACTTTTTATATGGTACCTGCAAGATAAACGTTAGATGGTACCAAATATAAAAGAATATATTAACCTTTAGGAGTCCAAATTCATTTTGAATTTGGTTTCCACCTGTTAGTATACACATAATTGCATGAATTACATATATCATGAATGTATGATGCAGTATAGGTATTTTTATCATGAATACTTAAATTCTTAGGAATCCATATAAACTTATTTTTCTTAGACTTTCTTTTACAAAAGAATCATATGGATTACAACAATATGAAGATTTTTCAATAAATCCAAGACAATAATTATTATGTGACAACTTCTGAAAAGATAATAAGTCATTCAATTTTTTTTCCTTGATTGAACTTAGTCACATTTTGCAAAATATCTTCATATTTCTTTTTGAAAACTGAAATATCTTTATCTAAAATAGAAATCATTTTATTCAAAGACTCAGTTTCCATTTTAAGAAAAATGTTTTCTTTTATAAACTTCTCATTATCATTTTTCAAAGATGATATGACTTTTTCAAACTCATCTTGTTGAGAATTTATAGAAGATACTTGTAAAGCATAACATGAATTTTCATTTAAAGTTTTTCATTTTCTTTTGATAAAACTTTATTTTTCAGTTTTTCAAGCTTTAGATCATTAAACAATTCATAAAATGCATCAGAAAGTTCAGTAAATGATACCTCATCATCTTCTATGGCCATGTAACATAGGTTGACACGTTCAGTGGATTCTTCTTCGTCAGAAGATGAGGAATCACTGTTCTCCCATGAGGCTTCATAGTTTTTCTTCTTTCTGAATTTTTGCTCATGTATTTGCCTTTATTCTTGAGCAATGGGCAATCCATCTTCATATGACCTGGTTTATTGCAATTAAAGCATTTGAATTTACCTTTCTTTAGAAATCTCCTGAATTTCTTTGAAAGCATTGCCATCTCCTCTTCATCGTCATCGGAATCGTCCGTGTCGGAGGATGCATGGAAAGCAAGTTCTTTCTTCTTTGAGTTGTGTTGTCGTTCATCCTTCTTTCTTTCTTCTAACTACACTTCATATGTCATTAGATTACCGATTAGGTTTTCTAATGTCATAGTTGAGAGATCATTCGCCTCTTCAATTGCGGTTGTCTTCTTCTCCCATTCTGGTGTGAGTGCACGAAGGATCTTACGAACTCTTTCAACTTGGGTGTAGTCCTTTCCAAGGATGCTAATGAATTGGTAATGTCGGTGAATCTTGTAACCATTTCGGATATGGTTTCATTCTCCTCCATTTTGAATAATTCAAACCTGTGGACAAGAACAGATATTTTAGACTCTTTAACTTTACTTGTATCTTCGTGTGTTACCTGAAGAGTATGCCATATTTGATGTGCAGAAGTGGCTGTTGACACTCTGTTGAACTCTTCTTTGGTTAATGCACAGAACAAGGCAGTCATCGCTTTGACGAAAGGTTCGCATTCTTCTTTTGATCCTCACTCCAAGCGTTGTAGTTGGTTGTTGGCTTGGTGTACGATGCTTCTACGATGTTTCAAAGTTCGTAGTTGAGCGATTGCAAGTAGATCTTCATTCTACATTTTCATAGTTGTAGTTGGATCCGTCAAATAACGGTGAACGTTGTGTAGAATGTCCTTCTTTGAATTGGGATGATGAAAACTCCGTTGCCATCCTTGTTGTTGACTAGGTATGCAGGGATACCAAATGTAAGACCTGCTCTGATACCAATTGTTGGTCCCGAGATGATGCCAAATGCGGAACTTTCTCTGTGGCACTTATGGATCTAAACTACAAAGTCAACACAAATACTAAACAAAGAAGAATTAAGTTAAACAAACAAATAAACTTGCAGTAAAGGAAATCAAATCTCAGAAAAGTTTAGACAAATGCAAACACGAGAGATTTATCCTGGTTCGGTCCTCGTGACTTACATCCAGTCCCCAAGCCACCCGCTTGAGATTTTCCTTTATCCTTGATTTTGTACACCCAAAATCACAACCATGCACACCACTTGACAAATCCCTTTGCCAAATGTGTACACCTTCTCTTCCACCAAGAGAACAAACTCCACCTTGTACAACTGCTTCAACACCAAGAAGACACCCGTGTACAATGATTTCTCTCTACATCAAGAAAATAAACTCCACCTTGTACACTACTTCTACACCAAGAAGACACCTGTGTACAATGATTGCTTTGAGTATTACAACACTTTCCTATAAGCCTTGGTACAATATATGAACGTGGACAAGGTCTAGTATAGGAGAAACTTCAGAGAACTTCATCAGAGAATCAGAATTTGGTGAAGAACTGAAGTGGGAACAGTTTTCAGGATTGGCAGAATTTTATGGTTGAAAACTGAAGATTAGGATTGGTATTTTGCCTTAGATTAACAACCCTATTTATAGCTACACTCTAGGAGTAGTTAGGGTAATTAATAGGTGCCTTTGGATGTTCAAACGTTGAAGAACGTTGCAAAAATACCAGAATACAGAAACTGTCCAACAGTCAGAAACTGCCTATAGTCGACTTGCCTTTTGAGTTAGTCGACTATACAAGGCAATTTTCTAAAGGTTAGTCGACTAGGTTTGAGTATAAGTCGACTAGGTCAACAAAAATTCAAGTGACAGGTTTCTGGTTAACTTAATCAAGTCGACTGCAACCAACTTTCAAGTCGACTGGACCAGTGATTAGTCGACTAGGGGAATAGGATTAGTCGACTACAATTGCTATTAGTCGACTAGGTTTGTCTGTCAAGTCGACTAATGGACAAACAGAGAGTTGGGTTTCTTTTGGACACATGACTAGTCGACTAGGGGGTTTGATCAAGTCGACTATCAAATGGATTAGTTGACTATAAGGAGTTATAAGTCGACTATATAGACATGATATGTGTTGTGCGCATCAAGGCTTTTGATATGCTATTTCACAATTACAAAACACATCATATCAACTCTCTTTGGGCAGTCTTGATCATGAAGAACTCTTGATATATCTTGTGCTAGAGCTCCAAATGAAATGCTTCACAAAGTCTTCATCAAAACAAGTTCCAACAACATTCAGGTAGATCTAAGATCCGCATTGAGCATTCTGCCTCGCCAGGTCATGCAGCGCTTAGGGATCGCCACCCACCGATTGAGCGCCACCCAAACTATCATTTATGGTTTCATTGCCAATGGTACGCACCCAATGGGGAAGATCAAACTCAAATATCAGATTGGGGACCTGAGATCTGAAGTAATGTGCTATGTGATTGATACCAACACTTCGAACAATTGCTGCTGAGACGACCGTGGATTCATCATAACTCTATCGTCCCCTCCACTCTCCATCAAGTCATGAAATATATTGACGGAAGTGAAAAAGTCCAAACATTTATAGCCGAAAGGCATCCATTCAAGTAGGCAGAGAACTATTTCACAAACTCCCTCCAATACCAAGATTCTCTGGAGACGAACGAGAATCCACAGCCAGAGGAACCAGACTCTGGTAATGAAGCTGACACTGAACTGAAATCACCTAGAGGGGGGTGAATAGGTAACTAGCTAATCTAATAGTAAATTAATGTAGAATTAAAATTATTTATGAAAACTAAGAATATTATGCACAACACATCAAGTATAACCTAAGAGTGTAGCCGGATTCTCCGTGAAGGATTCTGGACTAACTCCTCAAGATTCCTCTAGATAAGAGTTGAGGGGCCACTTTGGCTCTCTTGGTTGAATACAAGTGTGAGCAAACAATCCCCAAGCATATAACAATAAGGCACAAGATATATCAAGCATATAAAGATAAGGATAATATAAGCATGCAAGATATAAACACAAGTGAGAGATAGAGAGAGTGCAATCGCAAACACGAGAGAATTGTTTCGAGGTTCGAGCACACTTACTCTACGTCCCCGCCTTCAACACTATGAAGGATTTCCACTAGAAACGATCCCACCGGATCACTCAGTGCCGCAATACCTACAAGCGAGTTCACACTAGAACTCCTGGACTCACTAGTCCCCTCACTTGCTCTCGCAAGAACAAACACACCGCAAGAACTCAATCTTGCCGGGGCCACACCTTTATGCCGCGTTCTCACTAGAACCGGAAACAACGCGAAGCTGCAAGTCCGCCTCCTCAAATACAAATGATGAACACCTTGGTGATCACAATACTTTGATCACCTAAAATTCTCTCACAACAAAGATCCCTATAGGATAATATAGCAATGGATAGCTCAAGTATGTGTGAGAAAAACAAGGATTGAATTTGTGGTGAAAACTCAAGAAATTCACTTTTGAAAACTCTTGATAAACTCTCCTTTTGAATGGAAGTATTTGGCTCTAAAATAAGTGGAGATAACCACTTAATAGAGTAGGAAAACTAGCTCAAAAGCTCACTTTAAATCTTGTATAAAACAGTCCATGGGACCCCTTTTATAGGCCAAGAAAAACTAGCCGTTGGGGTCCAAATCAGTAGTCTGCACTGCTGTCGGTCGACCGGGCTGCTGTCGGTCGATCGGCCAACGGTCAGATTTTTGACTGTTAAGCCAGCGGTCGACCGGTCGATTGACGGTGGCCTGGATACAGAGAGCAGACACTCTCTGCCAGTCGACCGCCCGGTCGACTGGGGCCATTTCCAGAGAGCAGAACTCTCTGGCAGTCGACCGAGTCGGTCGACCGGCCCTCCAGCCAAACAAGGCATACACGTTTGTGTATGTTGGTCGACCGACTCGGTCGACTAACTCCTGGCTCGGTCGACCGTGCGGTCGACCGCAGAAGCCAAAATAGTATCTTTTAGGGATTACAAACTTGATATTTTTCCTTCAATAAAATCCCATAAATCCACAAAAGATCTACAAAAATAAGTTCAGTATAATACTTTGATAAACAAACATGTTTGAGTAAAAATCAAAACATGTTACAAATATTTTGAACTATTTTTGTAGCTTGAAATTTTTGCTTTAAAACAAAAACCGTATTTTTCCAAATAGATTTTTTTCAAAACTTCTCCAAATATAAAAACAAGATATTTTAAACACTTTTAAAGCATAGAGTGCATGGATATGATCCACTACACATATATGATGAAATATCCATGTTTTTGACATTAAGCTCTAAAATAGTTTTTGTTAAAAAACACATGTATATATGAAACTCCAAAACCAAAACGGTATTTTTCCAAAATGAAAATTCTTTTGTATTTTTCCAAAATAAAAACTCTATGATGAAAACACATCTAAATTTTGTGTGTGAATGTATATGATACTTGAGCAATCCACCAACTATTCTATCCTTTACATTTTATCTAAAAACAAAATCTTAAAACAAACCTAGACACAAGTCTTCTCTTGAATGTCTTCACTTGAAGTCTTCTTCTCCTTCTTGACTTGGTCTAAACTTTGATCCAAAGAGTTAGACTCCTCTTGAGTACTTGATGTGGTCTTGATGCACAAGCTCTTGAATCAACACGTGCTAGCTCCAAAACTTGACTTTAAATCCTTTGTTGAAGCTACACACCTACTAAGATCTTAATCACAAATCTGAGACTAAATAAACACAAGATCATTAGTACTATAACTACATGAGTTAATCATCATTAAAATTAGAGTGATGGGCCTTTGGGCCAACAATATCCCCCTTTTTGATGATGACAAAACTCATGGAGTTATATATGCATGAATTAGAGTTAAGCTTCATAGAAGCTTCCCCTTAACTCATGCATAATAATAAACCAATAAGATATTCAATGAAGTGCATAAAACTAAACAAACATATATGCATCAATAGGGTGAGAAAAACATGCATGAATCAAAAGTTCTTTTTCAAAAAAAAATTTTCTCCCCAATTTTGTTTAAACTTTCAAATACATTCTCCTCAAATATCCAAGATGCATAAACTCAATATATGCAAAACTCAAATATGCATATATAAACTCAATATATACAAAAACTCAAATATGCATATATAAACTCAAAATCTTTCTCCTCCTTTTGTCAATCATCAACAAAGGGGTAAACTAAAACAAATCAATCATAAGGATATATATGCGATATACATTCATGAAGAGGAAGATGCTAAGTTAACTTTCCTACATATATGCATTACATGAAGAAGGGATGACAGGCCCTAACTCACACAAAACATAATATGTAATGCATAAGAGGAGATGGAAGCTCCCCTATCTACGTGTATCACATAAAGAAGAGTTGTCAAGCTCCTCAATATAAGATACACTCAACATGAATCTATATGTAGAAGAGATGTTAAGCTCCCTTTGCATATAAGCAATACATATCAAAACAGTTTTAACACAAATTTTGAGCTTTATTCAAGGTAATAAAACACATTTTGAGATACCTTTTGTACATAAACGAAATTTCAATATACCAATTGAAATCAAATAAAACAAATTTTTAAAATTTTTTTTAACAAATCAAATTGAGATATCACAAGATTTTAATACCATATGAAATAGGATATTTGTGATACCAATTGAAATCGAAACATTTTACCCATTGAAATACATGATAAATTTTTGATACCAATTGATATTGATACCAATTGAAATCGAAATACTTGTACATTTTTGATACCAATGAAAAAAAACATTTTATATTTTGATATCAATAGAAATATATGTTGGCCCAGAGGCTTTCTACTCTAGTTTTGATGATGATTAACTTATGTAGTTATAGTTTACTAATAATCTTGTGATGTTTAGTTTCAGATACTTAACTAAGATATTAGTAGGTGATTAGCTTCAACAAAGGTGTTTTGGAGCTTTCACATGGTGATTCAAGAGCCCGAGTGTCAAAGTTCATATCTAGCACTCGTTGGAGTCAAGCTCGGTGGATCACGTTTGGATCGAGTCGACTTGGAGACGGCGCTCTACAAGAAGATCTCGGTTTGTTTTAGAATAGTTAGTTTAGATCCATTGTTAAAGATTATATAGTGTGGTATGTTCAAGTTTACAACACACATACGTTTCATATTTATTGGTTTTCGGTTTTTGGTTTAACCGATCTTAGTTTTCAGTTTAACCGATCTTGGTTTTCATGAATAGATAGAATCAAAACAAGTTTACATAGTTTAATGTATATTAGATTTGTTCTATATACATCTATGCTTCAACTATTTAAACAAACTTAGTTTGATAGTCTATTTCATGAGTTTGGAGTTTTGGTATTTTAACAAAGCGTATTTTTGGATTTTAAGTCAAAAATATTGATATATATATATATATATATATATATATATATATATCTTTATATGTATATTGGATTATATCCATATACTATATGCCTCAATGTTGTTTTAATATCATATTTTTGTATTTAGATGAGTTTTGGACAAAACGATTTCCATTTCAAAAATTCAAGTTTTAGAAAATACGGATTTTGATTTTCAGTAAAATTTCTAAGTTACAAAAATAGTTCAAAATGTTTGTAACATGGTTTGATTTTACTCAAACATGTTTGTATATCAAAGTATTATACCAAAGCTATTTTTGTGGATTTTTAGAGATTTTATGGGATTTATTTGATAATTAAAACCCCAAGTTTTAAATCCTATAATCATGCCTGCCAGGCTCTGGCGGTCGACCGGAACGGTCGATCGATGTGCACGAGATGTGCACAAAGGCCATGTCAGTTGGCCGGTCGACCGACTGAAGTCAACCCACTCTCGGGTTGGCCCGGTCAGCCGGGCGGTTGACCGGCCAGAGAGCCGTTGCTCTCTGGTTCTGGGCGCGGTCGACCGGGCGGTCGACCGACAGGCTCAACGGTCAGAAAATTGACCGTTAGCTAGTCGACCGGAAGGTCATTTTTAACCTTTCTGCCTGCCGACGGGCAGATTGTGTTTGGGCCTTTAAATACCCCATTTGTGAGATGTTTCTGAAGAAGGTTTTAAGAGCCAAAATTCTGTTCTTCTCTAGTGTTTTAATACAAGTTTTCAAAAGAGTTTTCTGTGCCAAAAGATCAATCTTTATTTGTTTTAAAGGGTTGAAAAATTCAAAGAAAAATATAGATTTTGGATATTTGCTTTGTTCTTCATTTCTATCAAATACTAAGTTGTTTTCCCACGTATTTTTCTTTGTGTTTTTGTTTTCAAACTCTTTGTTTTTCACACTTGAGCTTATCATTCTATCCTCTTTATATGGTCTTTATTTTGTGGGAAAAGAGATTGGTTTGTGGTCTTTTGATCACTAAGTTGTAAACCCTCCTAATTTGTAATATCCCTCTTGTGTAGAGGTTGATTTTTAGAGTGGTGGCTTTGTGCCCTATCCCTCTAGTGAGAGGTTGATTGGTTGTTTAGCTTTGTGCTTATCCCTCATTTGTGAGGTTGATTTATGTTGGCTTTGTGCTTAACCTCTAAGTGTAGAGGTTGTGTTTGTAAAGAGAGGAGTTGTTTACTCCAAATTGTAATTGCCCCAAATCCTCAGTGGAGGTTCCCTGTGTGGGAGTCCTGTGTGGACAAGTTAGTGAAAATCCTTCTGTGTGAAGGCAGGGACGTAGAGCTGGGTGCTCGAACCTCAAAACAAATCTCCATGTTTGCGTTTGATCCATTGACTCTAACTCTCTCTCTTTTATATTATGCCTTGCATTGATTCATATTGTCATATCATTCTTATATGCTTGGTTGTGATTGTTTGTGTGCCTCACTTGTGTCTAACCACGAGAGTTTCATATAGCACCTCAACTCTTATTCAGAGGAATCAAGAGGAGTTAGTCCAGAGCCCTTCACTAGGAATTCGGCTACACTCGTTGGTTACATTAAGTGTGTTGCAATTTAGTTTTTAATTTCTGCATTATTGTTCATAGATTAGCCGTACACCTATTCACCCCCTCTAGGTGTACTTACAATTGGTATCAGAGACAACACTCCTGATATTAGGTTTAACCACCTAGGAGTGTGATCTTAATTTTGCTAATCTATCATTTGGATTTGCATTTGCACACATATAGTTTACACTCATGGATAGCACTCTCATATTTGATATCTCTAGACTGGATATATGGAAGGCTATGATGAGTTGTCATTTAAAAGCCCTAGGATATAAAGTTTACCTTACCATTACTAAGGAATCCTACCTTAGTGATAGCAAGCATATAGAGGCCAATGCGCTAGCCCTAAAGGCACTTAGAGCATCCCTTGATAAAAAGTATTTACATATGTTTTCTCACTATGATTCCACTTTACAGTGTGGAACATTTTGATATCTCCCGAGCTACCAATGCTTATCAATAAGAAGAGGAGATCTAGTCGAGACGAGTCCGACGAATGTTGCTTCATGGTCCAAGGGAATGACTCCCTTGAGGTACATTCGGACACTTAACTAGATGTTAGTACTAGTTTTCATTGCAATGAGTGTATGGATGCACAAGCCTTAAAGATGAACTTGCTAAAAATTGTGAAAATTTGATTTCAAAATACAAACTTTTGAAAAAGGATAACTTTGGTGTAAAAGAAGAAAATAAAAAATTTTCTTCTAGACTTGAGATTGCTTTGCAAGAAAGGGATGAGATTTCAAGTGAACGTGACTCACTTAAATCCCAACTTGATCTTGCCCTAAATGAAAACAGATTTTAAAAATAAAATGATTGTAATGATATTTTGAAGAAAAATGAAAACTTGTCTTTAAAACTTGATTTTGTTGTAAAGGAAATGTTTCTTTGAAAAACAAAATTGATTTGATTTCAAAAGATTTAGAAGTTTTCTTAAATGAAAATAAATCTTTGAAAAATGATTTAGATACACATGTTTGTCATGCTAGTGTAACTTTATATTCTAACTCATCTATTACATGCATTTCTTCCTTAATTGAAAATGATATTTCTATGCTTAAGAAGAGTGTTGAATGTTTAGGCTCCACTTTGAGCCATCGTGCTTTGAACCACTTACGTTTGGAATCTATGTTTCGAAAGAAACAAGTTCCTTCTATGCATGCACACCATACACGGCATACACATGCTTCGCACTTTCATGCACGCAACACTATGTATGCTTATGTGTACACATGTACACATTGTGGACGTAAGGGCCACCTTGCTAAATTTTGCTATGATAAGATACATGATGTAAATTTAGCAACTAAATTTGTTTGGGTTAGGAAAGGAGCTAACCCCCATGGACCAAAAAGAGTATGGGTATCAAAGACCACCCTTAGTGTATTTGATGAAGGTGTGGGCTCTCGCATGACGTGAGAGTGATGGTACCTTGAGGTGGATTCGTTCCGAGCTTAAAGAGGATAATTTGGATGCATCACTTTCAAGGGAGTTTTGGTAGGAGGACCACGTCAGTTTGGAGACATGGAGAGTTGCTCCCATGGTTTTGATAACAATTTCTAACTCCCATTAGGTTTGCAAGCTTTTAGATCATTCATTTATAGCTTGTCTTGTTTTAATGTTCATTATGCAATATGCCATATTTATTAGTCCTATGACATGCATGATTTGTATTTGAGACACCTATGTTTATATGGACCCATATTTAGTGTTCTCATTTTAGTTTAACTAATGTGTATATCCTAGATCTAATGCATGAGCATTTGCCATGTTGATCATATGAGTTTTTGTTTTGATTTCTGTGCTTCATGTTTGGATTACATGTTTAGATGTTAGCTTTCATTAAAACTTGGATACATAGTTGTACAACTAGTGAGCTACAAATAGATTATTTCATGTTTGTACCTAAATGCTCATTTGTACTCATTAGATGTACTAGTATAGCCTAGTTTTGATGATTTATGCAATTGACTTGTATTCCCATTTTGTACATATTTTTTATGTTTATGTTTAACTTCATGTATATGTCTATTTTTTCTAAACTTTTGTGGACTCATTCGTGTTTGGATATGTATGTATACTCTAGTTTGTACAAAACATACATATACCTTGAAGGGTTTCTAGTGTTGATGATTTTCATATTTTTAGGAATTTTGAGCCTGATTGCCTATTTTCATGATGATGTGTTTCACATAACTCTTATACACTCACTTTTTTTAATGTTTTCTCATGATTTTATTTTCATGAGTACAATATGTGCTATATAAATTTTGAGTGTTTGGTGATCATGTGATATACATGCTTTTCATGAAATATTTTTATTTTATTCCTTACTTGAAGGATTTCGTACTATTTTTTCAAAATTTTCATATAACTAGTTCGTATTCTTCATTATGGTAGAGTTTTTCAAACATACTATATTTTCAAACTTATTTTTGAAAACCTCTACTCATTGAAGGGCGGTTGGTTGGGCGACCATGCCTTGTATACTTATTATTGAAAATCTTTTTATACATGTGCATGAAATGGGTGGTAGGAAGTATGAGTTATACACTTGATCTTATCATGTTTTCAATTGGTATCATTGAATCTTTTCAATTGGTATTACTATTGACATTCTTTTTGTATACTCATATATATTTTTATATATGTATGCTTACACTTCAAATAGTATCAATTTCGATTGGTATTAAATTTTTATACATATATATATGCTTTATTTGTGCTTACTATATCTCTATATCTTTGAGCACAAATCTTAGTTATGCTAAGCTTGATTTCTTCAATAACTAATATATTTCAATTGATTATGTTTCAATTAGTATCTTATACAAGCTTATGCATCATTTTGTTTGGTATTTCATAAAGGGGGAGAAAATTCTTGTTTCACCTTTCAATTGGTTTTGTTTACGTTTCGTATTTTACTTCCACACTTTATGTTGAAAAATGATTGAAAAATGATATTGATTTTTTGTATCATATGCTCCTAATGAAAAATTACTTTCAATTGGTACTAATCTTCACAATTAATATCAAGTTTGTCTATATGTTTACATCTTTCAATAAATACCAAAATTTTGGTTGATTTCTTTAACATGTTTTATTTACTTTCAATTGGTATAATAGACATGTTTATTTAAATTTATATTAAAATATTTGTTTTATGTACTTTCAATTGGTATGTTTTATTTATCTTCAATTGATATCATGATGCACTAAATTGATATTTTTTTTAATTGGTATCATAATGTTTTGATTTGATTTCACCCCTTATTGATACTTTTTGTTTAAGACAAATAGGGGGAGAACATTGTTTTTATTGTTTTCTTTGACCCCTTTGTTGATGATTGACAAAAAGGGGAGAAGTATTTGAGTTTATATGCATGTTTATTGTCTATTTGTAAGTTTATATAAAAATTGTTTCATATTGATATCAAGAGAGTTTGTTTGATGTTTTGATGTTTTGTTGATATTGGTACCAAGGGAACATACTTTGTTATTTTGTTTTATTAATATCAAGAACTTTTGTTAACATTTTTATTGTTGGTATCAAGAGCTTTTATTGATTATCTTTCAATTGGTATCAAGAGTTTTTATTGATGGGTATCAAGAGCTTTTATTGCTTTTATTGATAAAGTTTTCAATTGAAAATTTTATTGGTATCAAGAGTAATATTTTAAGTTTATATTTTCAATTGATACTTAAGAACATGTTTATTTTAAAAAGGAAAAAGGAATTTATTTTAAAAGTTTGTATCAAGAGCATGTTTATTTCTTTATGCATGTTTATGCATATTCATATTCATTGCATATATTTATTGTTTATTGCTATGCATGAGTTAAGGGGGAGCTTCTTTGAAGCTTAACTTTAATCCATGCATATATAACTCCATGAGTTTTGTCATCATCAAAAAGGGGGAGATTGTTGGCCCAGAGGTTTTCCACTCTAGTTTTGATGATGATTAACTCATATAGTTATAGTTTACTAATAATCTTGTGATGTTTAGTTTCAGATACTTAACCAAGATAATAGTAGGTGATTAGCTTCAACAAAGGTGTTTTGGAGCTTTTACATGGTGATTCAAGAGCCCGAGCGTCAAAGTTCATATATAGCACTCATTGGAGTCAAGCTCGGTGGATCACGTTTGGATCGAGTCGACTTGGAGACGTCGCTCTACAAGAAGATCTCGATTTGTTTTAGAATAGTTAGTTTAGATCCATTGTTAAAGATTAGATAGTGTGATATGCTCAAGTTCACAACACACACGTTTCATGTTTTTGGTTTTCGATTTTTGATTTAACCAATCTTGATTTTCATGAATAGATAGAATCAAAACAAGTTTATATGGTTTAATGTATATTAGATTTGTTTGCTTCAACTATTTAAACAAACTTAGTTTGATAGTCTATTCATGAGTTTGGAGTTTTGGTATTTTAACAAAGCGTATTTTTGGATTTTAAGTCAAAAAATTGATATATATTTTTATATGTATATTGGATTATATCCATATACTATATGCCTCAATGTTGTTTCAATATCATGTTTTTGTATTTGGATGAGTTTTGGACAAAACGATATTTCCATTTCAAAAATTCAAGTTTTAGAAAATACGGATTTTGGTTTTCGGCAAAATTTCTAAGTTACAAAATAGTTCAAAATATTTGTAACAAGGTTTGATTTTACTCAAACATGTTTGTATATCAAAATATATACTGAAACTATTTTTGTGGATTTTTACAGATTTTATGGGATTTATTTGATAATTAAAAACCCAAGTTTTAAATCCTATAATTATGCCTGCCAGGCTTTGGCGGTCGACCGACCGGTCGACCGGACCAGGAGCCGGTCGACCGGAACGGTTGAGCGATGTGCATGAGACGTGCACAAAGGCCATGTCAGTTGGCCGGTCGACCGAGCGGTTGACCGACTGAAGTCAACTCACACTTAGGTTGGCCCGGTCGACCGGCCAGAGAGCCGTTGCTCTCTGTTTTTGGGCACGGTTGACCGGAAAGTCGACCGACAGGCTCAACGGTCAGAAAATTGACCGTTGGCCAGTCGACCGGCCGGTCGACTGGAAGGTCATTTTTGACCTTTCTGCCTGCCAACGGGCAGATTGTGTTTGGGCCTTTAAATACCCCATTTGAGAGATGTCTCTTAACAAGTTTTTAAGAGCCAAAATTCTAATCTTCTCTAGTGTTTTAATATAAGTTTTCAAAAGAGTTTTCTGTGCCAAAAAATCAATCTTTATTTGTTTTAAAGGGTTGGAAAATTCAAAGAAAAATATAGATTTGGAATATTTGCTTTGTTCTTCATTTCTATCAAATACTAAGTTATTTTCCCAAATATTTTTCTTTGTGTTTTTGTTTCCAAACTCTTTGTTTTCCATACTTAAGCTTGTCATTCTATCCTTTCTATAGGTCTTTGTTTTGTGAGAAAAGAGATTGGTTTGTGGTCTTTTGATCACTAAGTTGTAAACCCTCCTAATTTGTGATATCCCTCTTGTGTATAGGTTGATTTTTGGAGTGGTGGCTTTGTGCCCTATCCCTCTAGTGAGAGGCTAATTGGTTGTTTGGCTTTGTGCCCATCCCTCATTTGTGAGGTTGATTTGTGTTGGCTTTGTGCCTAGCCTCTAAGTGTAGAGGTTTTGTTTGTAAAGAGAGGAGTTGCGTACTCCAAATTGTAATTGCCCCAAATCCTCAGTGGAGGTTCCCTGTATGGGAGTCCTGTGTGGACAAGTTAGTGGAAATCCTTCTGTGTGAAGGCGGGGATGTAGAGCTGGGTGCTCGAATCTCGAAACAAATCTCGGTATTTGCATTTGATCCATTGACTCTAACTCCCTCTCTTTTATATTGTGCCTTGCATTGATTCATATTATCATATCATTCTTATACGCTTGGTTGTGATTGTTTTTGTGCCTCACTTGTGTCTAACCACGAGAGCTTCATATAGCACCTCAACTCTTATTCAGAGTAATCAAGAGGAGTTAGTGCAGAGCCCTTCACCGAAAATTCGGTTACATTCGTTGTTTACATTAAGTGTGTTGCAATTTAGTTTTTAATTTTCGCATTATTGTTCATAGATTAGCCGTACACCTATTCACCCCCTCTAGGTGTACTTACAATATATGATAAATTTTTTATATCAAATAGGTAAAACATATTGATACAAAATGAAATTTAAACTCAATTGGAAATTGAAACATATTAATACCAATTGAAGTATATTGTAAATTTTGATATCAATATAAACACCAAATGAATATAATGCATAAGCTTCTAAAATACCAATTGAGATACCAATTGAAAACAAGATTTAATTCAAGCTTAGCATAAATATACTTTGTGCTTTAAACATGTAAATATCTTATAAATAAGCACTAACAAATCATATATATGTATGAAAATGAAAATACCAATAGAAATTGATATTTTTTGAAATTTAAAGCATACATATATAGGAAACAAAATATGAGTGTATAAAGAAATTTCAGTTGTAATACCAATTGAAACTATGATGTGAATCTAGTGTATAACTCATACTTATCTACCCTTTTCATACACAAGATAAAAGATATTTAATAAGACATACAAGGCATGCTCGCCCATCCGTCCGCCCTTAAAGGAGTTGGTAGGGGTTTTCAAAAATAAGTGTTTGAAAATATTTTTATTATGAAAACACTAACATATGAAGAATAAATAACTAGTTAAATTAATTTTTATAAAACTAGTTAGAGATCCTACAAACAAGAAAACAATATATATATATATATATATATATATATATATATATATATATATATATATATATATATATATTATATATATATATATATATCATGAATTAAACTATACACAAAGGTTGACACTCGAAATCTATAAAGCTCAAAAATAATCATTAAACAAAGTCATGAATATACAAATAAAGTGTGAGTGTACAAGAATCATGTAATTAGCATTTTCCGTGAAAATAGTCAATTAGGCTCAAAACATCAAACAAGTGAAAATCATGAAAATTTATTTTTCATCTAAAAACAAACTTCTAGGTATATGTATGTTTTTATCCAAAAGTAACAATATGCATACATATCCCAAATATAAAAAGAGTCTATGATATAATTTGCATGAAGGCAAGAGACTAAAGGGCATACATATATATATATATTTTTGAATAAGGATCATATACATGAAGTAAAACATGAAAGTAGGCAAAACAAGTATAAATGAGTGAATCATCAAAAATAGGCTATACATGTGCATGTAATGAGTACAAATGAGCAATGAAGTGTAAACATATATGAATCAAGTGTTGCTCACAACTTGTACACGTATACACACGAGTTTTGATAAAAACTATATCTTAACTAGTATTTACCACATGAAGCACAAAACAAAGCATAATCATGAAAACATGCTAAAAATGTCATATATGTAAAAGCATGTTAAATAAATAGGAGTTTAGAGATAGTTACCAAACCATAAGAACTATACTCTAAGTCTCCAAAACTTGGTGGTCTTCCCACCAAACTTTCTTGATAGCGATGCATCAATATATATGTCCATCTAGTCCATGTGCATCCACCACCAAGGCACCAAACCTCTCCCGTCATGTGAGAGCCCACACCTACATCAAACACAAGAGGTAGGGACTTTGGTACCCATTTTCTTTTGGGTCCTCGAGGGTTAGCATTGTAAGAACCTAAACATTTTTTTTAGCAAAATTTATAGTGTTTACCCTATCATAACAAAACTTTGCTAAATGGACTTTGCGGCCGCAATGTGTACACTTGTATACTCTACTTGCACATGTGGATGAGTATTATCATGACGTGCAAAACGTGCTTAAACATGTTGTGGGTGACGTGCATGAACATGTGGAACTTGTTTCTTTTGAAACAAGGTTTCCAATCTTTTATGGTTAAATGTACAATTGCTCAAACTTGAGCTTAAATAATCTATTTTATTTTTCAAAAATTTAACTTCATTTTTAGTAGTAGCATTAAAAGTATGATGAGAATGAGAATCATTATTTTTATTCTTTTTAGAAACATTTTCTTTTTCTTTTAAAATAACTTTTCTTTTTAAAGAGTTATTTTCATTCAAAGCAACTTCCTTTTGTTTTTTCACTAAACTAATTTTATTTTTCAAAGAATTATTTCCTTCACAAAGATCATTTAATGTAGAAAGCAAGAAAATATTTTCATTTTTCAAACATTCATTTTCTTTAAAAATGCATTCTAATTTATTTTGAAATGAATCCTTTTCTTTTAACAAGCAATCAAATTTATTTTTCATTTTCTTATTATCATTTTTAAGTATGTCATATTTTTCTAGAAGTTGTTGACAAAATGAAGCAAGTTCATTATAAGACATATTAACATCCTCATCAAGCTCGGATTCAGAGTTTACCTCAAGGGGCTTATCCCCTTGGACCATGTAGCATACGTTAGAAGCTTCACTTCCAACACCCGAGTCGCTCCCCGCATAGTATTGCTCTTGTTCGCCAAGGGAGATAATGGTGCTCCATACTATAAAAACCGAATCAAGATTAGCAACCCTAGATAAATATTCATCACTTAGGGTACTCTTTAAAGCATGGATGGCTTTTGTATTAGCCTTAATATTTTTGCCATTTAAACAATAAGAATCTTTAATAGTGACAAAATAAACATGAATGCCTAGGGTTTTAAGGAATAATGACATCTTAAATTTTCAAGTTTAGATGTTAAGAATATCAAAAGTGGGAGATGACATGAAATCCATGTTTGTGTACAAATATTGTGATTAGCTACAAATGAGGATCTTTAACTCAAGGTTGTTATACCAAAATCAAGAGCACGTGGCTCTGATACCAATTGAAATCACCTAGAGGGGGGTGAATAGGTTACTAGCTAATCTAATAGTGAATTTATGTGAAATTAAAACTATTTATGCAAACTAAGAATATTATGCACAACACACCAAGTATAACCTAAGAGTGTAGCCGGAATTCCCTTGAAGGGCTCTGGACTAACCCCTTAAGATTCCTCTAGATAAGAGTTGAGGTGCCGTTTTGGCTCTTGGTTGAATACAAGTGTGAGCAAACAATCCCCAAGCATATAACAATAAGGCACAAGATATATCAAGTATATAAAGATAAAGACAATATAAGCATGTAAGATATAAATACAAGTGAGAGATAGAGAGAGCAATCGCAAACACAGGAGAATTGTTTCGAGGTTCGAGCACACATGCTCTACGTCCCCGCCTTCAACACTATGAAGGATTTTTACTAGAAATGATCCCCCGGATCACTCGGTACCGCAACACCTACAAGCGAGTTCACACTAGAACTCCTGGACTCACTAGGCCCCTCACTTGCTCCCGCAAGAACAATCACACCGCAAGCACACAAGCTTGCCGAGGCCACACCTCTACACCGAGTTCTTACTAGAACCCGAAACAGCGCGAACCCACAAGTCCGCCTCCTCAAATACAGATGATGAACACTTTGGTGATCACAACACTTTGATCACCTAAAATCCTCTCACAACAAAGATCCTATAGGATGATATAGCAATGGATAGCTCAAGTATGTGTGAGAAAAATAAGGATTGAATTTGTGGTGAAAAACTCAAGAAATTCACTTTTGAAAACTCTTGATAAACTCTCCTTTTGAATGGAAGTATTTGGCTATAAAATAAGTGGAGATAAACACTTAATAGAGTAGGAAAAATTAGCTCAAAAACCCACTTTAAATCTTGTATAAAATAGTCTATGGGAGCCCCTTTTATAGGCCAAGAAAAACTAGCTGTTGGGGTCCAAATCTGCAGTCTGCACTGCTGTCAGTCGACCACCCGGTCGACCGGCCAATGGTCAGATTTCTGACCGTTAAGCCAGCGGTCGACCGTGGCCTGGATACAGAGAGCAGACACTCTCTGCCGGTCGACCGCCCGGTCGACCGGGGCCATTTCCAGAGAGCAGAACTCTCTGACGGTCGACCGGCCCTCTAGCCAAACAAGGCGTCCACGTTTGTGCACGTCGGTCGACCGACTCTTGGCTCGGTCGACCGTGCGGTCGACCGGCAGAAGCCAAAACAGTATCTTTTTAGGGATTAAAAACTTGGTATTTTTCCTTCAATAAAATCCCATAAATTCACAAAAATCTACAAAAATAAGTTCAGTATAATACTTTGATATACAAACATGTTTGAGTAAAAATTAAAACATGTTACAAACATTTTGAACTATTTTTGTAACTTGAAATTTTTGCTTTAAAACAAAAATCGTATTTTTTCAAATATATTTTTTCAAAACTTCTCCAAATACAAAAACAAGATATTTTAAACACTTTTAAAGCATAGAGTGTATCGATATGATCCACTACACATATATGATGAAATATTCATGTTTTTGACATTAAGCTCTAAAATAGTTTTGGTTAAAAAACACATTTATATATGAAACTCCAAAAATCAAACGATATTTTTTTCAAAATGAAAATTCTTTTGTATTTTTCCAAAATAAAAACTCTGTGATGAAAACACATCTAAATTTTGTGTGTGAGTATATATGATACTTGAGCAATCCACCAACTATTCTATCCTTTACATTTTATCTAAAAACAAAATCTTAAAAACAAACCTAGACACAAGTCTTCTCTTGAAGGTTTTCACTTGAAGTTTTCTTCTCCTTCTTGACTTGGTCCAAACTTTAATCCAAAGAGCTAGACTCCTCTTGAGTATTTAATGTGGTCTTGATGTACAAGCTCTTGAATCTACACGTGCTAGCTCCAAAACTTGACTTTAAATCCTTTGTTGAAGCTACATACCTACTAAGATCTTGATCACAAATCTAAGACTAAATAAACACAAGATCATTAGTACTATAACTACATGAGTTAATCATCATCAAAATTAGAGTGATGGGCCTTTGGGCCAACATGAACCAGAAGCGGAAGAAGAGTGCCTTTAGGAATTGAACCCACTTGTAACGAGCTTTAATAAGCTCGAAGTCAATAACCCCGCCAATGATGAAGGTGAGTGATATATTAATGAAGAACTATATTTGACCTTCTTTTCTATGTTTGCTTCTGATTCTGTACCGTCAGACACTAGTACTGATGTAGATGATGACCCCTAGTCGCTAATAGATACTCTGACATTATTGCATGTACCGGTGAGGTCATCCCTCACGGTGTATCAAGATGTCAGTTATGTGCAAGGATCATTATTTATGGTCCCAGCAAGACACAAAGGCCAAAGACCAATCCTTTTTGGAAGAGTCGAGTCCAAATCAATGACTCATGAAGACTCTGAAAGCGATGATGAATCTCCTCAATTCTCTCAGTATGAGCCAAATGTACTTAGAATAATGGAGAACATGGGGGCACGACCTAACAAATGGTCCTGGCTTGAACTTTGGTAAAGGAAGGAGAACGCTGCTTCGATCCTTCGTTCCACAAGGGAAGACCCCTGATTATTACCATCAAACTCGCAGGGGGTTGGGCTTTTAACTCGAATCTCGTCGACCTCTAAGTCTGAAGATTTATTATATTATTTCCGCTCGTTAGGCACGTCATCATGGGAGTCAGATGTATGTGTCGACAACATCTTCAAAGAACTTTCAGTAAACATGGTTTCAACGAGCCACCAAGAAGATGGAGATAAGGAAATGATCCAGTCAGATACGGATCCTTAGATCAAACACTTAAACGCTATCTGGGATATCCGCTTTGAACAACGTGAGCCACCCACAGAGGACAAGGTCACCCAGATCAATCTGGGAGATGAGGCTAATCCTAAGCCCATCTTTATAAGCGAAAGCTTATCACCCTCTGAGAAGGAAGATCTATTATCTCTCGTGCGGGAGTATATAGATATTTTCGCTTGGAATTACGAGGATATGTCTGTGCTTGATCCTCAAGTGGCTATGCATCGCCTCAATATTAATTCAGATGCGAAACCAATCAAAAAACATCAGCGACGGTTTCATCCAGAAATAATGGAAGCAATCTAGTCAGAAGTCAAAAAGCTTATAGACTCCGGTTTCATCAGGAAGGAACAATACCCCGATTGGGTAGCCAATATCGTCCCCGTTACCAAGAAGAATGGGAAGATCCAGATTTGCATTAATTTCTACAATCTAAATGAGACCTGTCCTAAAGATGACTCCCCCTCCCATCACAGATATCATGATCGACAATACGTGTGGATTCGAATGGATGTCCTTCATGAATGGATTCTCGGAATACAATCAAATCAAGATGTATGCTGATGATGAAAAGCATACAGCTTTCAGGACGCCATTGGGGGTGTATTGCTATATTGTCACGCCCTTCAGATTAAAGAATGCGGGGGCAACGTACCAGAGAGGTGTGAATGTAATTTTTCATGAGCATATACGCAAAATAGTGGAGTGCTACGTCGACGACATTGCAGTAAAAAGTCATGCCAAAGGCGATCACATAGCAGATCTGAAGACATTATTCGACATCAAGCGGGCGCATCAGCTGAAGATGAATCCCACTAAATCTTTCCTGGAGATAGCCAGTGGTAAATTCCTAGGATTTGTTGTGACATCCAAGGAATCCACCTCGACCTGGAGAAACTCCGCGTTGTCCAGGAGATGCAACCTCCAAGGAATCTCCGGGAGCTTAGAGGATTGCAAGGGTGATTAGCATACATCCAGAGGTTTATCTCAAATCTCTCGAGACGATGCCAACCCTTCACCAGATTAATGAAGAAGGGTATTTCATTCATTTGGGATGATACTTGCCAAGAAGCGTTTGAGAAAATCAAACGGTACCTCCCGCAACCACTTGTCCTTACAGCTCCGGTGTCAGGAAATGTTCCTGATATACATTCGAGCGATGGATCATTCCTTAGGAGCTTTGCTAGCCCAAAACAATGATCAAAGATACGAGCAGGTAATCTACTATTTGAGTAGAACTAAGATCAGAGCCAAACATTGGTACAACCCGATCGAAAAGGAATGTTTGGCATTAGTGTTTGCCGTCCAGAAAATGCGACACTATTTGGTGGGCCAAACTATAAATGTCATATCAAAAGTCAATCCTTTAAGGTTGCTTATGACAAAGCCATCATCACTAAATAGTTGATTGGCAAAATGGGCCATATTGCTCTCCCAATATGAGATGCAATTTCTGCATCAAAAAGCCGTGAAGGGATAGACGGTGGCAGATTTTCTGGCTGAGTATTCAGATCCAAGAACGGCCAAACTTTATGAAGATCTCCCAGATGAGGTCGCTGAAGTTTGTTTGATCCAGACATCTTTCAAAGGACAGGTATGACAACTCTTCTTCAACGGTGCATCAAGAACGGGTCTGCGAGGGAATGTCATAGCAGGAGTGGGGGTAGTCCTTGTCTCCCCATAGAACTACGCAATCCCTCATACATTCTCATTAATCGAGCCATGTTCCAATAATTTAGTGGAATACAATGCCCTCTTTATCGGGATGCAAATCGCCAATGAGATTGGCGTTAAAAATCTAGAAGCATATGGTGACTCTAAGCTCATCGTTAACCAAGTTTGCGGAGAGTACGAAGTCAGGCATGAAGACTTAGTACCCTATTATAATGCAACTATTTACATGGCCGAGAGGTTCAGAAACTTTTATAGCGACCATGTATCTCGCTAGCAAAATGTGCATGCAGATGCATTGGCATCTCTTGCTGCTTCATTCGCTTTTCCAACTGTAATAGTAAAGAAAATACTCATCTATAGCCATGACTTGTATTATCCAAGATTCGCTTTTGAAGGTCACCAAAAGCTGATAAGAGACCGTCAAGTCAAAGAAGCTCTAGAGACTTCAACAGGTCCAGAACTCAGGGACTAGCGATTCGTACATCGACTATGCATTGTAGGGCATCTTTCCTAATGACCCTAAAGAGGCGGCTGCCGTTAGAAGGAAAGCCTCTAAATTCTACTATAATGCGATCACGCGAACACTATATCACCGATCGCATGATGGGCTCCTCCTCCGCTGCCTGTCACAGAAGGAGGCACAGGATGTACTCAAAGAAGCGTGTAACGATATGTGTGGAGCTCATCAGCCTGATCCAAAACTTGGAGATCAACTCCAAAGACTGGGGTATTATTGGCCAAAGATGATCGCTGATGCCATCACTTGCGCCAGACAATGTCACGCCGTTAGGTCCATGGTGACTTCATACACCAGACATCAGGACATTTCCACCGTACAACTTCCTCCTGGCCATTTGAGATATGGGGAATGGACGTGGTTGGCCCTATAAGCCCACCTTCACCCAAAGGATATCGGTTCATCCTAGTCATAATCTATTACTTCTCTAAATGGGCTGAAGCAATTCCCTTGAGGGAGTGAAGACATCTAATGTGATCAAATTCGTTAAACATCACGTCATTTACCGCTTTGGCGTGCCACGACAAATTGTCTATGATAATATGCCCCAGTTCATCAGCCAACCTTTCAGAGGTTCTGTAATAAGTTCAAAATCCAGAGCGTGTCTTCAAGAGCATACTATCCAGCCGCTAACGGCCTTGCAGAAGCTTTAAACAAGACTATTGAAAAACTTCTCAAGAAATTCGTCTCAAAAGCCAATGTGACTGGGATGACAAATTAGGTGAATGCTTATGGGCTTATCGCACGACAGTTCGAACCCTAACGAAAGCTACACCATTTTCTTTGGTATATGGGTGTGAGGCTGTACTTCTATTAGAAATCCAGATTGCATCTCTACACGTCACCTTAACAACAGAGATGACAAATGAGGAGAAGCATCGACTGCGACTCTAAGAGCTGGAGGCTTTGGACGATAAACCCCTGCAAGCTCAACAACAAATCGAGCTCTATCAAGCTCGAATTACCCAAGCCTTCAACAAGAAAGTCAAGGAGCGGACTTTCAAGAAAGGTGACCTTGTCTTTACCGTCAAAAGACCGATGGTGATGATGCATAAGACCAAAGCAAAATTTTAGCCCAAATGGGAAGGACCATTTGTAGTGGAGTCAGTCTACTCAAATGGAGCATATCACCTTATAACCCCAGACGGTAATACGTTCATGATGCCAATTAACGACAAATTCTTGAAAAAAATACTATCCTTCATAGAATTCTTCTCCTGATCAGGTTAATACTATACCTCTAATCAAAACTCCAAATCCAAGATATTTGGAAGAACGTCAAAGAAAATGTAACACCCCGCTCCCGGAATACGTACTTAGTTGCGTATTCAGATTTTTCGATCATATTTTTCGATTTGCTTCCTGTAATTGTTTTGTATTATGAATTATTTATTTGATCGTATTGTCTTGGATCCGGATTCACGGACTCAGAGTCAGCCCTAGTCTGAACCGAGAACCCGATCCTAGTGAATTGCTCAATTTGGTCTTTCTAGTATTTAGATTTGACCGATTTCAGTTTTAAACATCATTTCCCAATATTTTAGATTTTCTATGATTTTCTGGAATTTTTCTGAATTAAATGGAAAATCTTCAAAACCAGTGTCGACCAGCACCGCTGACCGATTCCTGGAGTTTTAATTTACAAATGGAGTCAAATTTTGAGAAACCGCTTTCCCATATTTTCTTAGAATAATTTTTCTATCTTAATATATTTTTTGGGAATTTTCAGAATTTATCAGATTTCTGCCAGATTTTGTGTCGACCGATATTGGCGGCCGATTCCAGGATTTTTAATTTAAAAATTGTAAAGAATTTCTTGAAATGGATTTCACCATGATTCTTAGAATAATATTCTTGATTTTTGAGAATTTTTGCGGGTCGTTCCGAGATACTTGATTTTCGGACGATTTCGGTATTTTTCCGAAAGTTTTCCGCATCCGCAACCGAATCCCGGGAATCCGCTACTCTAATTATTTTTACCTTTTCAAGAAATATCTTCCTCTTTTTATTTTCTTTTCTTTTTCCTTTTTCTTTCCTTCCTTTTCCTTCCACCAAATTCTCCAAACTTCTCCATTCTTCCATTATCTTCTACATTCTTCCTCCAAAAATATCTCCTTTCCTCCAAAAATATCTTCTCCAAAATATCCCAAACCACTCAAACTCCTCTCCCATCACCATGGCCGGCCAAGAGAGACACCTCACCTCTCCATTTTACAAAAAACCCCTCCCTAAAACATTTTTACATCTCCTTCACAATTCCAAATCCTATATAAACCTTTCCCTCTCCTTTCCACTTCATTTTCTCTTCACCAACTGATCGGGGTGGAACTAGCACTCAAAATGGGTATTATATGAAATCAATGAAAAACTCAAATGTGCTTAATTTACCCTCGATACTTCCGTTATAGCATTGGCTCAACGGGTCGTATCCACAGGGAAGGGAGGCGATAGAAGCATTAACAGTCTCTAGTCACGTCAGATGTTAACAATTCTTTTTTGTTGAAAGAATGAAAAGAGAATGAAAAAGAAAAGAAAAGAAAATCCAGAATGTGGTAGGTGAGGAGAGCGATGAAACGGCGATGTAAAAACCAAAAGAGAAGTGAAGAAGATGAAACAAGGTAAACTAAGAAGGCGATGAAAACACCGATAGAAAAATGAGAAAAGAATTTGGAAAACGATTTCTAAAACAAAGGTAAAAGAAAACTCATGGCTACTAACTACTAAGTACTCCACTAACCATACTAACCTCTTCGAGATAGTTGCCTCACATTTTGATCCTCGGCCATCACAATCCTTATCTTCAAGAAGCAATACAAAGCATGGCTCATGGATGGTTCATAACAACCAAAACATTGCAACAAGAACAAGCTATTACAAGCATCACTCATTACACTACTAGCATGAAATAAAAGAGCATGAAATAAGAGAATTAGCTTGGTTAGCAAGTTAGCAAGTTAGCAAGTTAGATGTTAGAATCCATCATCTTTGGCCATCAATGGCTCTTGTAAGAACAAGGCCTTGTAGAGGCAACCTGATTCATGTGGATTATCAAGTAAGTGGTTAGATGGTTAGTGGTTAGTAGTTAGATTGCCATGAAAAGAAAAACTAGCTAGAAATCATGTAAAAGGAGAAGGAGATTACAATGAAAGAGAAAAGAGGCATCTTTACATAGAGTGTCACTCTCTATTACATCAATCCCTCACTATCTCTCTCTAGAAATCACTCAGCCCTACTACAATGATCTAAGAAAAAGAAATGAAAATAAAAGAAATGAAGAAAACTCACCTACACTACACTAAAATCTGGATCTGCTCCTAAAAACGCAGTCTGCTTTCGGTCTGGCTCTCTGCAGGGCTATTTATAGGGCTCAGAAGGATCCAGAAGACGAGACGGAGCCACGCGTCGAAAATTGACGCGTGGCTCTTCAATATTGCCGCGCCTTTGCCGCGTTTTGCGGCAATTCCAGAGAATTAATTCTCTGGATTTCTTCTGGAGCTTCGTCTGACTTCTAGCGGCTTCCAGATATACCCCTTTTCTGGTACTTTCGCCCGAATATTCGTCTGACAGCTCAGGAGTCTAGGTACAATGCATGTTCTAGAAAATCCTTTACTTGGCCTCCAAGAAATTGCGGGATTAATTACCATAAATAGGGATGAATTAGCATCTTTTTCCATCTTTGCCCTTGGACTTTAGATTTACCTGCAATTAAGACCAAAACACGATTTAGACGACTATTTATTCATAAAAACTGTGAGAAATGCGATATAATAATGCAGAATTTGTAGACTAATCACACCCCCACACTTATTCTTTTGCGTGTCCCGAGCAAAACAAGAAAAGAAAACTATACTACAAGGATTATTACACCACTTTCGCAGGTGACGCGATTGCACTGAGCACGTACAACAAGCCGTTAAACCTCTAGGTTACCCTAGAGGAGGAGTGTTGTCTCCTGAGGGTTTTCAGCGGATTGCACCCACAAAATCCATAAAGAAAGAAGACAAATGTTAGTGTTTTGAAAATTCATTTTGAAAGAGAGACATTTTTTCGAACTATTTTTGCAAAAATATAAGTGATCTAAGGTCATAAGTCCACCTATAATTATTCTTTCTTAAACTTAGTCTCTATGCAAGATCTTGTCTTCAATTAAGGTAAGAATTCAAAATTCGATTGAATATTTTATCTTTCATAAAACCTAGATAGTATGCACACTGTGACAGTGAAGATTTCTGGGATTTCAACTCTAACCATCAAGCCATTTATTTATATATATTTTTTCTTTTTCTCTTTTTTCTTCCCTAAGTTTAGGCTTTCTAGTTCACCCATGTAACGAGCCTATAACCGATGACTCCCAAACTAGTCGGTCTTAGGGCACCAGATGAGAAAACATCCCTCGGGTTTAAGGACTCGAGTGAAAAGGCCACGAAACTAAAGGGGATTATTTATTTCCTTTACCACCGTTAGGCGTGAATAATCATGCTTCTTGAGGCACAATTATCCAGCTTAATAAGTGATATTTTATTTATATATATATATATTTTTCTTTTTATTTATATTTTTTTATATATATGGCATTTTAGGTCTTTGTTTCCATCCCAAAAATGTGTAAGTGTGAAGTGCCTACTATCTAAGGCAAAAAATTCAAGATAAAAATATCTCCCCTATTTTACTTACTTAGCCTATAATTTCAAACAAGATCTATTATTTCAACTAGGTTTAAGATGTCATAATTAAGGCTTTCTTAATTTCTAAGATACATCTTAATTTTCTTAAAAATAGATCAAAACTTTTGTCTCTTATTTCAAAAAGTTTTTTTTTATTTTTTTTATTTCTAAAAGAAGTGTAAAAGAAAGAAAATCAAAAGAAGTGTAAAAGAAAGAAAATCTAAAAACTCTATGTTAGTAAACCCTCCCCCACACTTATTTCATGCATTGTCCTCAATGCATCGTGATATATGTATGCATGAAACAAAATAGAGAGGGAAGGAAAAAATTACCTTAAGGTGGTGGTTCCGGTGGTGGTCGGATTGGTCCACGAAACATGGCCCAATCAACTTTGCTTTGGGTTTTGAGGAACCCACCATAGACCTCCATGATACAACCCACTAGAATGATGCATGCATGTGTGAATTTTATTAAAAATATTACCCCATCTAATTTCCAAATTTGCAAAATAATTCAGAGTCAAATTTTTCAAAGCCCTTGTCCCAGAATGGAATGATTGATTTGGACTCAGGAAGCACAAGAACTAACACCGACTCAGAAAAATGACTTAAGTCAAGTAAAGGTTCGGGAGTCGAGATCGGTTCAAGAAGTGGGTCCAAATCAAGAAGATGAAGCTCAAGTCCACATTCATTTCCCCATGATGGAATGTGACTATCTAAGATTAGTAATTCAAGTTCAGGAGGGTTGGGAATCAAAACTGACTCTAAAATGTTACTCAAATTGGGTAACAATACAGGAGTCAATAATGATTCAGGTATTTGAACTAAATCACAAACTTGAGGGTCAAAGTCACATTCCACATTGAGTTCAATTCCACAAAAATGAGAACTTACCAATTTATCAAATGGACTTTCAAAAGTATGAAATTGGTCAAGTTCAATATGATCATCATGAATGATTGGTGATTCAATTTCACAATGGACAGGCACTGGATCCAATACTGACTCGGGAAATGGAGTGAAATCAGGTGAAGATACTGGAGTCATAATTGAATCATGAAGTAAAATTGAATCATCAAGTGGAAGTTCAGGATGATATTCATGTTCAAGTTCAATTTCAGTAAAAGGAAAACTTGCCAAAATGTCAATGGGGTTTGAAGTTTGGACAAGTTCAGGTGGTTGTACTGAAATTGAATCTTGATTTCCAAAACAACATGACTCTATGGCTCTGACAGAATGGTTAGTGACATTAGAAATAGGATGAGAATGAAGAGTTTGGATCATCAAATCTATGTCACGGTTACGATCATTTTGAGCCTGAGTCATGAATTCAAGCATCTTTTTATAAGTCATTGGTTCATCGTTTTGTTGAAGAGATGCAGTGTTGTTTTGGAATTGGTGGTGAAATTGTGAGTCCATCAGATTTTGTAATTGTTGTTTGGACTCACATAAAAGTTCCTTACTCATTTCCAAGGCAAATGGTTGTTCATTATGAGGAGATGGAACTGAGTAAGACTCTTGAAAATACAGTGAAATTGGAGAGGCCAATGTTTCTTGAAGTTGTTGCTCGGCCCTTTGAAGATTGGCTTCTAAACTCCTTAGTAACTCAGATTTTTCTTCAATTGGTGGTTCAGAAAAAGGAGTATATGAAGCAGAATCGGAAAATGAATACTGTGGACAAGGTGAATATGGTGGACAAGGAGTTTGAAAATTTGACTCGGGGGACTTGAATCCCCATTGACTCTGTGACGAGTTGAAATTATTTTGGAAATTATAGTCATAAGAATGTGGGTATGGGTTGTATTGATTCGGATAAGGCCAACCCGGTGTATTTGGTTGGTGCATATTAGAAAACGCCGGGTTGGAATTATCCGATCCAAATGGAGTTGGTGTGAAATATGGATTCATGTTTGGATTGAAAGAATTGTTATTGTTGAATGCCATTTCACACAAAAAATCACAAAAAAGAAAGAATCAAACAACAAACAAAAAGAAAAGAAAAATCAAAACCAAGCCAATAGGAGGGTTGACCTAGACCTAGATGAAATGTCCCTAGGGGCCAACGTCTATTCAAATTTTATTAGGGCTTGGGTTGTGTGAGTGGGGAGATGATTTTTGGCTAAGGAAGGGTGATTAAATCCCACCTTATCTTGTTTGGGTTTTGCCCTTAAATTCAATTCGTGCAAGTGTGCAATATAGACAAGAATATAACACAAAGCGATAAATCACCCACGTGTTTGTCCTATGCTATATGCAATGCCATATGTACATCTCCATCCAGATCACAACAATAGAACAAAATACAGTATATTGGAATTGAATTGACACGTGCCTAAATGCAAATGTCTAAACCGTTTTAAAAGCGTCCAAATACCGTATTTTAGTTCTTTTATTTTTTGTGGTGTGTAGGCAATCAAAGCAAGAAAGGTAGCAGCAGAAATCAACTAGCTATTACAAGATACACATCCCAGAACAAACAATATACAGAATTATTGCACAATGGCCGCGGTGGCGCGGCAAAAGTCGCGGTTTCGCGGCTTTCCTTCCAAATCTGGGGTCCTGCTTTCTAGAGCAGGGAAAGGCAAAGCTAGGTTATTTTCTGCAATGTTAAGCACCTGAAAATATTGCCCTGCACACCAAAATAGAGAAGACAAATGTTAACAAAAACGTGACATCAAAACCATTCCCTTCCCCGGCAACGGCGCCATTTTTTTGATCGGGGTGGAACTAGCACTCAAAATGGGTATTATATGAAATCAATGAAAAACTCAAATGTGCTTAATTTACCCTCGATACTTCCGTTATAGCATTGGCTCAACGGGTCGTATCCACAGGGAAGGGAGGCGATAGAAGCATTAACAGTCTCTAGTCACGTCAGATGTTAACAATTCTTCTTTGTTGAAAGAATGAAAAAGAGAATGAAAAAGAAAAGAAAAGAAAATCCAGAATGTGGTAGGTGAGGAGAGCGATGAAAACGGCGATGTAAAAACCAAAAGAGAAGTGAAGAAGATGGAACAAGGTAAACTAAGAAGGCGATGAAAACACCGATAGAAAAATGAGAAAAGAATTTGGAAAACGATTTCTAAAACAAAGGTAAAAGAAAACTCATGGCTACTAACTACTAAGTACTCCACTAATCATACTAACCTCTTCGAGATAGTTGCCTCACATTTTGATCCTCGGCCATCACAATCCTTATCTTTAAGAAGCAATACAAAGCATGGCTCATGGATGGTTCATAACAATCAAAACATTGCAACAAGAACAAGCTATTACAAGCATCACTCATTACACTACTAGCATGAAATAAAAGAGCATGAAATAAGAGAGTTAGCTTGGTTAGCAAGTTAGCAAGTTAGCAAGTTAGATGTTAGAATCCATCATCTTTGGCCATCAATGGCTCTTGTAAGAACAAGGCCTTGTAGAGGCAACCCGATTCATGTGGATTATCAAGTAAGTGGTTAGATGGTTAGTGGTTAGTAGTTAGATTGCCATGAAAGAAAAACTAGCTAGAAATCATGTAGAAGGAGAAGGAGATTACAATGAAAGAGAAAAGAGGCATCTTTACATAGAGTGTCACTCTCTATTACATCAATCCCTCACTATCTCTCTCTAGAAATCACTCAGCCCTACTACAATGATCTAAGAAAAAGAAATGAAAATAAAAGAAATGAAGAAAACTCACCTACACTACACTAAAATCTGGATCTGCTCCTAAAAACGCAGTCTGCTTTCGGTCTGGCTCTCTGCAGGGCTATTTATAGGGCTCAGAAGGATCCAGAAGACGAGACGGAGCCACGCGTCGAAAATCGACGCGTGGCTCTTCAATATTGCCGCGCCTTTGCCGCGTTTTACGGCAATTCCAGAGAATTAATTCTCTAGATTTCTTCTGGAGCTTCGTCTGACTTCTAGCGGCTTCCAGATATACCCCCTTTCTGGTACTTTCGCCCGAATATTCGTCTGACAGCTCAGGAGTCTAGGTACAATGAATGTTCTAGAAAATCCTTACTTGGCCTCCAAGAAATTGCGGGACTAATTACCATAAATAGGGATGAATTAGCATCTTTTTCCATCTTTGCCCTTGGACTTTGGATTTACCTGCAATTAAGACCAAGACACGATTTAGACGACTATTTATTCATAAAAACTGTGAGAAATGCGATATAATAATGCAGAATTTGTAGACTAATCACCAACACCTTAACCACCACCAACTCCTCCTTCATCTCCACCACAACAACAACTACTACAACTTCTCCAACTTCCTACTTTATCTTCTTCCTCCTCCATCTCCATTTAAAGCACCACAACTTCAACAACTCCACCAAAGCCTTCACCTTCTCCTTTACCTTTTCCAAAACTGCCACCACAACAAAACTTCTCCACAAAACCACCACCCCATCATCTTTTATAGGGCCGGCCACCCTCCTTGGATTGGGGCTGAGCTCTTCTTCATCGGCCATATCTCCGATGATTATTCCGGTAATCGTTTACGATTATTCCGATAATCATTTCGGTAACAACTTCAACGACAACACCAACGTCACCGCCACCATCTTCACTTCCACCATCAATTTCACCATCACCCCACCACCATAACCTAGGCCGGCCACCCTCCTTGGATTGGGGCCGAGCTCTTCTTCGTCGGCAACATCTCCGGTGATTATTCCGGTAATCGATCACGATTATTCCGGTAATCATTCCGGTGACAATTTCACCACCTTCCACAAATTCCATCACCACCACTAAGAAGCTTCCCTCTTCACCACCATTTTTACTTTCACCACCATAACACCACCTCCATCTCCACTACTTCAACCTCCAAACATCACCTTCATCATCACCTCCTTTTACATTACTCCACCAAAATCCATCTTCTTCACCAAAGAAAAACACACCCCCGAAATCACCTTTCCCTTCCTCTCTTCCTCTCTGTTGATTGCTGACGCGGATCTTCACCCTGCGGCCAGACAATTCCTTAACGCGATCCGCGCGTTCCTGTATTGACACGGCACGGAGCCCATGCCCGTGTCTGTGTTCCTCTTGCGTTAACGCGACACAGAACCCACGTCCGCGTCCGCGTTCTCCTCGCGTCCTGACTTGAACGCGGGTCTCGAACCTCGCGTTTGTGGCATCTATGCGACGCGAATCCGCGTCTGCTATTCCCACGTCTGCCATTCTTGCGACACTAATTTCACGTCTGCTACTCCCGCGTCTGCGGCCCCCGCGTCTCACTCTCAAAACCCGCGTCTCCCTGTGCACTCTCTCTTTCTCTCTCCTCTTCACTTTCTTTCTAACGCGTGCGCGAGTTCCATGGATTTCAGACTTTTCGGCATTTTCAGTGATTAGGCGAGTGTCCTCGCCTCCATTTGGGTTTCCCCACTTTGTCGGGTCGACATGTATTTTATTCCATGTTTAAATGTATTTTGTATTGGGCTGAGTCCCTGTATTTGTGTATGGCCAAGTGCCAATGACTGGACATGTATTGGTTTGTGACGAATGCTCGTATTAGGGTAGTTTAATTCTTGTACATATACCATGCCTATGTTGTATTTTACTGTTTTATACCATGCGTGGCCGACCCTTCGTGGTCGTTGGACTCTGGGTTTCTGCCCACTCCTGGGATGGCTAGTAGCCACCGAGAGTGCGCTTAAACCCAGAGCGTACTTGACTTCCGGACCCTTCAGCCTCCGGTCTCTCACGATCTCGAAAGGGAAGTGATTGGGACCGACAGGTCTCTCCGTCCTTCAGCCTCCGGTCTCTCACTATCTTGAAAGAGAGGTGATTGGGACCGTCAGGTTCTTCAGCTCCGCCTGGTTATCATGATCAGCACTCAGCACTTTACCACTAGATTCGTCTAGGCGAGAGGCTGCCGGATTTTCTACTCGCACCTTAAGCCGAGTTGTCCCGTAACCTTGCCAGACGCTCCAGTGTTAAATACTGTTTGCTATCTGTGCCTCCAGCTTGCTCAGCTCCGCTTGGTTGTGCTCAGCTACTACTCTATCACATGCCATGTATTTACTTGATATGTTAACACTTGACATGCCATTATTTCATACCTGTTAACTACATGCTACTATTTAACACCTGTTCGTATCACCTGACAACTGAAGTGTTATCACCTGACACCAGACCTGCTACTTCTTGGCAAGGCCCCTTGTTATGACATGACTTGCCACTGGACTAATATTAATCTCTTGACATGATTGGTCACCTGCCAAATATCATCCTCCTGTCATGCTATCCCTTGACACCCGGCATGATATACTTGACTCTCATGATTATCACGATAACGGAATGATAACCTGACATCTTGATAGTACAAACTGTACTCCTGATACACATGTATTCCTGATATTCCTGACTTGTTCCTGCTCATTCCCGGAATCTGATAATCATCGAATAAACTGTAAAATGAGACAACTTACATCGGGTCGGGGGAAACTTGCGGCTATCAATATATGTTCGTGTTTACAGTGGTATTAGGCATGTTGTGCAACTAAAACTTCCGGTCTGACCTGTGGGCCTCCAGGGGACCGAGGGGAGAGCTGGCTCCCTCCTTCTTGGTACCATCTTGATAAGGGCATCCATAAGACCCTCCTGAATCGCCTTGCGGTAGGTTCCGTCACCGAGCAACGGAACATCCTGGGCCGTGGTCCCGGTATGCACGTGACCCACTGTAAACATTGTTCGTTGATACCCCCGTTGGTTTCCAATAACAACCTTGCTTTACTCAGATGTGGATATATGTGTGCTGGGACGCTAGTTCACATATCTAGACATCAGGGTAAGACGAGTAATAATAATAATAATAAAAGATGCCAACTATGGATCCGTTGTATGCTTTACCGAGCTTACTTCTATTGGGTTTTACATCGGATTTCTGGTTTTATGATTATTATCATATTAGCTACTCATACCCTTTTTATTACCCATGTTCCATTCCATCATCTTCTGTTCCTATCTTACCATACCATGAGTACTTCCTGCTTGATATCACTTGTTATATATCTACCTGCCTATACATGCTTATACTCACGACACGGTTTCAATGCATGATTATGATTCGGTTTTATCGTTACACTTGTACTTATCTCAGCACGCCATCTGGCTTTTGTATCACCACTCGCCTGGGGAGTTCTATCTGACTCCCCTGGATTCTCATTTCCAGGTCATGGAGCTTGGAGCGTGTGGATTCCCCCAGTTGTTGATCAGAGTGGCGCAGGGTAGCATGGATCTCTAGCAGACCATCTGAAGCTCTATCTTTCAGGCCCCTGTGTGCCTCTCAAGTTTTCCTGTTGTAAACTCGTGAGTGCCTTTTGTACTGTTCATACTTGTACATCCTTTGTATTCTCGCATTTGCGCTATGTTGGTGATGTAATATTATTGTAATATTTGTCACCTCTGGTGATAACTTTGTAATTGTACTCATGTGTTGGAATGTATAATGCACCATTTGCTTCCGTACTCTGATTCTTGCCTGTACTGATGCTTAGCGTATATACGTGAGGGTATTTCTGACCTGCGTATATACGTTGCAGTAACGTCTCCGTACCCGCCGGGATCGGGGCGTTACAGAAAAGGTTCTTTCTTCCTTCACTGGATCATATCACGGTCGATCAGTGTCAAGCCGATCAAGCGCTAGTTACATCATGATGCATGATGTAAATATTGAAGAAAAAATAAAATGCAAGACTTCAGTTTTGACATTGTTACTCTTCTCTAGTGTACTTATGGACATCCGACGCCTCCGATAGCTAAGGATAGAGGAAAATGTTAGCCTTTAAGTCTAACATACACCTTCAATAACTCATCATGTTGAGGGGAATAGCATGGCTAGCCCAACTCAAACGGTAGTTGGTAAAGGCACACCTAATCCGTTGATAGCTAAGGGTTAAGGGACTTGGTCCTATCCTCTCCTCCAAACCAATTCTCTTCCACAAAATGGTAGGGCCACAAAAATACCTGTCTTCATTTCTCTAACGAAATTAGCTAGGATTTATCATGTTAATAGCAAACCTCTGGCAAGCCGGATTCTCCAATCCCCAGTAGATTCAGTCAAGTAAATATTAACCTCTGACAACGAAGCTCATTTAAAATCTCCGCTGTTATGTTAATATTACACATATAACGGCGAACCTCCCATGTCCCTAGAACATCAATGATTGTCATGTTAATATTATACTTGTGATATTTTATTTTATTTTCCACCAAAGTCCCCTACCATTCTCTTCTATAGAGTGGTAGGTCCACAGAATCAATCATTGTTAAGTTTAATACTACACCTCTAATAATGAAAAGTTTCAATACTCCCCAGTGAGTACGAACTTCACTTGTCTCTCTTTTGCATGGAGTCACAAGTCCCCAAAATTGCTCCTATCACAAATCAATTCTTGTCAAGTTTAAAATTACACCTCTAACATTTCAAACTCCACTTGTCAATTCTCATCAATAGAATCACAAGTCCTCAAATTTCTCATATCGCAAATCAATTACTGTCATGTTAACATCACACCTCTGACAAATTACTGTTAAGTTTAATACTACACCTCTAATAGTGATTAAGTTACTGCCAAGTTCAATATTAAACCTCTGACAATCACTTTTCCTCAGGCTTCCATATCGAAGCTGAGATGAGCGATGCTAAGTTTAACACCACACCTCTATCATCCGGTTCATTATTAAGTTCAATAATACACCTATAATAATGACTTTTCCTCAGGCTTTCATATCGAAGCTGAGATGAGCAATGCTAAGTTTAACGTCACACCTCTAGCATCCAGTTCATTATTAAGTTTAATAATACACCTATGACAATGAATTTCCCTCGAGCTTCCATATCGAAGTCGAGATGACTAATGCTAAGTTTAACATTACACCTCTAGCATTACCTCTACTGTCAAGTTTAACACTACACCTATGACAGTAATATTTTCAGTTTTTCCAAATGAAGCTAAAACTCCTGTGGAGCTAAGTTAACATCACACCTCTAGGTTACATTCTTGTCAAGTTAATACCATACCTCTGATAAGATCTGATTCAACATGTTAAGTTAATATCACACCTCTAATGGTAAGATTCTTCTAGATCCCCAATGGATCTAGTTTCACTTGTCATTCTCATCCATAGATTGACAAGTCCATAGAAATTATTCCAGTCCTGTCGAGTTAATATCATACCTCTGACAGTAATTTTAAATTCATTTTTGCTTGCTAAGTAAATATCACATTTCTAGCAAATCAAAGAAATCACTTCTATTTGTTTGATTTTCAATATAAAGAGGAAGTCAAGACATATAAGAAGACAAGAAAAAGTGTCACTTTTATTAATATTCAAACATATGAAAGTGATACAAGACACTCTCTTATAAAATAAGATTGAGTGTTACAACAAAGGAGTACAAAGAAGTTCCTTTACTCAGTGAAAGGTTGCACTCACTCTTTAAAACATCAAAGATACATGAAGCTCATCTTCTTGATTGCGGCAAGGAAAAGCAGATCGACTTCTTCTCTTCTTAAGAACAATGGTGTTTCTTGAGATCAAAATACAGGGGAGCATTCTGATTTCACCAAACCAACTGGTGTGGGCCGTAATCCTTCGCTTAATGAGCATCTCTACCACCAGAAAGTCGTCCAATGATCATGGCTTTTCGTTGTTGTCACTCCTTTGAGTAAGATTGGTGAAGGGAGGATCCGAGACCTTATTGGTGATGCCCTCTTTCCTTTGGCCTTCAAAGCCGCCATACCCACTATGACCATGAAGAACCCAGAGCATTGCTGGTGCGCCATGTCCAATAAGGCCTTGATGGGTACTAGTAACCGCGCGGATCCTCCTCGCCCATGGACAGGAGTTCTAACTTCCCAAGTGCTCTCCAATCGAACAAGCAGGGCTAGTCCAAATATTCTCCCATGAACCAAGCTCGCCCATGGACAGGAGTTCTAACTTTCCGAGTGCTCGCCAATCAAACAAGCTGGCCGGACCAATATTCTCCCATGAACACGGCAAAGATGCAGAAGACTAACGTGAGGCTGCCGAGCCTGTAAGGAACAAAAAACCCTAGGGTTAAAATTTTGCAAGACAGGAACAGAGATTCTGAGGCACAAACACGAGACTGAGGTCATGAACTCCAGATGCGGAGCTAACCGATGCAGAGAATATTGTTCCAAATGCAATCTGATTTTAGACATGCATCCGAGATGTGAGACGTGAGGCATAAATCAAGAATGCAGACGCGGGTCTTAAAAACTTCCTGAGGTAACTTTAAGATGCAGAGTTCGCCACACTCGCGTCTGAGGCGCAGGGCTTGCCATATTCACGTCCAGAGGGCTCAAAAGAGTAGACTTAAAATTCTCTAAGTTAAGAACCCCAAACGCGAGCTTCATATACAAAACTCGCATTTCAAGATCCAAACGCATAGTTTATCACACTCGCGTCTGAATCATTTGAGACTTAGATTTTAAAGTCAATAAGCTATCAAGAAATCTAAAAGGCGCGTCTACAGAACATGGGCGCGTCAATCAGATTTCAAGAGAAAATCAAGAGACAGAATCTCTTCATGGACAAGGAAGATAGAACTTCAGAGAGACTAAGTATTTGATGGCAAAAGACAGTTCCTACTCGAGGTAGAATTCTCTAGAAGTTGGACTTCATTTGTCAAGGCACGACTGTGAAGGAACTTAAAGCAATGCTTTTTGATCTTAAAATCACTTGACAGTGATAATCTTCGAAGAAGATTGAAGGAAAGCATAGAAGCTTTAAGTTCTTATTCTTCGTCAGAATACATGCTCTTGAAGGGAAGGTAGACAATCAAGATAAAGTCCCTCAGAGCGTATGCTCGCAAGGAAAAATAGTAGAGATAAAGGACTGTTAAGAGGCCTAGGCCTATTTGTAGGCAAGCCATAAGTCTTATAATTAATGGCATAAAAATCAAAGCCATTAGACTTAATTCCCACATGGATATCAAATCCAATGTAGAGGTGAAATGTGGATTATTGTTCTGGGAATATCCAAAGTCACGGTTCCCCAACCGTCAATACTGACTTGGCATTAAAAGATCCAACGAGATCTCCAAGACTGATTGCATGCGACGCTTCAAAAGCTAAGAGTCGCGTCTGGATAAGCCAGAGCTGCGTCTCCACAAACAACTGAGAGTCGCGTCTCTCTTGATGAGCCAGAGCCACGTCCCCACCAAACAACTGAGAGTCGCGTCTCTCTTGATGAGCCAGAGCCGCGTCCCCACCAAACAGCTAAGAGTTGCGTCTCTCTTGATGAGCCAGAGCTGCATTTCCATCAACAGTTCAGAGTCGCGTCTCCACTACAAACGAGAGCCGCATCTCAAGCACAAACCCAGTGTAGCCTGAGTTTATCATTTGTGTGTTTTTTTTTGATGAGCCAGAACTGCGTCTCCATCAATAGTTCATAGTCACATCTCTCTTATCCGCGTCTCCACTACAAACGAGAGTCGCGTCTCAATCACAAACTCAGTGTAGCCTGAGCTTATCATTCATAGCTGTGTCCTAACAAAATGACTAAAGACTGCGTTTCCACAAATAGTCAAGGGTTGCGACTATGAAAGTTAAGTTCATCTAAGCAACAAAGAGTCCGTCTAATTCTCAAAGACAGAGAAGGGATAAAGACGAGGCAAGAATTTGATAACTTTTATTATTTGACTCAAAAATGATAAAAGTAACACGAACACTCTCTTATTTGACAAATAGAGTGTAATGAAAAAAATAGAAAAATACAAAAAGGGGAAGAAGTCTAATAATTCTGCTCCGCCTAAGAATGGATCCGTTCTCGGAGGCACTGCATCTCTTGCTGACGTGCCTTCTCGGCTTCCATCAAGCTTGAACTCACAACTCTTCCTCTGATAAGAATCTCTTCTTAGCCAGCTGTGTTTGAAGAGACTCCAACTTGGAGGAATGAGCAGCAAGGTTTTCTTGAACCTGCATCTTGGCAGTTTCCAGCTCTTCTAGCCTTTTTCTGGCGATAGCAAGTTTCTGCTCATTGACTTGAATCAAGGCTTGCGCCTTAGAAATAGCAGCCTGAGCAGTGGAGATAACTTGCTCCGCACTTTGGATGACGACTTCGGATTCCTTCGAATCGTCAACCAATCGTTAGTAGTCGGCTTGGAAGTTATGGAGATGACTGGCCTCTTCAGCCATCTGCTCCTCCATCTTTTTTCACTCGTGTTCTTGAGCGGCGACGAGCTTACTCAGTGTTGACCGAGCCTCATCTATTGAGCTAGCCTTTTTCAGGGTCTTTAATTCCCTCAGGCATATCCCCAACTGTTCAACCAGCAACAGATACACCCCAGCCTGCTCAGGGTTTCCAGTGTGACGGATGTTCTCGATTTGATTCTCAAGAAGCATCCGAACAAACTCTAAGGAATGTCCTCCAGAAAGGACCAACTCAATGCAGGACTTCATGGAAGCAAAAAAATTTTGCACCATTTGATGCGCTAGTTCTTCCATGATGTCGGTGGCTGGAGATGACCCTGCCGATGCACCCTCGGATCCCCTCTCTATAACAGGACGAGTAACATCCACAGAAACGGGAGCTGACTCAACTTGTGTAGGGACGAGGCCGACAACAAGCTCTTCCGACGCTGAGGCCGAGGCCAACAACTCTGGGACGGCTGTTGTGGTAGCCTCCACAGCAACAGAGGCAGCAACAAACTCCACAACACTGGGTTTACCGTTGAAGTTTTAACTGCGCAATCCTCTGCACCAATGCTTGCCGTAGGATTCTCTATTTGAGCTACCCCAATACTCTCTGCAACCATTACATTATGTCAGTGATAATAATAAAAAAAGTATATAGCACATCTTTATTCTCTTACCAAGTTGAGGACTCGAAGATGAGAAATTTTTAGACAAGCCACTTGGAGCACCCTCATGAGGCATCCCAGTAACGAAAACTTCAAGGCCCTCCTACTGGGCTGGCTCTTAGATCATCTCCTCAATATGAGAAGAAGTTGTGGCTTCGCTACCGGTAGCCACCCCTGTAGAAGAAATTCAAAAGGAAATGTTAAAATATTTTTCCAACTTGATGGAGAAACAATTAAGAAGAATAAAAGAAATACCCTCAGTGGTGGCAATCTCTCCTGTCGTGGGACCATCGCAGGGACATACCCTTGCATCTCTTTCTCTGATATATGTAAGAATTTGCTCGTGTCAGGAAGAGCGGGTTCGTCACCAAAGTCGACTTCTTCGCCGGAATAATATTCATGCTCCTCAGACAATGAAGATGACAATCGGACCAAGAAGTCTAAGTGATCGGGGCTTTACCACTGAGAACCCTGGTAGTAGGGCTGGGTTCAACAACCTGCGAGGTAGGCATCAAAACATTGGGACCCAGGTGGTTGCACCTCCGCCCTTCTCTCATAAGCTGAAGAAGGTCTAGGTTGAGTTGAGACTCCCAGAATCTCAACATCATCCCTCTCCACCAAGTCAACTTCAGGTCATTCAACCCCTTCGGCCATGACGGATTCACCCGCAGGCTCTCCCTCCCCTAGGATCGTAGGGCCCCTACTACGCAGACCTCGGGAGCAAAGAGTTGGGACTGCCTCCTCCTCCTCTTCTTCTTCCTCTTTTTGCTCCTCAGTATCAGGAGGGACTACTTCAGGCATCTGGGTCAAAACTTTAGCCTCAGACCCGCTCCTGGCCTTCCTCGGGCTGGGCTCACCCTGGAAAGTAAAGCCATGAGGACATTTGGCCACAGCTTGCCGACTCCTTCTGGTGGGTTGTTCCTCGGTTGCTACTACTCGAGGCTCCGGCTCTGTAGCTATTGCCCCTGTTCGGCTAACCTCCCTCCTGGGCTCCATTCCTACCTCCCCTCCTGTTTTCCTCTCGGCTTCCTGGTAATCGGTCATACCTCGTACGCGTCTTTTGGAACCCAACTTGGCTTTATAAAACGCCTTTATGCTCTGATGCAAGAGGTATTTATTCCAAAGTCAGGCACCCTGCTGCGAGGAAGTACCATGTGCAAAAACTGAGACTTGTATAACAATTGGGCATCCTGTGAGGCAGGCTGAAAATAGCTCTCGTCCCTCCAGCTACACTGTAGTACCACGCCCGGGCACCTTCAAATAGGTTGCTACTAAAGCAGAGTCCAGTGTTAGGGTTGCGACATATAGTTGATCATAGCCAAACTGTCGAGCAAAATGACTTGGCCTGTTAGGCTCGATCGTACATGAGTCACCTTGCTGGAAGATCAGATATCCAGGCCCAATATTGATCAGCCACTAGAAGACTCCAGACGACAGCCTTGTGAAGTCATCTGGTTTTGCAAGGTCAGCAAACTTATCCCAGTAGGACACACCAGAATCTTGGGGAAGTAGCGATCAAGCTGATAATTCGAGTTGCTCAGAATGGATTTCCGAACATAGTACATATAGTACTGAGACCAGCTCGAATTCTCTAGTCATCAATGAAGGGTAGTGCATGACGTACCAAGCCATTAGGTACGTATACAGAAGCTCAACTCTGGGGTTAGGAGTCCTCACTTCTGGCCTTCCTTTTGAATCTACCACTGGCCTGCCCTGGGAGTCTACAATGGCCTCCACTTGACATAAGCTTTTGGTCAGCACCTGCAACCCGCTCTGGATCCCGGCTACCATCGCTGGGAGAAGGGAGATTGACCTGCCATGCGCTAGCAGGACCGCCGGGTACACCACGTCGGTAACGATTACTTCGTGCGACAGCGTTGGCACTACACAATGCTTCAACCACAACATGAGGAAACCCGCCAATAGAGCCAGATCGGAGATGGTAATCTGGGCCTGGTGGTGAAAACTTTCAAAACCATGTCAGGTTTGAAAGTGTCCTTATTAGACTCGGTGGTGTAGGAGCTTGTGGAGGCATTGATCCTCTCAGTGATTTCTTCATCAGTGCAAGGGGCCAGACTAGTCACTGGGCTAGATTTTTTATTTATGTCGTTGAATAGATAGCTCGCCCAGGACATCTGCTTAACATCTCTGTTCCTCCAGGTGGATATTTGTCCGCAGAGGTGGAAGTGACACAACATTTTCTAATATGTCTTGTATACTTGAGGATCCTCTTTCCTTAAGAGGTGAAGCTCCTCAGTGGTCGGGACGTACTCTTCATAAGGGGCATCTCCCATTACTAGCCCTGAAACTTCATACAACTCATGTAAAGCGAGCCCATCTCTCAGACTGGAGTAAAAAATGTGCCCGTCAGGGGATTGTAATGCTCCAAGACACCATAAAAATTATAGGAGCTCTGAGGGAGGCCATACTGCATGGCCCTAAATGAATGATATAATCCCACTTGCTTTATCAAATCCCCAAGCTCAGCAAAAACAAATCCAACCATCCTGCTCCACCATGACTTGTCGGTAGAGTAGACCCACCCGAGCGGACGAAAGTAAGTGAAAAAATCACCTCACCTTTAGGAATTGATCGACGAAGGTGGTGGCCAACTGAGGGGTTTCTCCTTTCGGATACTCAGCCCTGACTAACCCAGGAAATAAACTGAATACAACTTTCCCGTGGCTAGTAGGGTATGCTTCTTTTGCACCGAATTTGCCGAGGGGCAATCCGAAGACAAACTTAGAAAGATCCCACTCCATTGCGCGATGTACCGACATGTGCTGAAGATAGGACAAGGGGTACATCCTCTCTATGTTAGGACAGAAAAACCTCCTGTCCCCTATTTGGCGGAGCCACTTATAGTCTCTGCCACACAAGATCCTATCTTTATCAGTGATGGCGTCACCAAAGAAGAAGTCAAGTTTTCTCAGCAGAGCGCGAGAATCCGACTCGAATAGCCCATCAGAAATGATCTCATAAAGGGTCAGCATACTGGCCTTGCTGATCCTATTCTTTCGCTCCTTTGACTTACCAGTAGTCACAAGAGCAGTCCTCAGGAGTACAAAGGTCGAATTCGGATCAGTGCCACCTATGTGCCCAAAGTGGCACTTCTTAGACAAAGAGCTAGAAGAATATCGCACTGCAAAGAGGACAACACATAGTCAGAAATCTAAAAGAAAATGGCTAAGTATTTGAAATGGCTAAGTATTTGAAACTCAAATGTAGGAACGAATCCAGACGCGAAAATCAGCAAAACCTGCATCTAAACTCAAAGACATGAGGCTCGCATGAAGCCCGCGTTTTGAAGTCCACAACTTAAAATTTTTCTAAGTGTTTGACTCAGACGGAAGACTCAGTGAAGCCCGCATCCGGTCTTAAAGACGTGAGGATCACATGAAGTCCTCGTCTGAACTTTTCTCACTTAGAGAAACTCTGAGCATTGGGATCAAAACACAAGACTCAACGAAGCCCGCGTTTGTACGCGCCGGAAAAAAGAGAAAGAAGTCTTTACTGTAAAATTTTCCTTGAATCAGATGAAAAAAATTACAACAAAACTGCTTTTTCCTTCCAGTTACAAGGGAGGGAGGATGTTGAGTCTTGAATCCTCCCTTTGTTTAGTGCTGGGTTCTTCGTGTGGCGGTGGAGAGTGAATCTTGTTCTCCTTTGACCGGATGACCGTCGAGATCGTCAGGGAATCTTCTCTTTGGCTGGTAGAGGGAGTAGCACAGCTCTGTCTACCAAAACTCTCAAAGAGAAGGTAGGCAAAGAACAGCTTGTACGCAGCAAGCTTGACGAAGAGTTGAGCTCTCTTTCTCCTGTCTCTGTCTTGTTGTCGTCTGACTAAAGAAAATCCGACCTTCCTTTTCTTCTCCGAAAATCGACCCCTTCTTCATAGCGACGGGGCTATTTATAGGGGTTCCAGGGTGAATGTGCCCCCTAAAAACGCTCCACAACGAGGGGCTGACCTCCCCGCTATGTGGGCGGCGACTGGCCCCATAACCAGGGCAATTATAACCGAGACGCGGGTGTCGAGCCCACGCGCCTTGATGTTGAGACGCGGGTGTCGAGCCCACGCGCCTTGATGTTGAGACGCGGGTGTCGAGCCCACGCGCCTTGATGTTGAGACGCGGGTGTCGAGCCCACGCGCCTTGATGTTGAGACGCGGGTGTTGAGCCTTCGCGCCTTGAGTCTGAAACTCTGCCTTTTAATGGCTTGTCTTTTAGTGATTTTTAGACAGCCTACAGAACCCCCTCCAAAGTTTTCGATATTCCGCAGTTAACTGGGACGGATTTCGAAATACTTTGGACTCTAGCTGAGTTCACCTCTATGACTGGACTGTTAATGCTCCGGGTTTGATCTTATCTGGAGTTGGTCTTCGTGAGTGTACTGTTAAACTCTTTGAGGCCACCAGAGTTGATCGTGTTGAGTATCTAGATACACAGTCTAAACTTCCCCGATTGCTTTTAGTCTGTCATGGACGCGCTTTAAGCCAGGAGTGGGCGATCGTCTGCTTGTGCCAGTGTACTGTTGAACTGATTTGCAGAAGCAAGGACTGAACGCCAGTTCTTTTTGAAGAGCAGAGATAGTACTGCTTTACAGACGCGACTTTCATGGGGTGCGTCTTTTGGCAAATGAAAAACGCGACTGATCTTCCATAAAGCAGACGCGATGTTCAGCCGGGCTGGAAAGACGCGAACTTCTTAGAGAGACACGACTTTTTGAATGCATTTATGGCGGTGATGACGGGGCATGTCCATTGAAGAGGCACGGCCGTCGGGTGCGAATCTGTGCCATGTTATGATTGCACTACCAGTTGGCCTGGGGAACCGACGGGACATCACCTTTTAACGCGCGGACTTCCCGGTTCATTAAATGATCTGTTCCACGTGTCAAGCGATGACTCGCTGCAGAGTCATGGCGCATGATCTTCGCGAATCATCAAAATGATTTCATCCACGTGTCAAGCGATGACTCGCTGCAGAACTAATCGAGCCACGCGCCGCGTATCTTCGCGAATCCTTGTGCCTATAAATGGCAACAGTCAGAGAGATATCTCTTCTTCTCCGAGCGCATTTGTTTAGAGTTTTTAAGAAAAGAGTTCTTCTTTCTCTGTTCATCTCCATCACTGGATTCTTAATCACCAATGGCACCTAAGACCAAGCCAACCGCATCCTCTTCAAGAGCGACCATCACCGAGGCCCAGAGGGGCGGTTCCTCCGCGCAGGAAGTCCTTTTCCCAGGTATAATGCTGTTTAGGCTTCACCATTACTGGAAGCTCATGGAACCCCAAAAAGATATCTTTTGGAGGAGAACCATTAACACAGAACCGTCAACACAGAAAACAAACCGTTTTTGATCCTCAGACGCGGTCTCAGACGCGGTCTTTGAGTTGATAACCAAGGTGCGGGTTTGATGACCCGGTGCCAGCGAGTCCTGCATTTCAGATTCTTCACTTAGAATATTTCTAATTGTGAAGGGTTCGGACGCGGACTTGAAGATTTTTCATCAGGTGCAGGTTTTTGATGAATCTTGCACCTGAGCCAAAGTACTTAGAGATTTTTCATAAGTCTTGGTTTGCAAAACGTGGATTTGATCCCGCGGGTCTTACGCCTGGATGCGTATTTGCAGGTCTGGACGCGGATTTGATAATTCCTGCGTCCAGTATTTCTTCTGCGTCTGGACGCAGATTCGCAGGTCTGGACGCGGATTTGATAATTCCTGCGTCCAGTATCTCTTCTGCGTCTGGACTATAGACACTTAGCATTTTTTTTTCGCTTCTGATAAGGTGTCTGATTAAATGTCCTTTTCTTTTGCAGTACCACACCCTTCTGCCCCACTCGCCAAGAAGCGCCACTTTGGATATGTAGGTGGTGCTGACCGTGATCTGGCCTTTGTGCTACGAAGAACAGTACCTGTGACTGCTGACAGGTCGCAGGAGCGCCAGAAGAGGCTCTCCAATGTTGATATGACGACCCTTCGGGTGCTTATGACCGATGCAGCATTCACAACGGATGACCGCGTCAAGCTGGAGAAGCCTGCCTTCTTCTTCGGAGATCGTATCGGTGATGGCGGCTATTCCATGTATGATGGAAATTATAGATGGCTCCGTCAGATAGGGGATAGAAGATTCTTTCTTCCAGACATGAAGAGGATGTACCCGCTGTCTTATCTCCAGCACATGTCCGTCCCTCGGAAGATGAAATGGGACGTTTCCCGATACGTCCCTGAGATTACCCTCGGTGACTTGGGCTCCCAGAAGGTATACCGTCATGATGGTCATGATAGGGCGGTTCTCGGCCTGTTCCCCGGGTCGCGCAAGTCTGAGCTCCCAGTTGGAGAGATACCAAAACTCGGCACTACCTTCCTCAACGCGTTTATGAAAGCGGAGGGTGATTTTTCGGTTGAGTTCTGTGCGCCCGGGTGGGTTCATTCCACCGAGAAGTATTGGTGGTGCAGGATGGTGAGCTTCGTCCTTGTTGATCTTGGAGATCTGCTAGAGCATGTGGGACTGTACCCAGCAGTCAGGGCCGTGCAGTATGGCATCCCGCCGAGTTCTCAGAACTTCTTTGGGGTCCTTGAGCGTTACAATTCTTTGATGGGGACATTCTTCACCCCGGTCGGAGAGATGGGCCTTGCACTGCACGAGTTGCATGAGGTCTCGGGGCTGGCAACAGGGGATTCTCCCTATGAGGAATATATCCCAGCCACTGAGGAGCTCAACCTTATGAAGAAAGGGTCTCCTCAAATGTACGAGACTTATTGGGAAGTGCTATGTCACTTCCATATTTGCGGCCAGATAACCACTTGGAGGTCGGGAGAAATCAAGCAGCTGTCTTGGGCCAGTTACTTGTTCAACAATGTCAATAAGAAAGACCATCCAATAACCCGACTGGCTCCCAGCTCTGACAAGGAAATTGACGACAGGATCGCCCAGGCTCCTGAAGGCTTCTACACCACGGTTTCGAACGAGGACGGTTTCGAACCTGACATGGTCTTTGAAAGCTTTCACCATCAAGCCCGGACCCCTATCTCCGATCGAGCATTGTTGGCGGGCTTCTTAATGCTGTGGATGAAGCGTTGTGTGGTGCCCACGTTACCACATGAAGTCATTGTTGCCGATGTAGTGTACCCGGCAGTGCTCCTGGCCTATGGCAGTCCCATAGCCCTTCTTCCGGCCGTGGCGGCTGGCATTCAGAGCGGGTTGTGGGCGTTAACCCAGGCTTTCTGCGAGGCAGGGAAGGCTGTCGACTCCCATGGCAAGCCGATCCTTGACTCAGAGGGGAAGCCGACGGTGAAGCGCCCCAACCCTCAGATCGAGCTGCCTTACACGTACCTCATGGCTTGGTACGTGATGCATTGCCCTTCCCTGATGATGCCGGTGTCTTAGAGTGAGGGTTTCGCCCCTTTTGTACAGCGGTTGGAGGGTTCGGACTGGCGTAATACTTATATGTATTTCGTCCGGAAGTGCATTTCAGATGCTTCGAACTACCAGCTCAATCGCTGCTTCCCCGAGATCCCTGGTGCATCTTTCGGGGATCTATTAACTGATTTCGCGGCCCAGATGATTTCACGAGGTTGTCCACGGGGGTCTTCTGGTGGTTGATCAACATTCGGCCTGGATATGTGCTTTTCCGGCAAGGGACTTCATGCACAATCGAGCCGTACATGCCGAATCGTTTTGCCCGACAGTTCGGCTACGATTAACTCTACGTCGGCAATCCCAATGCTCGACTCGCCTTCGAAGGAAACTTGTTCGAAGGTGCTCGGGCTTGGTACTACAGTGTGGCCGGAGGGACGGAAGCAACTTTCCGTCTACCTATCGAGGGATCAAAGTGCCGTATGAGCTTCAGCTTCTGCTCCTGGTACTTCCAAGTCAACCAGACACCATACTTTGTTCCGGAGTATTCATGCATTGAGAGTATCAATGCAAATCTCGAAGCAAGGTCTGAGTCCGGTAAATGCTCGCGAGGCGTCGAGCAGTACCTGAAGGCTCTGAGGGAGGTCGGGAGAAGGTCAAGGGAGGAGCCGCGACCAACAAGGGCGGAGCCGCGACCAACCAGGGCTCGATAGGCGGTGAGCAAGCGTCGTTAAGGCTCTACTTCTACTGCTGAGCCTGCCCCAAAGAAGGTCCGGAGAGACTTGACGGCTGCAGTTTCTCGATCCGCGGACATCCCTTCTGGTGTTGGGAAGCCGAGGGAGGAAGAGGTGGACAAGGATGACACTCCCTTAGTCCATGCCCGCAGGTTACACTGCAGGAGCCTCAGGATTGCAGAGGAAGGGGAGCCTGCTGACAGACCCACCGTCACTGACGAGACCGAGCAGCTCGAGGTCGATATAATGAGCGGATGCGATGTTGAGATTCCGGGGATCTCAGCTCAGCCTGAGTCTTCCTCAGCTCAGAGGAGGGATGAGGCACAACAGCCTGGGTCTCCTTCTGTCTTCATCTCCAGTCCTCGGATGGTTGACCCTATCCCTATCACTGGGGTGTTTAGAGGCAAGGCTCCAGCTACCGAGGCCTCTCACGTTGAACTGTGGTCTTCCTCATCCGCAGAGGAAAGCGATTTTGAGGATGAGGTCGACTATGGTGATGAACTCGCTCCTCCAGATCCGAGCAAATTCTCACACATCTCGGAGGAAGAAATACATGGGTGTGAGCCGACGACGATGTTACCACCAGCGGTTGCTCCTGCTGAAGGTACTCTTTTCACCTTCTGACCTGATTTCCCTTTTCATTTTGAAGAGGAGGCTTTAACATTCTCCTTTTATGCTGCAGGATTGGCTGAGGATACCGAGGCTGCAACCTCCTCGCATATCGAGGAGATGATGCAAGAGTTGACCCAGCCAGAAGGAGTTGAGACTCCAGCTGCCAAGACTTCTGCTCTGCAGGAAGAGGAGGAGGTCAAGGGAGGAGCCGCGAGCAACAAGGGTGGAGCCACGACCAACAAGGGCGGAGCCGCGACCAACCAGGGCTCGACAGGCGGTGAGCAAGCGTCGTCAAGGCTCTACTTCCACTATTGAGCCTGCCCCAAAGAAGGTCCGGAGAGACTTGACGGCTGCAGTTTCTCGATCCGCGGACATCCCTTCTGGTGTTGGGGAGCCGAGGGAGGAAGAGGTGGACAAGGATTACACTCCCTTAGTCCATGCCCGCAGGTTACACCGCAGGAGCCTCAGGATTGCAGAGGAAGGGGAGCCTGCTGACAGACCCACCGCCACTGACGAGACCGAGCAGCTCGAGGTCGATATAATGAGCGGATGCGATGTTGAGATTCCGGGGATCTCAGCTCAGCCTGAGTCTTCCTCAGCTCAGAGGAGGGATGAGGCACAACAGCCTGGGTCTCCTTCTATCTTCATCTCCAGTCCTCGGATGGTTGACCCTAGCCCTACCACTGGGGTGTTTAGAGGCAAGGCTCCGGCTACCGAGGCCTCTCACGTTGAACTGTGGTCTTCCTCATCCGCAGAGGAAAGCGATTTTGAGGATGAGGTCGACTATGGTGACGAACCCGCTCCTCCAGATCCGAGCAAATTCTCACACATCTCGGAGGAGGAAATACATGGGTGTGAGCCGGCGATGATGTTACCACCAGCGGTTGCTCCTGCTGAAGGTACTCTTTTCACCTTCTGACATGATTTCCCTTTTCATTTGAAGAGGAGGCTTTAACATTCTCCTTTTATGCTGCAGGATTGGCTGAGGATACCGAGGCTGCAACCTCCTCGCATATCGAGGAGATGATGCAAGAGTTGACCCAGCCGGAAGGAGTTGAGACTCCAGCTGCCGAGACTTCTGTTCTGCAGGAAGAGGAGGCCACCACTGAAGTCAGGGAGACTTCTCCTCTGCAGGGTTCGCCCAAGGATTCGACATCTCTGGACCTCCAGCTTGGTAAGAAAGTTTTGATGTCTCGGCTGTTTCTCTTTTTACCATTCGGGCTAATGTTGAGATAACTTGCAGAGAGAACTGAGGGGGCCCAGGTAGAGAGTCTGACGGTCAGTGTCCCTCCGGAAGGCCACACGGCCCAAGCCTTGGCTGAGGTTTTCTGAGGAGGTCGAGCTCACTACCCTGTCATCGGCTGTGGAGGTTCCTGCAGAAGTGGTACCCCCAGAAGCGCCAGTGGCTGCTTCTGCTCCTACCGTACCCGTGGTCAGCTCGACTCTTGCACCAACAAAGCCGATCTACATCCCCCACCCCGTGATAGAAAGGGGATCGGGGAGCACTTCGGATGATGATATCATGGAGCTTTTGACACGCCAGGCGGTGCAGCAGTTCCTTACCTCGATGCGAACATGCATCGATTTCGTCCTGACTAGGGGTAGCTCCCTTGACTTCGCCCAGATGTTTCTCGGAAACCAGGTCGAGAACATCAAGTTGGCCGGAGGCCCTTCGCTAGCCCAGGCGAGTCAGCTGCTGGTGGATCAGCTGGGACAGCACCTGAGAGAGCTTCGATCCCTGGAGGATGATGCCAGTTCATCCCACGAAGCCCAAGAAACGCTGAATAGGCTCCTTGTTGCTCAAGAGCAGGAGCGAAGAGAGGTGGAGGAGAAGATCACCGATAGCACTCGTCTTCTTGAACGTGTCCAGGCTGACACCAAAGGCTGGCGATTGAGTCCGAGGAGTCAGAGACGATCATACAGGCCGCAAAGCAGGCTATCCTTGACTCTCGGGCTGTTATAGCCAGGGCTGAGGCCATGATTGTCTTCAACGAAGAGAGGCTTGCTACCTCTGAAAAGAGGCTAGCGGAGTTAGAGGTTGCCAAGGCGCAAGCTGAAGCGGACCTCTCTGTTCGTTCGTCCGAGCTGGAATCCCTCCGAGTGCAAGCGCAGGGATTTTTGTCGGAAGCGGATCTGTGGGCCCGAGCTCTCATGGAGGTTGAGAAGGCGCGTCAACATAAGATACATCGCCTTAGAGAGCAAATCCGTACTTTGGCGGACCAGGACTTGTAGCCTTCTCTCTTTTTTTTTTTAAGAAAAGGACACTCTGTTCACTAAGAGTGTTTTGTATTAGCTTTTATCATTTTTGATATAATAAAAGTCTTTGAAGTTTTTGGTTCAACCTCCTTTGATGAATTCGACCTCTTGATCACAATCTTTGATTAACTGACTGTGAATGCTGAACTTAGGTGAGACTAAGTTCTTTAAATGAAACGCGGCGTTTGACCCATAGGACCTTAGGCAAAACTAAGCCCTTTTGATGAGACGCGGCATTGGTTTATAGGGACTTAGGTAGAACTAAGTCCTTTTGATGAGACGCGGCGTCAATTCATAGGGAGACGCGGTCATCAGTTCATAAGAACTCAGATAGAACTAAGTCCTTTTGATGAGACGCAGCGTCAATCCATAGGGAGACGCGGCGGCGTCAACTCGCAGAGAGAAACGCTGCTTTGAGTAACGCGAGTCTGTCCTGCTAATGAAGACGCGACTCGAGCGGACGCGAGGGACGCAGCCTTGTGTATTTTCCCCTTAATCTCAGAATGGACTAAGTCCTTTGCTGAGTCAAGTGCTTTCCCTTAAAATGGGCCCTGTTTGCTGAAGGGACGCGATTCTGAGTCACGCGGACTTTCCTTTTGAACGCAGGTGGACGTCATTCATTCTGAGAAAGGAGACGCGGGTTCCAGGATGCGGTTTTCCCATCTGCATATCGATGTAACTTTCAGACGTTACATGCGGCCTGACATAAAGATTTTATGAGATCTTTGAACGTCAAGTCTTCACTGACGATTGGGAAACCGGGTCATCTGTTGTTTCCCGAAGCAATTGTCCACGCGTCGGTTCTTCATTAGACTTGGGCGTTAATGCCTTTTAATGTAAAACCGGCGCTGGCGGTTGAAGACCAGCGTCTTCAACGTTTCCCGAAGCGACCCTCCACGCGTCAGCTTCCCATTGGACTTTAACAATCGTGCGATCATTAAGGCCGACGGTTCCAATTGATGAACCATTAATAACGGTTATCAGGAGCGGCCTATAAATAGGGGCTCGCCTTCTTTAGCAGTCCCAATCTTAGACTATTTTCTCTTTTAAGAGAACGATTGCTCTGAGAACTTCCGCCTTCTTCAGAGTTTCTAACTGGGGTACTGTCTTCATGGATGAAGACGACTGCGGGGAAGAAGATGACTCGGAGCTTTTATGCTTCTGTTTGGTCTCTTCAGGACAAAGTGTCTCTCTGATCACCTTCCATGTCCATACTCTGATGCAGAGAGTTAAACTCTTGACAGAGGCCTCTGCTGGTATGCCGTCCCGACTTGCCGTGATGTTTCTAGTCCACCTAGGTTTGCACTTTGGCATCTCTTGAAGAGGTTGTCATGAAGTCATAGTTGGTGCCTTCCTTCTGGAATTTGCGCCACCGACTTAAACTTCCCTGGACGCGAGTACAGAAGTCTTTGGCACTTGGCGCTGACTTTGCTCATAAAGCTCGCGTTTTAAGGCCACTGACTTGGATGAATTCCAACTCGGGCCGAAGGTTTCAGACCCGAATTTTGCAACCCCTGTTCCCTCAACAGGGAGATGGCAATTTTCGGCGTCTGAGTTCTTTCGCGCCTTGTGTTTTAGGCGCGGGCGCAAAATGAGACCGCGTTTGAATCCTGTGTGTGGCATAGTTTTGATTCGCGTCTGCTTCGTTGACGCGGTATTTTGACTCACTGCGCGGGCTCATTCCCGCGTCTGAAGTTTTCGACAATAGCCGCGTCTGTCACTTAGTTTTCTTTATTGAAGTATACTAAGTTCCAGATTTTCTAACCCCCTTGTTTATTCCTTGTAGGTAGGCTTGATTGTCCTTTTTTAGGTTCGCTGGGCCCCTGGAAGAATATTCCGGTCGGCGAACTCGTTCGATGTTCATCTACAAGGGAATATATTATGGTCCTCGTCGTCTACAAGGGAATATATTATGTCCCTGACGAGGACTTAACCCTCGCCAAGGTCTCTTCAGGTCCACTGCACCAGTCATGCCTGCTGGCAAGGGATGGTCAGGGTAAGTATGGCGGCGAGGAGGTTACGGTGGATACAGTGGCAGATAGGATCCTCTTCCTCTCCCACTCCAGAAGTGACATCAAGGACACTCCATGTTCGTTGGATGGCCTTCTGGCGAAAGAGATGCTCATGAATGAAGGGTTGCAGGGCTTTCTGCTGCCACCGGACCTCAAGAACACCATTGCTCTTAGCTTAGTCAGCTAGGGCTCTTTCGATGTTTACATCATGCATCGTGGTGCGGCCAGCTTCTATTGTCACCACAGTTTGGCGCTTTTCCCAACATCGTGCACTTGGAATCAGATGCGGCTTCAAGGAGTGAGTACGGCCTCTGAGAGAGAGAGAGGGACTTCTTTGTACTCCTTAATTGTAACACTCAATCTTATTGTATAAGAGAGCGTTTTGTATCACTTTCGTATGCCTGGATATAAATAAAAGTGACACTTTTCTTTTTACCTCTTTCATTGTCTTAAACTTTTTGTCTTCAGTTAGACTCATAGAAGTAGAATCTTTGACTTTGTCAAAATTATGATGATAATCTTAATAAGTCAAACTTTGTAGGGAAAGATCCTATTTCGGGAACTCTCACAATACTGTCAGAGGTGTAATATTAACTTGACAGAGATGAAATAATTTTTGGTGGACCTGCCACTTTATAAGAGAAAGTGACAAGTAGAATTGGTACCCCCAGTGAGGGTGAACTTTTATCAAGTGTTTGGGATTAACTTGATTGAGCTCAGCTGGAGATTTGATGGAAACACTGTTGATGGTGTAGTATTAACCTAACAATGTTTTTAGGTAGACTTGTTATTCTGTTGAAGAGAATAACAAGTGAGACTAGACTCGTGGGGAATCTAGGAAAGTTGGTTACCGTTAGAGGCGTGATATTAACTTAACGGGCTGAAAGTGGTCTTGTCAGAAGTGTAATGTTAACTTGACAAGGATGTGAGTCAGAGGTGTGATATTAACTTAACTCAGAAGTGTCACTGTCATAGGTGTAATGTTTAACTTGACAGTGAGGGTAATGCTAGAGGTGTAATGTTGAACTTGGCATTGGTCATCTCGGCTTGTATGAGGAAGTCCGAGGGAAAGTCATGGCCATAGGTGTATTGTTTAACTTAGCAATGACTTGATGCTAGAGGTGTAATGTTAACTTAGCATCATCCATTTCAGCTTCGATATGGAAGTCTGAAGAAAAGTGACTGTCAGAGGTGTAATATTAAACCTGACAGAAACCTGATTACTGTTTAGAGGTGTGGTGTTAAATTTAACAGTAATTTGTCAGAGGTGTAGTATTAACTTGACAAAGATTGACTCATGATAAGAGCAATTTGAGGGCCTGTCATTCTATTGGTGAGAATTGACAAGTGGGAATTTGAAGTGCCAGAGGTATAGTGTTAACTTGGCAAATTTGAAAGTTTGATACTCCGTGTAGAGTTGACAAACAAAATTTGTACTTGACAAGGAATATTGAAAAGTTTCCATTACCAGAGGTATAGTGTTAACTTAGTAATGGTTGTATTTTGTAGACCTACCATTCTGTGGATGAGAATTGGTAAGGGATTTTGGAGGAAAGAGTGGAGCCAAGTCCACTTAGGATTTTTAGCAAACCCTCAGCTATCAACGGATTTGAGGCGCCTTTACCAACTACCGTTTGAGTTGGGCTAGCCATGCTATTCCCCTCAGCATGATGAGTTATCGAAGACTTATGTTGGGCTTAGAAGCCAACATTTTCCTCTATCCTTAGCCATCGGGGGCGTCGGATGTTATAATGAAGAAATTCTTCTTACTTTGATCAGAGGTGTACTTTTAACTTGATCAGCGGAAGAATACCATCTAAGGATAGTATTTCTTCAGGAACCTGCCATTGATCGGCATCATGAGTGTATCGCCATTTGAGGTTATGAGGCGATATGACCCATTTGAGTAGACTGACTCTACTACAAATGGTCCTTCCCATTTGGGTTGGAATTTTCCTTTTGTCTTGTGCGTCATTACCATGGGTCTTCTGACGGCTAAGACAAGATCGCCTTTCTTGAACGTTCCCATTTTAACTTTCTTGTTGAAGGCTCTGGTAATACGAGCTTGGTAGAGCTCGATTTGTTGTTGGGCCTGCAGACGTTTATCATCTAAGGCCTCCAGTTCCTAGAGTCGCTGTCGATGCTTTTCCTCTGTTGTCATCTCCGCTGTCAAGGTGACGCGTAGAGATGGAATTTGGATTTCCAGTGGGAGCACGGCTTCACACCCGTATACCAAAGAAAATGGCGTAGCTTTAGTTGGGGTTCGCACAGTTGTGCGATAGGCCCATAAGCATTCACCTAGTTTGTCTTCCCAGTCCCGTTGACTTTTCGAGACGAACTTTTTAGAAGCTTACCAATGGTCTTGTTGAAAGCTTCTGCAAGGCCGTTAGCGGCAGGATAGTATGCCGTTGAGGACACACTCTGGATTCTGAACTTAGCGCAGAATCTCTGGAAAGCCTGGCTGATGAACTGAGGTCCATTGTCATGGACAATTCGCCGAGGTACACCGAAACGGTAAATAACGTGATGTTTCACGAACTTGATCACGTTCGACGATTTTACCTCCTTCAAAGGAATGGCCTCAGCCCACTTAGAGAAGTAATCGGTTATTGCCAAAATGAACCGATGTCCTTTAGATGATGGTGGGCTGATAGGGCCAACCACATCCATCCCCCACATTTCAAATGGCCAGGTAGAGGTTGTAGAGTGGAGGTAGCCTGGTGCTTGATGGATGAAATCGCCATGCACTTGGCAAGCGTGACATCTTTTAGCATAAGTGACGGCATCGGCAATCATCTTGGGCCAGTAGTAACCCAATCTTTGGAGTCGATGTGCCAGTTTTGGGCCAGGTTGATGGGCTCCACACATACCGTCGTGGGCTTCTTTCAATACCTCTTGGGCTTCTTTTGGTGAGAGGCACCGAAGCAAGATCCCGTCATGCGATCGACGATACAATGTTCGCGTAATCGCATTATAATAGAATTTGGGGGCTTTCTTTCGAATGGCAGCCGCCTCTTTGGTGTCTTCAGGCAGAATGTCGTATAAGACGAAATCAATGTAGGGGAATCGCCAGTCTTTAAGCTCTGGACCGGTTGACAATTCCAGTGCTTCTTTGCCTTGACAATCTCCCTTTGACTCCTGATAGCCCTCGAGAGCATTTCTCGGGCAATACAGGTCGTGGCTGTAGATGAATATCTTCTCCATTGCTCCAGCTGGAAGAGCTAAGGAGGCCGCGAGGGATGCGAGTGCATCCGCGTGTGCATTTTGCCTGCGCGGTACATGGTCGATGTAGAAGCTTGTAAACCCCTCGGCCATGCAGATAGTTGCGTTGTGGTAGTGTACTAGGTCCTCATGTCTGACTTCGTACTCCCTGCGAACTTGGCTGACGATGAGTTTAGAGTCGCCGTATGCCTCGAGATTTTTAACGCCAATCTCATCGGCGAATTGCATCCCAATCAAAAGAGCGTTGTACTCCGCCACATTGTTGGAACAAGGATCAGTTAATGAGACAACTCGGGGAATCACATAATTTTATGGGGATACGAGTACTACTCCTACCCCCGCTACTACGTGTCCCTTTGGGCTTGTTCTTGATGCACCGTCGAAGAAAAGTTGTCATACTTGACTTTCGAACGATGTCTGAGTCAGGCAGACTTCAGCAACTTCATCTGGTAGATCCTCGTAGACTTTGGCTGCCCTCGGATCTGGGTGCTCAGCAAGGAAATCCGCCACTGCTTGTCCCTTAATGGCCTTTTGTGGTAAAAAGTGCATCTCATATTGGGATAGCAATATGGCCCATTTTGCCAGCCAGCTGTTCAATGATGAAGACTTAGTCATAAGTAACCTCAGGGGGTTGACTTTTGATATGACGTTTATAGTTTGGCCTACCAGATAGTGTCGCATTTTCTGAATGGCGAACACTAATGCCAAACATTCCTTCTCGATCGGGTTGTACCGATGTTCGGCTCCGATCATTGTTCTACTCAAATAGTAGATTGCTTGCTCTCGTCCGTGATCATCATTCTGAGCTAATAGAGCTCCCAAAGAATGATCCATTGCCCGGATGTACACCAGGAAAGGCTTTTCGGATACCAGAGCTGCAAGGACTGGTGGTCTGGTGAGGTATTGCTTGATTTCCTCGAACGCTTGTTGGCAAGCGTCATCCCAAATGAATGAGACACCCTTCTTCATTAACTTAGCGAAGGGTTGGCATCTTCCGGAGAGGTTTGAGATAAACCTGCGGATGTACGCCAATCGTCCCTGCAATCCCCTGAGTTCTTTGAGATTTCTCGGGGGTTGCATCTCCTGGATAGCGCGAACCTTTTCCGGGTCCAAGTGAATTCCGGTGGATGTTACAACAAATCCTAAGAATTTGCCACTGGCCACCCCCAGGAAGGACTTTGTGGGATTCATCTTCAATTGATGAGCTCGCATGATGTCGAAGACCACCTTCAGGTCCGCTATGTGATCACCTTTAGTGCGGCTTTTTACCGCGATGTCATCAACATAACATTCCACTGTTTTGCATATTTGCTGATGGAAAATGGCGTTCATGGCCCTTTGGTATGTTGCCCCTGCATTTTTCAGTCCGAAGGGCATGACGGTGTAGCAATATACCCCTAGAGATGTCCTGAAGGAGGTATGCTTTTCGTCATCAGGATACATTTTGATTTGATTGTATCCTGAGAATCCGTCCATGAAGGACATTCGTTCGAATCCACAAGTATTGTCAATCATGACATCTGTGATCAGCAATGGGAATTCGTCCTTGGGGCAGGCCTCGTTTAGATCGCGGAAGTCGATGCAGATCCGGATCTTCCCGTTCTTCTTGGCGACGGGGACGATGTTGGCTACCCAGTCGGGATGTTGTTCTTCCCTGATGAAGCCAGAATCAATAAGTTTTCTGACTTCTAATTGAATTGCCTCCATTATTTGTGGACGAAACCGTCGCTGCTGTTGTTTGACAGGCTTTACGTCCGGATTGATGTTGAGGCGGTGCATAGCCACCTGAGGATCGAGTCCTGGCATGTCCTCATAATTCCAGGCGAAGACGTCTATATACTCTTGTACAAGAGATATTAGATCCTTTTTCTCCGAAGGTGACAGGCCGTCACTTATGAAGATGGGCTTAGGGTTAGCCTCATCTCCTAGGTTGATCTGAACAACCTTGTCTTCTGTGGGTGGCTCGCACTGTTCAAAGCGAGTGTCCCAAAGAGCATTTAAATGTTTGATCCAAGGATCTGTATCAGATTGGATCATTTCTTCATTTCCATCTTCCAGGTGGCTTGTCGAAACCATGTTCACTGAAAGTTCCTTGAAGATGTTGCCGACACTGACATCTGACTCCCAAGATGATGTGTCTGAAGAGTAATCGTTGCTCGATGATTCCTGAGAATCGGAGGCTGATGGGACCGGAGTTGATACATAGCCCAACCCCCGGCGCGTCCGATGATAATAATCGGGGGCCTTCCCTTTCGGCACAAAGGATCGAAGCAGCGTCCTCCTTCCTTTGCCGAAGTTCAACCCGGGTCTGTTGATCAGGTCGTACCCCATGCATCTCATCATTTTGAGTGCTTTTGGTTCATAATGACCGAACTGAGGGGATTCCTCCTCGCCTTCCGATTCTTCGCGGGGCGTTGGTTCAGACGAGATTCGCCCAAAAAGAATTGGTTTTTGGCCTTTCCGTCTTGCTGGAACCATAAATATAGATTCCTGCGCATTACCATTATCTTGGTACGTCTCGAAGGACGACTTCACTGGTACATGCAACGATGTCAAAGCATCTATTACCGACCAGGGGTCATCGTCTACTTCGGTGCTAGTGTCTGATGGTACTGAATCAGAAGCAAACACAGAAAAATACGCAAAATCTAAATCTTCATTAATATACCAACCGCCTACATCGTCGGTGGTATCATCAACATCGAGCTTATTAGTGCTCTTTGCAAGTGGTTCTAACTCCCACAGGCACTCTTCTTTGTCAGGCTCGGTGTCAGCTTCGTTACCAGAGTCTGGCTCCTCTGGTCGCGGGACTTCATCCGTCTCCACCGGATCTTGGTACAGCAAAGAGTCGGTGAAATAATTCTCGACCCCTTTGAACGGATACCTTTCGGCAATCAACGTCTGCACCTTTCCACTCCCGTCAATGTATTTCATGACTTGGTGGAGAGTGGAGGGAACGATGGAGTTGCGGTGAATCCACGGTCGTCCCAGCAATAGATTGTAGGAAGTGTCGGCGTCGATGATGTAGCATGTCACTTCCGACTTGAGGCTTCCAATCTGGCATTTGAGCTTGATTTTCCCCATCGGACGGGTCTGGTTGGCATTGAACCCATAGATAGTTGTCTGAGTAGGGCTCAAACGATGAGTGGGAATGCCCAGATGTTGCATGACCCGGCGAGGCATGATGATCAACGCGGACCCTGGATCTACCTGAATGCGGTTCACCTCAGACGATCCAATATACCCTGTGAAATACAGGGGTCGATCATGCTTCCCTTTAACCTGCATATCATCTGCTGTGAATGTAATGCAGGGAGCACTTGGGGAGGTATGGAGGCAATCCTCTACATCTTCCTCCTTCGGCACCTGGGTCATGAAGACCTCGGCATTTGCCAGAGCTTCTTGTAGAGCTTCTTTGTTGACTTTGATAGTCTAAGAAGTTCATACAAGGTAATGCGTGCCGGGATGTTGGCTAGTTGAGCCAGGACATCAAAGCGGTAAGGTGTCGTGGATCCTTCCGCCATACCTTTCGAAAGAACTCGAGAAAACCGAGTTTCTTTCTGTTTCTCCACAGGTTGTCTTGTGGAGGGCTTGGTTAGTTCTGCAGCTGGTTGTGGAGGGACTACCGCCATCTCGCCATACTGCTTCAAGTACGGCTGTCCCGAACGGGTTCCCGCCATCGGTTGGTTGGGCTCTGCGGCCAAGACTATTGTTTCTTCCTCTGAGTCGGTTAACGAGGGAACATCAGTCTCGGCTTCTCGAGAGGAGGCACCCACCACATTGCAGGATGAGGCCTTTGCCTTGCCTTTGGATTTCCTGTTGGTCACAGTAGTCCATTGCTGTTCATTGACAAGGTCAGGGTGGATCCACATGGTGTCCCCTTGAGGTGTAGGAACGGGTACCAAGCCTTTCGCTTGCTGCTGGTGAGGGTCTGTGTTGACCACTCTCAGCTCTCCTCTTGGGTAGGGACTACTCCAGAGGGTGTCGGGGGTTGTCTTCTGAACTGGAGAACTGATGTCACATTAGCCGTCACCTTCTTCTGCTCTGGTCGGAGCTTTAACATCTCTGCGTCAATCAGAGCTTGAAGGATGTCCTTGAAGACATAGCAGCTTTTGGTAGGGTGACCCAGCATCCTGTGGTACAAGCAATAGGTGGGATTATCGGTCTTGCCGACTTCCTCGGGGCGTCGAGCTTCAGGGAGCTTCAGCCGGTTGCACTTGTTGAGTAGTTTAAAGAGCGAATCGACATGTTCCTCCTTGAAGGAATATTGCTTGTTGGCGCGTGGCTGGCTTGAAGAGCCACTCGCCTTGCCTGATTGAGGTTTGGCGGGAGATTTGGTCTCCGTTGCCAAATTATCCTTCCGCTTTGTTTGGAGGGATGTGTCTGGCGCACGCCTTGTCGACCTTTCCGGCCTAGGCTTACCTTCCTCCGCTCTGACGCGGGCGACAATCTCCTCAGCCTGTTCACCTTGTTGGACTAATTGCTTTCAGGTGCGGCTTTCAGCAACTCCTATTTGAGCAAGGAGTGAGGTTTGGAGATTGTGGCGGCATGTTTCCACCAGGGTGGCCTGGGTCATACCGCTTGGACACCGGAGTGCCACGTTTCGAAATCTTTCCACGAAAGACTTAACGGACTCTCCCTTTCGCTGTTTAGTAGCCAAAAGGGTGGGCATCGTGACTTCCAAGTCATCTTCGAAGAAGCGTGTTAAGAACAGCTTCTCCAAATCGCCCCAGTTCTTGATAGAACCTTCTGGGAGCTTCATGAACCATTCAAAGGCCAACCCTTTCAGGGTGCCGATGAACAGACGCGCCAGTATAGCATCGTTGTCTACTACATTCCCGGTTTGGGATTTGAAGTAGTAGATGTGCTGGTTGGGTGACCCCTTCCCATCGAAGGCTTGGAGAGTTGGAGCTTTAAACTTGGGAGGGTATGGAACTAAGTCCCACTCAGCCGGATAGGGCCGGACCACTCCTACTTCTTGGAGGTCTTTGCGATTGGCAAGGGCCTCGAGGCGTCGCTCCAGTTGACTCATTCTTTTAGCATGAGCCTTCCCCGGGCCTTGGTCGCCCTTTACTTGCGACGAGGACTTAGACGAGCCGGAAGTAGATCGCCACATCTCCTCAGAAGGTTCGAAAGATGAACTTTCTCCCTTTCTCCCTTTGCCCTTTGATTTTTTAGGAGGAGACCTCCTCCTGTCTTCGAGCAGCTGTGCAATCGCCTGCTTGAGGAGTTGATAGATTTCTGCTGAGAAAGAATCATATCCATTTGTGCCTTCTGGATCTGTTCTAAACGTTTAGCCGTCTCCTCAGGAGTGCCTGTCATGTAGGCGGAGGTCTCCTTCTCGACGGAAGAGTTCGAAGCCCTCGATTCCGCTACGACGGAGTGAGAATCATTCACGTTAATGCCATGGGCTAAGGCATTATAGTCAATTGGGGGAATGGCCCCAGTCCGGGTGCGAGTGTGTTGATACACCCCTTCCGGTTCAAAGTCAGACTCATCTGAGCTGACTGCAGGTTGTTTTTCCTTGCTCATGCTTGTCATATTCGCAGTGAGCTCCGGGTACTCAACGTCAGAGAAGGTTCTCCTTCTGTGGGAGCGTCTTCTTTTAGCTGACGGGGGAATCAGGGTCAGCTGTCTGACTAAAGACTGCTGATGTACGCCTGATCCGCAACGGCACTCAGAGAGCATATGGATGAGCCGTTGGCAGTAACACGACGAAGTGGCCTAATTGGCACTTCTTTTCTTCGTCAAATAATCCCTCAAGTCCATGGGAGGGGGATTGAAAAGATTAGCCTCGCAACGTCGAAGACGGGAGGCATCCATGTGCTGTACAGCCTGGACGCAGGCTTCAGGGACGCGATTCTCGCGCCGCAGCTGTTCAGCGCGCGTCTGGCGTCTCTGTTGAGACAAGACGCGCCTATCGCGTTGCTGCTTGTCGGGGCAGAGACACTTGAGAGAGAGTGGGCTGCTGGGCCCCACGTCTATAGGCGCGTGCCTCTTGTGCTTGACAAGGCGCAGAGGCTTCACCTTGGCGTTTGGTGAGTTGGTCCTCAGAGGACCTAACTGAAGGAATCTCGCATTTGGGCCGCCAAACGCGGACTTCGCGGGGCGCGAGCAAGGCGCCAGTTTGTATGCTGTGTCCAGCCTCAGTCAGACGACCAGAGGTTCCAACTTGCAGCTGACGCGCACGTCTCTTCTGTCGACGCTCAGCGTTCCGATTGCGTCGCGGAGGTGGAGAGAGACCAATAACATCCTGATGCTGAACATCAGAGATTTTAACCACGCGGGTCTCCTGAGAGACGCTGACGCGGGCGTTCTGTGCGACGCGGTTGGTCGCAAAGGCAGTTGTGCCTGGGACCACGCGGGCCTTCTGAGAGGCGTTGGCGCGTGTGCCTTGCTTGGCACAGTTGGCAGCAGCAGCGCCCGAGAGAGCCATAGATCGGGCCTCCGGGCCATTCCCCGTCGAGACCCGGCGGCAGACGCGGGTCTTTGGGCTCTTGGAGCCGGAAGAGAGAAACTCTTCATACTTCGCCTGGTCGAACTCGACAATGAGTGATTCGACCATCTTCCCCTTACGGAGGACGTCATCCTGCGTCACGATTTGCTCATCAGTGACAAATGTAGTCCCCAGCGGAGTCGCCATCTCTTGTACGCGCTGGAAAAAAGAGAAAGAAGTCTTTACTGTAAAATTTTCCTTGAATCAGATGAAAAAATTACAACAAAACTGCTTTTTCCTTCCAGTTACAAGGGAGGGAGGATGTTGAGTCTTGAATCCTCCCTTTGTTTAGTGCTGGGTTCTTCGTGTGGCGGTGGAGAGTGAATCTTGTTCTCCGTTGACCGGATGACCGTCGGGATCGTCAGGGAATCTTCTCTTTGGCTGGTAGAGGGAGTAGCATAGCTCTGTCTACGAAAACTCTCAAAGAGAAGGTAGGCAAAGAACAGCTTGTACGCAGCAAGCTTGACGAAGAGTTGAACTCTCTTTCTCCTGTCTCTGTCTTGTTGTCGTCTGACTAAAGAAAATCCGACCTTCCTTTTCTTCTCCGAAAATCGACCCCTTCTTCATAGCGACGGGGCTATTTATAGGGGTTCCAGGGTGAACGTGCCCCCTAAAAACGCTCCACAACGAGGGGCTGACCTCCCCGCTATGTGGGCGGCGACTGGCCCCATAACCAGGGCGGTTATAACCGAGACGCGGGTGTCGAGCCCACGCGCCTTGATGTTGAGACGCGGGTGTCGAGCCCACGCGCCTTGATGTTGAGACGCGGGTGTCGAGCCCACGCGCCTTGATGTTGAGACGCGGGTGTTGAGCCTTCGCGCCTTGAGTCTGAAACTCTGCCTTTTAATGGCTTGTCTTTTAGTGATTTTTAGACAGCCTACAGCGTTCAACAAATAGACACAGACCCAAGCTAATGAAAAGAAGAAGCGAAAGTTGTCAAACTCGCGTCTTGTCTACCAGTATAAGAGCCGCGTCTGAAAATCAAACACGGGCATAAGCCTCACATTGGCGATTCAAATTTAGAAAAGACTTAAGAGTTAAGAAAACTCTTCAAGCCCCTTTAATGGTGGAAACTAGTTCAGATAGTTTTGTTACCTGAAATGGGGGCCTCCTGCGTGGAAGGACCGCCCATTTGAGCCTCTGGAGTGACAGCGCTCGAGGACGAGGCAACATGTTTGGTCTTTGGTGCCATTTCAACTGTGAAATCGGTGTTAAGATGAAAGAAAGTGGAAAAAGCTTTAAACTTTTCTTAACTTTTGAAAATTCTCGACACAAGGCTCAGCGGAGAAGAAAAAGAGTCTAATGATGACTCTTAAAAGACTATTGTCTTTTTATAGACATAATGATCCGTAGAGATACACGGGGCATATCTCAAGGCTTAATCTTCGCATGACATGTGGCGCGCATCTTGAATGAATGCGAATCTTGCGTGTTAAGGGAAAGACATCCCCTCAAGTCCGCCAGACAAGTGGCAATGCCCCTAGAACACGGGTCTCGCTTTTAACAAAGCCGCGTCCCTTCAAAGGTCGCGTCTCTTCAGCAAAGTGATAGCTGCGTCTATTCAATAAAGTGAGAGTTGCATCTTCACTTCAAAGACCTCGTCCCCACTTCGAAGGCCGCGTCCTCTTCAGCAAAGTAAGAGATGCATCTTCACTTCAAATGAGATCCGCATCTCTAAGACAACATGACCTCTGCGTCTAAAAGACTTGCATTTAGTTTTTGCTTCTACAATCAGTTCAGCAGTATACTGGCACAAGTAGAAGATTATTTATCCCCAGTTCAATAGTACATTAACAACTAGCTCAGAGCGTCGAGGAGGTCTGGACTGCGTATCTAGACACTCACGACGATCATCTCTAGTGGCTTCAAAGGGTTTTACAGTACACTCACGAAGACAACATTCCAGACAGGATCAAGTTTAGAGCATCTCAAATGATTGTTATTCCAATCATGAAAAGCATAAATTCAACCAAAGTCTAAAGTATTTCAAAATCTGTCACAGGCAACCGCGAATATCAAAAACTTTGGAGGGAGTTCTGTAGACTGTCCAAAAATCACTGAGGACAAGTCATCAGAAAGCAGAATCCGAACTCTAGATGCAAGGCTAATCATAGCCACTAGCGCAGCACCAAGACGTGAGGGTTGAAACCAACGTCTCAACATCACTACAATGACCAAGACGTAGAGCTTGAAAGCCGCGCCTTAGCATCACTGCAGTACCAAGACGCAAGAGTCGAAACCTGCATCTCTGCTTCACTGCAATGGCCAAGACGCAGAGCTTGAAACTTGCATCTCAGTCATCCATGTAATACCTAGACGCAGAGCCCGAAGCCCGCATCTCACATAAAGCTGGATGCAGAACTTGAAGCTCACATTTCAACCAAACGCAAAGCTCAAGCGTTACCTCAACGGCTAAACGCGAGGCTTGAAGATTGCGTTTCAACTAAAAAGGAACCCTGTGTCTCAGTTATAACTGCCCTCATTACTGAGTCAATTATTGTCCACATAATGAGGGAGTTAACCCCCATTATGAAGTATTTTTAGGGAACAGTTTTACCCCTGAAACCCCTATAAATAGTTCAGTTTGCTACTAAAGAGGGTAGAGAGTTTTGGTAGAGAGTTTTTGGTCATAAGTCCTGGAGAAATCAGAATCTCTAGCTGGCGAATACAAAAGAGTTCGACTCTTCTAACAACTTGATGAGTACAAGTTGGTTTTACCTCAAGTCTCTTTGAGATTTCATTAGACAAAAGCTGCGCTACTCTGTCCATAGTCCGAATAGAAAATTCTCAAAAGATTGTGACGTCCACCCGGCCAACAAAAAACAAGATTGACTTTCCACCACCACATAAAGAACCTAACATTAAACAAATAGAAGATTTGAGCTTGAATATCTTCTCTCTCTTGTAATCGAAAGTTTTGAGATTGTTGTAATCTTTCATTAATTTAAGAAAATTTTATTACGATCCTCTAAATATTTCTTGGACCAAACAACAGGGAGCTTGAAAGAAAAGGACCCTAGACGGTCAACCGCTGATCCACTACGCTACCGCTGCATAACTCTGATAAATAGGAAATCCATTATGATTTAAACTCTGGGATCTAGACTTGCAGGTCCAGGGGAGTCAGAAAGCTACCCAATGAGTGGTAAGATTAGTGTCAAGTGGCGTGCATAGACAAACACACATGTATCGATAAATTCGATTGGGAGAGCATGTATTGAAAATCGTGTCGTGAGCACAGACACACATGAGCATGCAATGAGGCATCAAGTAAAGTAATTGTGGCAAAATCATATATATAAAAGCCCAAATTACGGATCAATGAGATTTGTACATCGAAGGAATAATCCAAATAAGGAAACCCTCACATATATATATATATATATATATATATATATATATATATATATATATATATATATATATATATATATATATATATATATATATATATATATATATATATATATCATATACCTCATGTCACCATAGCCTTAGTTCATACAACCCGAGTTGTCTCCTAAACTAAAATAATCATAAAACTTATAAAACAGATAAAACCAATAAAATTGAATGTGGGCAAAATTAGTTATACATGCTCAGTTTATGGGTTCACAAGACTAGTACGTTAAAGAAATAATCCAAATAAGAAAACCCTCTCAGATATACCTTATATCTCATGTCATCATAATCTAAGTGTATACAACCTGAATTACAAAACAACACGACGAATTATTAATTAGCATCTTATTCTTATTACTCGTCAGAGCCATAAATCTAGGTATGTGCACTAGCGTCCCAGCACACATACATCCATATATGAGTAAGTCGAGGTTGGTTATTGAAAATTGAGGAGGAAATTAATGAATTATATTTATAGTGGGTCCCGTGCATACCCGGGACCATGGCCCAGGGTGTTCAGTTGCTGGTGTATGGAACCAGCCGTGAGGTCCCAGAAGGGGAAGGGTCATATTGTATGCCTATTCAAGAATGTAACAGGAGGTAGGGTCTCAGTACACCCTCAGAACACCTGGAGGCCCTCAGGTAGAACCAAAAATTTTAGTTATACAACATACCTAATACAACTATAAGCGTAATTTGAAGTCCATCATTTTCCCTTTACCTAATGTAAGTTTTCCTTTTAATAGTTTATTATGCATAATTATCAGCTTACGAGAACAGCAGGAGCATGTCAGGTACATGTGTATTAGGAATACAGGAGTATATGAGTGCAGGAGTATATCAGGATATCAGTTATTATATTTCCATAATGTGATAATCATAAGCCAAGTGTTAGTATAGAAGATGACAAGTGATAACATACAGATGTCAGATGATAATATGCAGGTGTTAAGTAATAACATGCAGGCGTCAGGTGTCAAGTGGTAACACGTCAAGTGATTAACAAAGTGCCAACATAGTATATATTGTATTGTCGAATAACGCAATATGGGAAAATGGTACAAATACAAGAGATCAGTACAAATATTAGAAAATAATACAGTTTTAGGAAAGCAGTTTAAGTAAAATTTCAAACTCCTAACAACCATCAAGAAGGACAATAATTAATCTATTTAATTATCCGGGTGGGTGCTTGGTCAAGCTGGAGTAAAGCCAGGCCGTGTCGGCATTACGTCGAGTACATGACAGAGCTTGGCTCCTAGAAAAGTTAGCATATAGCTCTAAACCCTAAAGCGTTCAGCAAGGCTGTCGCTCGCGGTGAAGGCATGATAATGTACAACTATCGTTCACAGTGAAGCCACACTCGTAGCGAAGCTAAACGCATACGGTAAAGCCATATATGAATGCCTTACTAACATACGTGATAAAGGTATGCTCGCGGAGCAACTAAATGCACGTAACAAAGTGAGCATATGAATGACATGCCATCTCACGTGGTGAAGCTACGCTCGAACGAGTTAGATGTAAAGCGTTGAGCGCTCAGCTTGCCTCTGATTGTACTCCAAAATTGTATTTTTATTATCACTTTTACACATATTATCTTGATCATTCCTTTATTAATTAATGCTTTTTTTGCTTATGGTGTATAGAAATTCAATAAAAAAGGAGATAATGAGTAGAAGGAGCTTCTACCCTATCTAAAGTTGGATTTTAGATTAAATTGAATCCAAGGGAGGAAAGGATTAATCTTCATCTCCTAAATTCAAGTTTAAATTTAGAAGATAATGTTCTAGAAGATGAATGAGATAAACCTAATTCTACAGGAAATAAGGAAGATAATTCAAATTAAATAGAGTTTAAAATCAATTAAGACTCAGATTTAGAATGTACACCTTTTAGTTGTTAGATCATAACTTTCTCTACAGATTTTCAAATTCGATGATTCAAGATGCTATAGAAAGAGACCTTGAATGACTACAATTCTTATGTTTACCACTTTGTCCAATTCAGTCTTCTGATAAGCATATTCAGTGATCAACACGCCAAGTTGCTGCAGGATTGAATTTACATATTGAATTTGGAAACCTTCTAATTTGTATCCTAGCGTGATTAACTTTGAGGTCTATTTAAAGAGCTGACCAAATTAGGGTTTTTTTAGATTTATTTTCTTTTCAAATTTTTATGTAAATTTTTGTATGAGGAAGAAGACAACTCTTGTAATTGATCGTAACAATCAATAAACAGGTTCTACCCTTCTCATATTTTTAATTTTATTTTTCTTTATTTTCTTTATTTCTTTATTTCTTTTGCTTGCCATGTTTGCCATGAGTAGCTAGATATTTTCTCATGGCTTGCTAAGATATCACCACCATCATGTCTAATGCCTAGTAGAAAACCGGATTAGATCATATGCATGCCTACTCTAAACTTAATTCGTGAAGACTCATCAGGATAAACAACTAGTTTAAATACTTTTTAATTGTTCTTCTTAATCTATACTTGATAAATATCTTGATATTTTAATATTCAACTTTAATTAGTGCTAGGGTTAAAGATTTGTTAGTACTTTCTAATAATCTTTCTTACTTTATACTTGACCGATAATCTTTATATTGTAATGTTACATCTTGGTTAGTGTTATTTCAATCCATATCCTAGTTTCTGTCCCATATATGTTTCTTGATTTTGTGATAGAATATAATGTTAAGGATTTGAAGTAAAGTAATTATCTATCTAGAATTAACATGCATGCTGGTTGATTGTTAGTAAGCCGTGAACCTTTCTTTTAGTTTAATTCTTTAACCACATATAATTCATCCTTTCTTTTCTAAGTTCTTTAAATGGAGAAGATAATAAGAAGACAATATAACCAAAAAACTTTCATCACATCTCTCCCTGAGGTTCGACCCATTTAGCTCTTACTAGAGCGGTTAAATTGTGAAGATTCAGATTTAAAACCAATCACATACACTTTTCATATTTTCTGTATTCTTCTTGGCAATCAAATTTTTGCGCCATCGCCAAGGGGGGAATTGAATTTTTATTTACTAATTAATTAATTTTTCTTCTTTATTTTTAGTAAAAAAATCTTTAAAAAAACTCCCAATGGCCTATCCAAATTCATTTGGGTACAATTCATTTGATAGGTCAAGACCATCTTTCATCCTTCAAACTTTTTTTCAAATTATCATGACTATCCCCCCACTCTCTCATTATTTACATCCTATCCTATAATTTGGTGCAATTATCAAGAATCTCAAATTGACTAAAGTTTTGAAATTTTTTTGAAAGATGAACTTAACTGTTTGGATGATTCGATTAGAGATACCTTGGTTAGTTACATACCTCCAAAAGATATAGTTCATTCAAGTTTTGAGGAAATGTAGGATTAGCTCATATTTCTACGTATTCATGTTGCACCAATAATATTGTGTGTAACGAAGATGAATTTCTAAAGAGTGGTGGAGAGAAAAAGAGAAAGAGAAAGAGAAAAGTGATGAACAAGTTGGAGAAGATGAGAGGTAAAAGACAAAAAGATTGACCTCTTCAATTTCACCATTAAAGAGGATACATTGGAATACTTAAAATCGATCTAGAGGAAATGACTTAAATAGATATGTAGGTATACCTCTTTTACATTTTATTTCATGCATTTCATCATACATTGAGGATAATGCATGAGATAGGTATGGGTGAAGGTTTACTAACATACTAATATAGGTAGGTTTAATAACAATTTTTTTCATTTAAAAACTTTTTAAAAAAGAAAACAATATTTTTATTTATTTTTAAAAGAAGTTAAGTTAATTTAAGAAATAGGAAAATCATAATTATGATTTCTTAACACTTGGTCAAAATAAGATTATTTGTTTGATTTTTAGGTTTAGGAGGAAAAATTGAAAAAAGTAATTTAGTCCTGATATTTTTACCTTAATGAAATATGCATGCTTTATACACTTACACACTTGGGATTCAAAATAAAGACTCTTGTGTCTTAAAAAAAAATATATATATATATAAAATAAACAAATCTAATTATTGATTAGCTAGGCACTTTTGCCTAAGAAAACCTTGATACTTACGTGAAAGGTAATTAGATAAGTTTGAAAAAAAAATAATTTAAAAAATATTGATATTATATATGTATTAGCACATCTAACAATCAATTAGTAAGATATTTGGGCCTCAAAAAGCCTTGATACTTACACACAAAAAATTAGATGAGTTATACATATTAAAAAAAAGAAGTTCTTAATGGGGAACAAAGTGGTAATACTTCAAACTTCTTTAAAAAAGAAAAAGAAAGTAATAAGTATATAAAGCATGAGAGTTGAAGTTAAAGAATCCCAAGTAGAAAAAAGCTTACAGTCATAAAGATACATATGACTTAGGGTAAAATAATAAACTAAGTGAGAAATTCAGTTTAATTCTAACCTAAATTGATAATAAAATTTTTGCATCGAGACTAAGTATCAGAATGAATAATTTGGTGATCCTAAGACTTATAGATTTCTTGATTTCCTCAAAAATATTTTAAATATTTTCTCTCTTTATCAAAATGTTATTTCGAAAAACTAACAATTTGTTTTTCTTTCTTTATGGATTTTGTAGGTGTAATTCACTAAAACCTCTCACGAGACAACACTCATCCTCTAAGGGTAACCTAGAGATTTAACGACTTGTTACATGTGCTAAGTGCAACTATTCCTACAAAGTGAGTCAGGTTAAATTAGTTTAGTTTAGATTTTTTTTTAGTTTTGCTCGAGGATGATCATAAGATAGGTGTGGGAGTGTGATTGTACTCTAAAATTATATTTTTATCATCACTTTTACACAACCATTCCTTTATTAATTAATGCTATTAACCCTCTTTTTACTTATGATGTGTAGAGATTCAATAAAAAAAGAGATAATGAGTAGAAGAAACTTCTATCCTATCTAAAGTTAGATTTTAAAATTAAATTGAATTCAAAGGAGGAAAGGATTAATCTTCATCTCCTAAATTCAAGTTCAAATTCAGAAGATAAAGTTCTAACAGTGAATGTGATAATGCTAATTCTGCAAGAAATGAGGAGGATAACTCAATTAAATAGAGTTAAAAAATCAATTCAGACTTGGATTTAGACTGTACACTGTTTAGTATTCAGATCATAACTTTCTCTACGCATTTGAAAATCTGATGATTCAAGATGCTACAGAAAAAAGACTTAAAATACTACAATTCTTATGTTTATCACTCTGTCCAATTCAGCTATCTGATAAGTCATATTCAGTGATTAACATGCAAACTTGCTGCAGAATTGAATTTCCATATTGATTTAGGAAACTTTCTAATTTGTATCTTAGTATGATTAGCTTTAAGATCTATTTAAAGAGTTAAAGTCTCTCATAATCTTTTATCTCACATCAGAAATTAAAATTAGGATTTTTTTAAATCTATTTTCTTTCCGAATTTTTATGTAAATTTTTGTGCGAGGAGGAAGGCAACTCTTGTAATTAATCGTGACAATCAATAAACATGTTATACCTTTCTCATATCTTTGTTTGTTTTTATTTCTACTTTTTCTTTATTTCTTTATTTCTTTTTCTTGCCATGTTTACCATGAGTAGCTAGATAATTTTTCATGGCTTGCAAAGATATCACCACCATCACATCTAATGTCTAGTAGATAACTGGATTAGACATATGCATGCCTACTCCAAACTTTATTCTTAAAGACTCATTAGGATAAGCAACTATTTTAAACACTTTTTGATTGTTCTTTTTAATCTATACTTGATAAATATCTTGATATTTTAATATTTAACTTTAATAAGTGTTAGGGTTAAAGATTTGCTAGTACTTTTTAATGATCCTTCTTACATTATACTTGATCGACAATCTTGATATTGTTACATCTTAGTTAGTGCTATTTCAACTCGTATCTTAGTTTCTGTCTCATGTATCTTACTTGTTTTTATGGTAGAATATCATGCTTAGGATTTGAAGTGAAGTAATTATCTATCTAGCATTAGCATGTATTTTGGTTGATTATTAGTAAACTGTGAACTTTTCTTTTAGTTTAATTTTTTATCCACATACAATTGATCCTTTCTTTTTTAAGTTATTTAAATAGAAAAGATAATAAGAAGATAATATTATCGAAAAGCTTCCATCGCATCTCTCTCTGAGGTTCGACCTATTTAACTCTTGCTACAATGATTAAATTACGAAGATTCGGAGTTGAAACTAATTACATACACTTTTCATATTCTCTGTATTCTTTTTGAAAATTAGCCTCCTGACAGAGCTTATAAAAAACCCAAAGGTTAAGTCTGAGGATTGAGCAATGCAGGAATAAAGTTACTAAGCAAACATCCAAGTGGAGCTAAGTAAGGCTGGAGCGTAGCTAGCATATAGCGCTAAACGCTATCAAGCTAGGTGTGTTCATCGCTCACGGCGAGGCTAAACATACATGGTAGCCACATATGAATGTCAAGCTAACACACATGACTAGGCCACGCTCGTAGCAGAATAACACTCGAACAGAGTTAGTGTTAAAATGCTGAGAGAAGGCTCGCTTATCACGTGGAGCGTGAAAAGCCCAGAGTACTAAGGGCGAGCACGAAGGGTCAACCAAATAAGAGAGAGCCCGAAGACTGAATGTGAGCTAGAAGGCTATGAAAATACACCTAGGGGGGTGAATAGGTGTAATGCTAATCAAATACGGAATGACAATAATCTATTCTAAATGATGCAAGCCGCTCACTCAAAAAAAAATTTGAAGCCGAATTCCTCGTGAAGGGCTCTAGAACTTCTCCTTTAATATTCCTCTAGACTATAAGTTGAAGTGCTCAATTGCGTTCTTGTTGAGATAAGTAAGGATCGACAAAAGTGAGTGATGAATGTAATGCAATGTTGAATGTAAAGTAAGCAATAAATAGAATGTGCAAGTGAAGCAACAACACAAGTGTAAGCAAAGTAAATAGAGAGATCAAGAGAAAAGCAATTACAAATATGAAGAATTTGTTTCGAGATTTGAGCCGCCGCTCTACGTCCCCGCCTTCACCACCGTAAAGGATTTCACTATCCACAATAAGATCTTCTACAAAGAGGCTGTACAACAAGAAATTACAATGGTCTACATAAAATTAGAGTATACAACTCTAACACTCAATCCTCTACACAAGAGGTAGCATAAATCCAATGAGGTTTTACAAAGCTCTTGGTGATCACTAGATCACAAACACTCCCTTCTTTACAAATTCCTATAGAGTAGATATAAATTGAGGTTCAAGGAGCTTGTGAGAGTAAAAATTCAGTTGGAAAAATTAAAGAGCAGAAAAACTAATTAAAATCTCTTTGGAAATGATAGTATTTAAACATTAGAAATTTGAAAACTTTTCTCTTTAGAGAAAACTTGATTTTTCAATGAAACTTATTAAAAACTTGTCATAAATCCAATCCTAATGACCCATATATATTGGCAATAGATAAAAACTATTAGTTAAGCTCACCAGGTCATTTGGGTGTGATTTGACTAATAGAAAGCAAAAATGCAAATTGAAAAAATAGAAAAAACAAAACAGATTTAAAAACTAGCCGTTACTGTAGCTTTAGCAGAGATACGGTCGACCGCCAGGTCGACCGTTAGATCATTTTCATGAACTAACCGTTGGATATGATCGACCGTCCGGTCGACCGAACTTCTGTCAAAAGCTTTGCATACAGTGGTCGGTCGATCGGCACCCAACAGAAACTTGGGTGAGCTAGTCGGTTGATCTATAGGTCGACCGCAGGGGTTAACGGTCCACCGGTCAGTCGACTGAAAAACGTGCACAATGTGTACAACCCCAGCCAGAGGATCATCGACCGTCTTGGCCTATAATAGGTTACGGTCGACCGTTCCGTCGACCGACCTGGGCAAAAACATATTTTTCTGATTTTTTTTAGTTAGCAAACTATTTTTGAAATATTTTATATTAGTTTTAAAGAGAAGTAGCAATATATACGCAATGAAATACATGTTCAAAACAGGATCTAAAATTTTGAAAAAATTAAAAACATGTATCAAGTACCTAACATGCAAAACACCAATACGATAAAAACTTGTATTTTCGAAAATGTGTATTATTGTGTGTGTAACTTCTTGAGCATCAAATTTATATTCTACACTTTAATATACTATTTTCTTACAGGATTCTTAGTGACTACTAGTGTCTTCAAGCGGGCCTCTCCAATAGTGACTCGAGTGTTTTGAACTCCAATCCCATACTTTAATGCCCTTGAGTTTTCAGCACCTTCCTTTAGAGGAAGAAACACATTAAATCCTCTTGAACTCTGAAGCAAAATTAAACACTTGAACTAGATTAGTACTAAATAACCACATATGCTTTGTTACCATCAAAATAAGAAACCGGTGATTGTAATCTTGGACCAACAATTTTCCCTTTTTGATGATGACAAAACATATAAGTTATTTAAAATAAATGATAGGAAAGAGCTTGGACAAGCTCCCCCTCAAGTTATGCTATCTATCAAGTACAAGAAATCATTATGACTACAAATTGATTTGTCAATGTAAGCAAGTCACATAAATGCATATATAAAGAATATGTCAATTTAGAATAATATACATAAATAGCTTACCATCCTTCCATACCTTCTTTCTCCAAATACATTATGCAAGGAAAGAAAATAATCAATCATGGCATTGCATATAAGCATGGTAATGAAAATGAATGTACATAAAACTCATGATATACCAAAACAAGAAACTCATAACTCAAACAAAACATATCATAACTTAAATATCTCTCCCCTTTTTTGTCATGTATTAAAAAGAAGTAAAATAAAAAAATAAATAAAAACACATGAAACCAAGAGAGATACTAATAAAAACACATGTATATCAATTGAAAATACATGAAATCATATAAAACAAACATAAAGCAATTTTAAAACATATGAATTCATAATGTAAATATTTAACTCACCATAAATGAATGAAAATCTATTATAATCTAGAGGCTTAGTAAAAATGTCTACAAATTGAAAATCAGTAGAAACATAATCAATATCAATATCTCCTTTCTCATAGTGATCTCTAAGAAAGTGATATCTAATCTTTATATGCTTGGTCTTATTATGTTGATTTGCATTCTTAGTCATATGAATAGTACTAGTATTATCACAAACTATTTTGATATGATTATAATGTAAATCATAGTTAAGGAGAGTCTGTTTCATCCAAAAGACTTATACACAATAAGCCCCGGCCGCAACATACTTTGTCTCGGCGGTTGAGAGGGCTCTAAAATTTGTTTCTTGGAAGATCACGAAACAAGATAATTTTTTAGAAATTGATAAGTTCCATTAGTGCTCTTCGTATCCACTCTACAACCGCCATAGTCGGCATTTGAAAAACTCGTCATTGAAAATTCTCCGGTCTTCAGATACCACAAGCTTATTCCAATAGTGTCCTAAAGATATCTAATAATGTGTTTTACCGCAATCAAGTGGGACTCTTTCGAACAAAGTTAGAATCTAGAACATAGACACACACTAAGCATAATATCCGGCCTACTAGTCGTTAAGTAAAGCAAACTACCAATCATACTTCTATAGAGTTTAATGTCAATGTTCTTACCTTGTTCATTCTTATCAAGTTTTGTTGTGGTAGCCATTGGAGTCTTACTTATCTTCGTATCTTCAAGCCCAAATTTCTTAATAAGCTTTCTTGTGTATTTGGCTTGGTTTATGAAACTCTCATCAGTTTTTTACTTGATTTAGAGTCTAAGAAAGTAGTTGAGCTCTCCCATCATAGACATTTCGAACTCTTTCTTCAAGCATGAATCAAAACCCTTATAAAGCATTTCATTAGTAAATCGAAAAATGACATCATAAATATAAATTTGCACAATAAGGATATCACTATCTACATGCTTTGTAAACAATGTAGTGTCAACTTTGCCTTTGACAAAATCATTTGAAGTAAGAAAAGTAGAAAGTCTTTCAGACCAAGCTCTTGGAGCTTGTTTTAAGTCATATAAAGCTTTTTCAAGTTTAAAAACAAAATCCGGATGTGTGTGGTCAACAAACCCGAGTGGTTGTTCAACATACACCTCCTCTTTGATAAAACCATTCAAAAAATACACTTTTAACATCGATTTGAAAAAGCTTAAAATCTTTGAATAAGCAAAACCAAGTGTTATCCGTGTGGCTTCAAGCCGTGCCACGGGTGCAAAGGTTTTCTCAAAATCGATACATTTAATTTGTGTGTACATTAACCTAGCTTTATTCCTAATAATAATTCCAACCCATCCAAATTATTCCTAAAAATTCATTTAGTACCATTGATTGGTCTACCATGAGGTCTAGAAATAAGGTGCCAAACTTGGTTACGCTCAAATTGATTGAACTCTTCTTGCATTGCAAGCAACCAATATGAGTCGTCCTTGGCTTTGAGATTGTTCTTGGGCTCAATATGTGAAATGAGTGCAAAACGGTCACAAATGTCATGAAATTTGGAGCGAGTAATTAACCCTTGGATACATCACCTATGATGAGGTCATTAGGATGATTTGTAGCATATCTCCAATCTTTTTAAAGTGGTTGTGTTGGCTCTGCTTCAACATCTTAAACTTCACCATTTTCTTCATTCTTTGGCTTGTCTTCTTGCATTGGTGAGTCCTTCAAAGATATTTTCTTTATGTCTTCACCTAAGAATCAATTTCTATAACATTCTTCACAAAAGCATTAGATTCTTCAAACTTGACATGCATAGACTCTTTAATAGTCAAAATAGATCTATTGAAGATTCTATAGGCCTTGCTAGAGTTTGAATACCTAATAAATATAGCTTCATAAGACTTGGCATCAAATTTACCTAATTATCCTTGGTGTTCAAACAAAACATTAACAACCAAAAACTCTAAAATATAAAATATTTAGTTTTCTCAAAAAGTAAATCTCAAAAGGAGTTTAGAAGTGTTTTTACAAAAATAAATTCTATTCGATATATAACATTAAGTGTTTACGGTCTCGGCTCATAGATATTAAGGTAATATGTATTCACTAATCATTGTCTTAGCCATCTCTTGAAGACCGCAATTCTTTCTTTCAATGACTCAATTTTGTTGTGAAGTTCTAGGACAAGATAGTTCATATTTAATTCTATTTCTTCATAATAAGTGATAAAAGAATGGTTAATGAATTTGCTACCTCTATCACTCCTTATGCACAAAATTGAAATTTTTTTCTTTCTCAACTCTTTTTCTAAAAAAACATGGAAAAGCGAAAAATCTTCGTCTTTGTGTTCTAAAAAGAAAACTCATGTAAATCTAGAGAAATTATCAACTAAAATAAAAACAAAATGACTACTACTCAGACTTTTAATTTTTGTGGGACTAAACAAATCCATGTGGATCAACGCTAATGGTCTAGATGTCATGATTTTCTTGATTGGTTTGAAAGAGGACTTGGTTTGTTTTTCAAGTTGGCACGCATCACAAATGCGGTCCTTTTCAAATTTCAAGTGAGGAATATCCTTCACTGATTCCTTAGAGTTAATTCTAAATAGATGATCAAACGAAAAATGGCCTAGTCTCCTATGTCATAATCAAGAATCTTCATTAAAAGCATTTAAATAAGTAACATTGCAATATAAATTTAACATGTCAATCATATAACATTGTTTCATGAAAACCGAAACAAACACAAATATTTATTTTCTTTTATAAAACATCACAAGTAAAATCATCAAAAACAACTTTAAAATCTTTATCATAAAGTTGGCTAATGCTAAAGAGATTATGCTTGAGATCTTCAACCAAAACAATATTTTCTATTAAAGGAGATGAGCCGTTTTCATATTACCTATACCAATGATTTTGCCCTTTGAATCATCTGTGAAGGTGATGATGCCACCTTCATGATACCTTGATACGGTTATAAAGTTATTGATATCCCAAGTCATGTGCCTTGAGCAACCGCTATCAAGATACTACTGCTCCCTACGTCTTAGAGCCTTGATGCGTACTTATATCAAGTAAAGAAGTTGTTGATTTTGGTACTCATATTTTCTTAGGTTCTATAATGTTAGTTCTTCGAACCCAAATATGATCATTTGAAGTATTAATGCGATCAAAACAAAGCTTAGCTTAGTGACCCTTTTCCGACCATAATAGGTGCAAGTATAAACTCTATCATACATAAATGCATGATGTGTATGTGAAACATGAGCATGCTTATTGTATGTGGCATGTTGTGCTTGATTAGTGTGGGCATGTATAGTATGATGAGTGTGAGCATGTGTAGCATAAGAAACATGAACATATTTCCTTACAGTGTGTCTCTTAGGAAACATGGCCTCTAATCTAGCCTTATCAAACTCATATTTTTTCAAAATATTTTTCATAGTGCTAATTTTGATTTTTAAAATAGAAATATCTTTTTCATCAATCAAAGAAAATTTTACTTTACAAGAAATTTTGTGTACATCAAAATTATTGTGTAGAAGTAAGTGTGGAAGACAAAATCTCTTTTTCTTTTGAAAGAATAACAACTTGATTTGAAGACATTCATTTTTCTTTTTCTTTTTAGATATTTCTTCTTGAGAAAATCATAGTTATTAGAAAGTTCTTCAAAAGCTTCACCCAACTCATCCATGTTCAATTCACATTCATCTAGGGATGGTTCAGATGTTACCTTGTGTGTGTTGTCATTAGCAATGAAACACACATTAGCCGGTGCGCCTCTTCTTCTGATTCACTCTCCGAATCCCATGTTGCTTTGAGAGCCTTCTTCTTGTAGGACTTCTTTGAGGTAGATGGCTTGCTTTTGGGTTCTAGCATTCTAAACAATGTATCCTGACCTCTGGCAACTGAAGCAAATGATCTTTGTCTCCTCCTTTCTTTGCCAACGTCTTCTATTATTGAATTTGACATTGTTGTACATCCTCCTCACATTCTTCACAAGGAGGGAGAGGTCTTCATCATCTTCTTATTCATCGTCTTCATCAGAGATGGTGGGACTGGACTTGAAGGCAATCATCTTTTTCTTTTGAGGCGTCATTTCTTGCCTGGCCTTTCTCTACATCTCATGAGTCTTAAGATTGCCGATAAAACCTATGTGCTCTATCTCTTTCTTGTCATTGAGCACTTTTAATTTGTAGCTTTGACCTCCCATGATGGTGGTAAAGCACGAATGACCTTCCTCACCTTTGAGTCGTTATCAATAGCATCACCTAGAGAAGAAAGATCATTGGTGATTTTAGTAAACCTAGTAACTATCTCATCAATAGAATCATTTTCATGCATAGTAAAATTCTCATATTGAGAACGCAAGAGATTAATCTTAACTTTCATGACTTGTGATGTCCCCTCATGTGTGACAACTAGGTGTGACCAAATCTCATAGGCAGATTTAGAATGAATGACCCTAGCTATGTCGTCATCATTCAAGGCTTGAAGTAATGCATAGTGTGCTTTTGTATTGGCATCAAATTTCTTGGTGGCAATATTAGACCTTGTGTCTTCATCACCAACGGGTACACTAAAAGGTTTGTTCACCACCTTTGTAACCCGACTTCCTAGAGATTGCAATAAAGCAGTCAACTTAACCTTTCATATGAGAAAGTTAAAGCCATCAAACTTTGGTAGAATCTTATTTCCTTCGGCCATATTAACTAGTGTGGATAGCAAATGAAAATGCAAATGAAGTGATTAGCAAAAGGATCTCTCTAAGGTGGCTAAACCAAAATCTAGAGACAAAGGCTCTGATACCAATTGAAAATACACCTAGAGGGGTGTGAATAGGTGTAATGCTAATCAAATGCGGAATAACAACAATCTATCCTAAATGATGCAAATCGGTCAAAACAATAATTGAAGCTGAATTTCTCGTGAAGGGCTCTAGAACTTCTCTAATATTCCTCTAAATTATGAGTTGAGGTGCTCAATTGCCTTCTTGTTGAGATGAGTATAGACTGATAAAAGTGAATGATGAATGTGATGCAATGATGAATGTAAAGCAAGCAATATAGAATATGCAAGTGAAGCAACAACACAAGTGTAAGCAATGTAAAGAGATAGAGATCAAGATACAAGCAATCACAAACATAAAGAATTTATTTCAAGATTCAAGCCACCGCTCTATGTTCCCGCCTTCACCATCGTGAATGATTTTACTATCCACAATAGGATTTTCTACAACCTAATAATAAGGAATTATAATGGTCTACACATGATAAGAGTATACAACTCCAACACTCAATCCTCTACACAAGAGGTAGCACAAAGCCAATGAGATTTTACAAAGCTCTTGGTGATCACTAGATCACAAATACTTTCTTCTTTACAAATTCCTATAGAGTAGATACATATTGAGGCTCAAGGAGTTTGTGAGAGTAAAAATTCAGTTGGAAGAATTTAAGAGCTGAAAAAATAATTGAAATAACTTTGAAAATGATAGCACTTGAAACTAAAAACTTGAAAGCTTTTCTCTTTAGAGCAAACTTGATTTTTCAATAAAACTTGTTAAAAACTTGTCTTAAACAATCCCAATGACCTATATATATAGGCAACAGATAAATACTATTTGTTAACCTCACCAAGTCATTTGGGTGTGATTTGACCAATAAAAAGCAAAAATGCCCATTGGAAAAGCAGAAAAAACAAAACAGATGAAAAAACTAGCCATTACTATAGCTTTGGCAATGTTACGGTCAACCGGCTGGTCGACCACTAGTTCATTTTCATGAACTAGCCGTTGGCTACGGTCGACCAGTCGACCGAACTTCTGTCAAAAACTTTGCATACAGTGGTCGGTCAGCCGGCACCCAACCGAAACTTGGGTGAGCCAGTCGGTTGATCTATCGGTCAATCGCTAGGGTTAGCGGTCGACCGGTCGATCGATTAAAAGACATGCACAACGTGCACTACCCCAGCCGAGGATCAGTCGACCATCAAGGCCTATAATAGGCTACGGTCGACCGTTCGATCGACTGACCTGGGTCAAAACATATTTTTCTGACTGCTTTTACATAGCAAACTATTTTTGAGATATATGTATTGGTTTTAAAGAGAAGTAGCAATGTATAGGCTATGAAATACATGTTTTAAATATGATATAAAATTTTGAAAAAATGAAAACATGTTGTTGGCCCAAAAGGTTACACTCTCCATTTGTTTAGAGTTTTGATGATAACAAAATAAATAAGAGCTATTTGGTACTAATAAGTTTGTTTAAGATAAGTTTCAGGTTAGTACCATATTTGGAGGCCATTGCATAGCTATTGCAAGAACTTCTAGGTTCATGAAGCAAAGAAGGCGTTTTGCACATCAAGGAAGGAACATAGAAGAGAAGGCTCTAGCAAGGCATTGCATGGCTCAAGACTTCAAGATTGCTCAAGATAATTCATTAGATTTGTTTCTAGTTTTATAGTTTTGTTAAAGAATAGTGAATAGGTATTGAAGCTCTACCATACACGTTTTTGCGCACAACTTATTTCCAAAAATATTTCCTATAATATGTACAAAATATTTTTGTATACAATCTTCTAGCTACAAACTCATTTTTATGTTTTATATATATCTTTATTCAAAACTACTTTATTTAATTTTAAATTCCCTTCAAAATTCTGTTTTTGTTTTGGCCTTTGACCTGAGCCGGTCGACCGTCCGGTCGGCCGACCCTGTGTCAGGTCAATCCGGTCGACCGACCCAGTCGACCGTGGTTCTGGCAGCAGAGCGTATCAGTGTGCATGTTTTACGGTCGACCGGGCGGTCGACCGAAACCTGACTTTCTGAAAGACTTTTGCTCTCTATATTTTTTGGTCGACCGGACGGTCGACCGAGAGCCGACAACGGCTCTTATTTTTGAACGTCGGTCGACCGGGCCGGTCGACCGAGTGTACCGTTTGAACAGTAACGGCTAGTTTTCTGAGCAGATTTGTTTTTGTCTTTTTCTTTCTAAAAAGGGCTTAAATGATATTTACTGATCCTAATACTTCCTAATTGGCCTTAAGTGAGTTTTATCTTCTAACCCTAGCCCTCTACTATAAATAGGGGTGTTTGGGGAGAGGTTCATTACAAGAAAAATTTGCAAAAGTTTCAAAAGTTTAAGGCATTCAAAAGAGCTTTGTTTCTTAGTTTTTGTGCTGAAATTCTCTCTCATTTTCTGTAGTGTTTTTCAAAACTCTCTGATTTCCTTTCTCTTTTCACTTACACTCAAGAGCTTCATTCCTACTCATTGTTCTACAAGGATTATTGTAAGGGAAGAGAGTTTTGCAAAAGAGAGTTTGTGGTCTTTTGACTACCAAGAGAAAACTTGTACTTGTGATTGTGGAGTTGGGTACTCTGGTGTATTTGTAACATCTTTGTGAAGTTATAGTGGTTAGAAATCCTTCTGGGAAAGGCGGGGACGTAGAGCTGGGTGCTCGAATCTCGGAAAAATTCTCGGTGTTTGCGTTTGGTTTACTTGCTCTTACTTCTTGCTTTACTTTCATTGCTCCTATTACTTGCTCTCAATCTTCATTGCAATATTCATTTGTTTTCATTCATCTTGTCAATCATAGTCCCATACAACAAGGTTGCATTGCGCACCTCTAACTCATTTCAAGAGGAATCAGGAGGAAGGAGTTCAGAACCCTTTGCGGAGCATTCGGCTCTTAGTCTTGTTTTGGGCGATTGTTGCATCATATTTTTAAATTGTGCATTGATTAGCATTATCACCTATTCACCCCCCCTCTAGGTGATTTTCAATTGGTATCAGAGCTTGGACTCTAGGTTTTGGCTTAACATCCATAGAGAGATCCTTAAAACTTGCTAATCAACATTTGCATTCTTACATTCATTCATTAGTAAACATGGCCGATAACATCAAAACCCCTCCTAAATTTGATGGACTTAATTTCCCTATTTGGAAGGTTAGGATGACTATCTTTTTGCAATCCTTAGGTAGCTTAGTTGCTAAATCCTTGACCAAACCCTATGTTGTACCCGATAGTGATGAGAGCACTTGGACCGACTTCACCTTTAGAGAATATGAGGCTAACTCCAAGGCCCAAAACTCCCTATTAACTGCCTTGAATGAGGATCACCTTACACGGGTAATTCATTGCCAATCCGCCTATGAGATTTGGCAACATTTATTGGTCACACATGAGGGGACTTCACAAGTTAAGAGAGTTAAGATAGATCTCTTAAGGTCCCAATATGAATCCTTTAAAATGATCGATGAAGAATCTATTGATTGTATGATTACTAGATTTACTAAAATCACCAATGCTCTTTCTTCTTTAGGTGATAACATCTCCAATGACCAAAAGGTACGAAAAGTGATTCGGGCACTTCCTACATCATGGGAGATCAAGGCCACCACCTTGAAAGAATTGAACGACAAGGATGAGATGGACCTCATTAGTCTCATTGGGAACTTAAAGACCCATGAGATGGAAAAGAAAGCAAGAGAAGAGGCCGCTCCACTAAAGAAGAAATCCATTGCCTTCAAATCTTCATCCACTCTTGAAGACGATGAAGAAGATGATGAAGAAGATGATGAGCTCTCCCTCCTTGTGCGAAATGTGAAGAGAATGTACCGGAAGAACAAGCTCAACTTCCGAAGGAAGTTTGAAGGCAAAGAGGAGAGAAGAATTATATGCTACAATTTCCGAAAGCCCGGACATATCATGGCCGATTGCCCAGAGTTCAAGAAGAAGATGACTTCCTCCTTCAAGCCCAAAGAAACCGGAAGAAAAGAAAGCATACAAAGTACTTGGGATTCGGAAAGCGAGTCCGAAGAAGAGGTGGATACGGCTAACATGTGTTTCATGGAAAACACACCAAAGGTAACCCCTCAACCTCTTGATGATGAAGATGATGAATTAAGTAAAGAAGTTCTTGTTCATGCCTTTGTTGAACTTTCAGAAACCTATGATAATAAAAAGATTGAATGCTCTAAATTGGAAAAGGAAGTTGCTTTTTTTAAAAATCAACTTGCTATTATTTCTAAAGAAAAAGATGAAATTTCTTCAAATCTCATTTCTATCCAAAATGAATTTAGTGCTTACAAAGTTGCTTGTAAAGCAAAATTTCCAAAGATTGATGAAAAAGAAATTTCTTCTTTAAAAACTAGAATTGTTGATTTTGAAAAGACTTTAAAGGATTGTGCTTTTAACACTAAGAAACTTGAAGAAATATTTTCTAAAAAGCACACCTCTCATGCTAAATCTTCTCATGCTCACAATTCTCATGCTCACAATTCTCATGCTCACAATGCTTTTAAATATGGTAGAGTGTATAGATGCACATATTGTGATAAGAATGGACATTGGCTAAATTTTGTTATGACCAAGTAAATAGATCAAATAATCTTATTTGGGTTCATGGAACTAACTCTTTAGGACCCAAGAAAATGTGGGTACCAAAATCAGGTCTTAAATTATTTGATGTAGGTACACACCAAGGCTCCAAGACGTAGGGAGCGGTGGTACCTTGATAGTGGTTGTTCAAGACACATGACGTGGGACATCAATAACTTTACAACCCTATCAAGGTACGTGGAAGGTGGCACCGTCACCTTCGGGGATGACTCCAAGGGTATTATCATCGGTATAGGTAACATTCAAATTGGTGCATCTCCCATTATAGAAAATGTTGTACTTGTTGATGATTTGAAACATAATTTGCTTAGCATTAGTCAACTTTGTGACTGTGGACTTAAAGTTGTTTTTTATGATTCTTCTTGCAAGATTTTTGATGTTAAATCCAATGATTGTATTCTCACCGGTTTCGTGACAATAATGTTTATATCATTGACATGCTTAATTTGGATTGTTCTACTAAATGCTTAAATGCTTTTGATGAAAATTCTTGGCTTTGACATAGAAGATTAGGACATGCATCTTTTGACCATCTTTCTAGGATTAATTCAAAGGAATTGGTGAAGGGTATTCCTTGCTTGAAGTTTGAGAAAGATCGCATTTGTGGTGCGTGCCAACTTGGGAAACAAACCAAGTCTTCCTTCAAACCAATCAAGGATATCATGTCAACTAGGCCATTAGAATTAATTCATATGGATCTTTTTGGACCAACTAAAACTAAGAGCTTAAATGGTAGTAGATTTGCATTTGTTTTAGTTGATGATTTTTCCCGTTTCACTTGGGTTTTCTTTTTGGAACACAAAGATCAAACTTTTTCTCATTTCAAAGTTTTTCGAAAAAGGGTTGAAAAAGAAAAAGGTTTTTCGATTTTGAGAATAAAGAGTGATAGAGGTGGTGAGTTTGTTAACCAACTCTTCATGACTTATTGTGATGAAAAGGGAATCAAGCATGAAATGTCATGTCCTAGAACTCCACAACAAAATAGAGTTGTAGAAAGGAAAAATAGAATACTTCAAGAGATGGCTAGGACCATGATAAGTGAATATGACCTCCCTCAATATTTATGGGCCGAGGCCGTAAACACCGCATGCTATATTTCAAATCATATTCATTTATGTAAGAATTCTTTCAAAACATCTTTTGAAATGTATCATTCTAGAAAACCAAATGTTGCATATTTTAAAGTTTTTGGATGCAAGTGTTTTGTTTTGAATACTAAAGATAACTTGGGTAAATTTGATGCTAAGGCTTATGAAGCAATCTTTGTTGGATATTCTACTACTAGCAAAGCTTATAGAGTATTCAATAGATCTTCACTTACCATTGAAGAATCCATGCATGTTAAGTTTAAAGAATCTAATGTGGTTGTTGAGAATGTTGTAGAGATTGACCCATTAGGTGAAGACATGGAGAGACTATCCTTGAAGGACTCACCCGCTCAAGAAGAAAAGCAAGAATCCATTGGTGATGTTCTAGAGGATAAAGAGGAAAGCTCTCAACCGCTTCCTAAAGCTTGGAGATATGCTACAAATCATCCCAAGGAGCTCATCTTAGGTGATGCATCTAAAGGGGTAACAACTCGCTCCAAACTCCATGACTTATGTGGTAACTTTGCTTTCATTTCTCATTTTAAACCCAAAAGCATTCTCGAAGCCGAGACGGACTCATATTGGTTGCTAACCATGCAAGAGGAACTCAATCAATTTGAGCGCAACCAAGTTTGGCACCTTGTTCCTAGGCCCCACGATCGACCAATAATTGGTACTAAGTGGATCTTTAGGAATAAGATGGATGAATCCGGAAATGTGATTAGGAATAAGGCTAGGTTAGTGGCCCAAGGTTACACTCAAGTTGAGGGAATTGGCTTTGAGGAGACCTTTGCACCCGTAGCACGGCTTGAAGCCATACGGATGACACTAGCTTTTGCATCTTTCAAAAATTTTAAACTTTTTCAAATGGATGTGAAAAGTACATTTTTGAATGGTTTTATTAATGAAGAAGTTTATGTTGAACAACCTCCCAGTTTTATTGATCATGTTCATCCAAATTTTGTTTTTAAACTTGATAAAGCTCTGTATGGATTGAAACAAGCTCCTAGAGCTTAGTATGAAAGGCTTTCTAGTTTTCTCATTTCAAATGATTTTGTTAAAGGCAAAGTAGACAAAACACTATTCACTAAGCATGTTGATAATGACATTTTAATTGTGCAAATTTATGTTGATGATATAATTTTTGGATCTTCTAATGAGTTTTTATGCAAGGAGTTTGAAAAGGTTATGCAATGTGAGTTTGAAATGTCTTCCATGGGTGAATTGAATTTCTTTCTTGGACTCCAAATCAAGCAATTGCAAGATGGGAACTTCATATGTCAAGCCAAGTACGCAAAGGAACTCGTAAAGAAGTTTGGACTTGAAGACTCTAAAGTTTGCAACACTCCCATGACAACTACAACCAAGCTTGATAAGGATGATCAAGGTAAAAATGTTGATATTAAATTGTATAGAAGCATGATAGGTAGTCTTTTGTATTTGACGGCAAGTAGGCCGGACATAATGTTTAGTGTGTGTCTTTGTGCTAGATTTCAATCGTGTCCCAAAGAGTCCCATCTTATTGCGGTAAAACGTATTATTCATTATATTAAGGGAACGATTGGAATGGGTCTATTGTATCCGAAAATCGGAGATTTCTCAATGACGAGTTATTCGGATGCCGACTATGCGGGTTGTAGAGTAGATAGAAAGAGTACTAGTGGGACATGTCAATTTCTTGGTAATTGTCTTGTTTCATGATCCTCTAGGAAACAAAATTCCGTAGTTCTCTCAACCGCCGAGGCGGAGTATGTTGCCGCGGGGGCTTATTGTACACAAGTCCTTTGGATGAAACATACTCTCCTTGACTATGATTTGCATTATAACCATATAAAAATATTTTGTGATAATACTAGTACTATACACATGACTAAGAATGCAAATCAACATAGTAAGACCAAGCACATTGAGATTAGATATCACTTTCTTAGAGATCATTTTGAGAAAGGAGATATAGATATTGATTATGTTTCTACAGATTTGCAACTTGCCGATATTTTCACTAAACCACTTGATTTTGCTAGATTTTCTTTCATATGTGGTGAACTTAATGTTTGTGTTATTGATTAACAATGTTTTCTTGACCCTTTTTGATGTATGACAAAAAGGGGGAGAATGAGTTTATGTATGGAAATATGAATTCATATGGTTTTGGTTCCATATGAGTTTATATATGTTTTTAGTTTTTGATGTGTTTTCATGAATTCTTGTAATTTGAGTTTAAGTGTTTTGCAAGTGTTTTATATCTCATGGTGTTTCTCATTTCAAGAGAAATCAGGAGGAAGGAGTTCAGAACCCTTTGCGGGGCATTCGGCTCTTAGTCTTGTTTTGGGCGATTGTTGCATCATATTTTTAAATTGTGCATTGATTAGCATTATCACCTATTCACCCCCCTCTAGGTGATTTTCACATGTATCAAGCACTTAACATGCAAAACACCAATACGATAAAAACTTGTATTTTTGAAAATGTGTATTTTTGTGTGTGTAACTTCTTGAGCATCAAATTTATATTTTATACTTTAACATATTATTTCTTACAATATGCTTAGTGACTACAAGTGTCTTCAAGCGGGCTTCTCCAATAACGACGTTGAGTGCTTTGAGCTCCAATCCCATACTTGAATACCCTTGAGCCTTCAACACCTTTGAAATTACACCTAGAGAGGGGTGAATAGGGGTATTGCTAATCAATTAAAAATTTAATATAATATAAAATGAGATGATGCAACCGATCACTTAAAACAAGACTTGAAGCCAAATTCTCTATGAAGGGCTCTAAACTTCTCCCCGTGATTCCTCTAGATAAGAGTTGAGGTGCTTATTTGCTATCTTGCTGTAATGAGTATAGATCGACAATAATGAATGAATAAAAAATAAATAAGTAGAGATAAGAAAGTAATCGCAAACAAGAAGATTTCTTTTGAGGTTCGAGCCACTGCTCTACGTCTCCGCCTTCACCACCGTGAAGGATTTCCCAATCCACTATAGGATCTTTCACTAAGGGACCTTACACCAAGGAATCACAACCACTCGGAGTACACAACTCTCCAATACACTCCTCTAGTCCAGAGGTAGCGTAACGATAATGGAACAATATCTGGGTGATCAAAAGATCACAAACTCTCTCTTGAAAACTCTCTTGCAAAACCCTATAGAATAAGATATAAATTTGAAGCTTAAGAATATATAAGTGACAGTAAAATTCGAAGAGAGATTTTTGAGAACCAAAAGCTTAAAAAAGATTAATAAAAATAGAAACACAAAACTAAAACTTGAAAGCTCTCTCTTGAAACCCAAAACTTGATTTTTCAAATAGAATTATTGTTGTTATTAATCCATCCTAATGACCATTTATATAGGTTTTTAGAAGAGAAAACTTAGTATAATTTTACCAGGTTTAAAAGGAATAAATTGACTCTTAAAATTTAACAAAACATGCTCTAAAAACATGTTAAAAATCAGCCTCCAGAAAATTTGACTGTTGGTTAAATTTGAGCACAGTTTTCAGGATGAAAACATCAGAATTCAGAAATAAGTATATAGGAATAATTTGTAACTCTATAATTCTTATTTCTAATGTAACTTAAATCAATTAAATATCATTTTGGAATAAAACGTTATCAATAAAATACTGAAAGGTGTCAAATCAGAAACTGTAAACTATTTTCAGAACAAGAACAGATTTCAACCCAATATTCGACATCTTTAAAATTTGAATCAGAAAATAATTGTTGCACAAGAAATGTAGCCCTAAATGTTATCATTGAAATGCAATTTAAATCATGCTAATTGAATATAAGAATAAAAAGTTATGATAAGAAATCTAAAAGGGTATCGAGCAAATCATCAGAACTAAAACTGGTTAAAATCCAAAACCTTACTTTTAAAAAACGTGCATTTTTTGTGTGTATTTTTTAGCTTCAAAAATATATTATACCTTTTAACAAAATAAAGTAGAACACAAACTGAAGTTTTCTTTTAGAATTCCTTCTCCAAGTCGACTCGATCCAAACACGATCCAAAGAGCTTGACTCCAACCGAGTGCTAGATGCGATCTTGACGGTGAGCTCTTGAATCTACATGTATTAGCTCCAAAACTCCTTTGTTGAAGCTAGACACCTACTAATATCTTGAGTAATAATTGAAATTATATAAACACAAGATCATTACTAAACTATAACTATATGAGTTAATCATCATCAAAACTAGAGTGATGGGCCTTTGGGCCAACAATCTCCCCCTTTTGATGATGACAAAACTCATAGAGTTATATATGCATGGATTAAAGTTAAGCTTCGTAGAAGCTCCCCCTTAACTCATGCATAGCAATAAACAATAAAGATATTCAATAAAGTGCATAAACTAAACAAAAACATATATGCATAAATAACAATATAAACATGCATATATAAACTCTCAAAATTCTTCTCCCATTTTTTGTCAATTCATCAACAAAGGGGTAAGAACAATCAAACAATAAAGATGTATATGCGATATATATTCATGAAGAGGAGAGACGTTAAGTCAGCTCCCCTTCATACATACATTACATGGAGAAGGGATGACTAGACCCAAACCTACATAAAGCATAATATACAATATATCACGTAAAGAAGAGAGGTCAAGCTCCTCAATGTGAGATACAATCAACATGAATCTGTATATAGAGGAGATGTTAAGCTTTCCTTGCATATAGATAAAACATATCAACAAATTTTAAATAAAAATTTGAAATTTCTTGAAGTCAACAAATAAATTTTGATATCAATGAAATCAAATCGTAGTTGACAAAAATAAAAGTTGGTACCACTTGAAAAAAATTTAAGATACCAATAGTAGATTTTGATACCAATTGAAGGTGAAACATGAAATATTTTGATACCAATTAAATACCAATTAAAATCAATGCGTAAGCTTGTAAAGATACCAACTAACATTTGGAATAAAGTCAAGCTTAACATAAACATAATTTGTGCTTTAAGAATGTAAAGATATTGTAAAACAAGCATAATCAAATCATATATATGTATGTATGAAAATGAAAATACTAATTGAAATTGATACTAATTGAAATTTGAAGCATACTTATATAAGAAACATATATGAGTATACAAAAATAAAATAACATGAAGATCATGCTATAACTCATGCCTATCACCCTATTCATATACAAGTTTAAAAGATATACAATAAGTGTATACTAGGCATGGTCTCCCAACCATCCGCCCTTAGATGGTAGGGGTTTTCAAAAATCATGATTTGAATATATTTTAGCATAATTTGAAAACTCCACCGATTGAAGAATAAAGACTAGTTTAAAGATAATTTTGAAAAACTAGTATTAAATCCTTCAAACATGAAACCAAATCATATATCCCATGAAAACATGAAAATCATTCAATCTCAAGGTCTATAAAGCACATATATGCTCATGAAACAAAACTCATGAGTAAACACTAAACATAAAGTGTATGAATCATGTAATCAACAAACTCATGGAAATAAGTCGTTGAAGCTCATATGAATTTCCTTTTATCAAAAGTAAAAAATCATCAAAACTAAATACATTTCAAGGTATACGTATGTTTTGTTGAAACTAAAAGTATACATGCATATCCCAAACGTAAACAAGTCCATAATAAAATATTGCATGAAAAGAAAATGATTCTAGGATAGACATGTATATCTAATAGTTTTAGACAAAATTGACATATACATAAAGATAAATACATTTTTATGAAAATATGTACAAAAATAGAGAAAACAAGTAAAGATGCAAGAGTCATCAAAACTAGGTTTTACAAGTACACCCAATGGGTACAAATGAGCAATAAAGCGCAAACATATGATAAACAAATGTGGCTCATTAGTTGTTCAAGTATAAATACAAGTTTTAATAAAAATTTCATCTAAACAAGTAATAAAAAGCATGAAGTGCAAATCATGAACAAACATAATGAACATGAAAAATTAAAACATGCTAAAATCAATCAATGAGAGTATGTAAACATCAATAAGGTGTTAAAGATAGTTACCAAAACAAATAGGGCTAGTCTCTAGGTCTCCAAACCATGGCGGTTCTCCCACCAAACATCCTTGAAGGTGATGCATCCAAAGTGTCCATCAAGCTCATACGACCATCAAGGCACCAATACCCTCACGTCAAGTGAGAGCCCACACCTACATAAAATACAATAGGGGTGAATTTTGGCACCCATACCTTATTAGGTCCATGGGAATTAGCACCTTTCCTAACCCAAACAAATTTATTTATAAAACTTAAAATATTTATTCTATCATAATAAAATCTTGCAAGGTGGCCCGTACGTCCACAATGTGTACAAGTGTACACATGAGTATACATAGAATCATGTGTGTGAGCATGATGAGCATGTGTATGTCATGGTTTGTGTGCATGAATATGTGGAGTATGTTTTTTTCGAAACATAAATTACAATCGTGTGTGGTTCATGGTACACTGGCATAAAGTGGAGCCCAAACAATCTACACTTTCTTCAAAGCACAAATATCATTCTCAATGATTGAAGAAGAAGTGGAGCATGCAACATGTTTATCACTAGTAGATGGAACACTAGAAATGTGACAAATATGAGCGGAAAAATTATTTTTCAAAGATTTTTTTCATTTGAAACAAGTTTCAATTCTTTTGAAATTAAAGCTATTTTATTTTTCAAAGAATTGTTCTCTTTTAAAAGACAATCGAGTTTTGAAGAAAAACCTCATTATTCTTCAAAACAACATCACAATAATTTTTATTCTTTAAAATTGTATTTTCTTTTAAGGCAAGGTCAAGTTGGGATTTGAATGAGTTCTTTTCACTTGAAATCTCAACCCTCTCTTGCAAAACCATGTTTAGTTTAGAAAACAAATTTTTATTTTCTTCTTTTAATTCAAGACTTTTTTTTTCAAGACTTGGTACTTTGAAAGTAAGTATTCACAAACTATAGATAGTTCTTTATTTAATACATCAGCATCCATATTATCATCACAAGAACTAGAACTACCATCTAGTTGAGTATCCGAGTATACCTCAAGGGAGTCATTCCGTTGGACCATGAAGCAAGCTTGATCGGACTCTTCTCTACTAGATTCTTTCTCCACATTGTTTGTCGTTTGTAGCTCAGGAGAGGTCAAAATATTCTACACTGCAAAAGCGGAATCACAATGAGAAATCATAGATAAGTATTCTTTATTAAGTGTGTGCCTAAGTGCCACTAAGGCTTGTGCATTGGCCTCTATATGCTTGTTATTACCAAGATAAGATTTCCTGGTAGCGGCAAGGTAAACATGCAATCCTAGGGTTTGAAGGTATACACTCATCCTATACTTCCATCCATCAATGTTGGTAACACCATACATAGGAGGGGCCATGAAATCTAAGTATATAAACAATATGTGTGCAAATACAAATCTAGATTAGCAATCTAAGATCTCATTCATAGGTGGTTAAACCTAATATCAGGAGCATAGGCTCTAATACCAATTGAAATTACACCTAGAGGGGGGTGGATAGGTGTATTGATAATCAATTAAAAATTCAATGTAATAAAAAATGAGATGATGCAACCGATCACTTAAACAAGACTTGAAGCCGAATTTCCCGTGAAGGGCTCTGAACTTCTTCTCATGATTCCTCTAGATAAGAGTTAAGGTGCTTAATTGTTATCTTGTTGTGATGAGTATAGATCAACAATAATGAATGAATAAAAAACAAATAAGTAGAGACAAGAAAGCAATCGCAAACAAGAAGATTTGTTTCGAGGTTCGAGCCACTGCTCTACGTTCCCGCCTTCACCACCGTGAAGGATTTGCCAATCCACTATAGGATCTTCCACCAAGGGACCTTACACCAAGGATTACAACCACTCGGAGTACACAACTCTCCAATACACCCCACTAGTTCAGAGATTATGTAACGATAATGGAACAATCTCTGGGTGATCAAAACACCACAAACTTTCTCTTGAAAACTCTCTTACAAAACCCTATAGAATAAGATATAAATTTGAAGCTCAAGAATTTGTAATGTGAATAAAATTAGAAGAGAGATTTTTGAGAACCAAAAACTTAAAGAAGATTTTTGAAAATAAAAACACAAAACTGAAACTTGAAAGCTCTCTCTCTTGAAACTCAAAACTTGATTTTTCAAATAGAATTGTTGTTGTTAGTTTAATCCATCCTAATGACCCTTTATATAGGTTTTTAGAAGAGCAAACTTAGTATAATTTTATCAAGTTTAAAAGGAATAAATTGACTCTTAAAATTCAACAAAACATGTTTTAAAAACATATTAAAAATCAGCCTCCAGAAAATTAGACTGTTGGTCAAATTTGCAGGCTGAAAACGTCAGAATTCAGAAATAAGTTATAGAAATAATTTGTAACTCTGTAAGTCTTATTTCTAATGCACTTTAAATAAATTCAATATCATTTTGGAATAGAAAGTTAATAATAAAATACTGAAAGGTGTCAAATCAGAAAGTGTAAACTGTTTTTAGAACAAGAACAGACTTCAACCTAATATTTTACATCTCTAAAATTTGAATCAGAAAATAATTATTGAATAAGAAATGTACCCCTTAAAGTTATCTTTGAAATGCAGTTTCAACCATGCTAATTGAATATAAGAATGAAACGTTGTGATAAGAAATCGAAAAAGGTGTCAAGTAGATCAGTAGAACTAAAACTGGTTAAAATCCAAAACCATACTTTTGAAAAACGTGCATTTTTGTGTGTGTGTGTATTTTTGAGCTTCAAAAATATATTCTACCCTTTAACAAACTAAACTAAACACAAACCGAAGTCTTTTTATAGAACTCCTTCTCCAAGTCGACTCAATCAAACACGATCTTGACGCGCGAGCTCTTGAATCTACATGTGTTAGCTCCAAAACTCCTTTGTTGAAGTTAGATACCTACTAAAATCTTGATTAATAACTGAAATGATATAAACACAAGATCATTAGTAAACTATAACTACATGAGTTAATCATCATCAAAACTAGAGTGATGGGCCTTTGGGCCAACCTCCTTTTTTTAGAGGAAAAAAAACACATTAAATCCTCTTGAACCTCGAAACAAACTTAAACACTTAAACTTGATTAGTACTAATTAACCACATATGTTTTGTTATCATCAAAATAAGAAACCGATGATTGTAACCTTGGGCCAACAGGCTAAGGATGACCATGAAGGGTCGGCCAAGTCCACAACATCAATCAGTATAAAAAAATAAGACAACAATTACAGGATATAGCCTACGTTATTATAGGCATTAGTCCCCTGGTACAAATACAGTGATTGTGCTTACACCTGCACAAAAATACTATTTCAGAACTTTAAAACAAAGATGTGCAAGTGCTCAATTCTACCGCAATAGCTAGTGGTTATGCGGGTAGTGATCCACAAGGAGGGTTAGCGATAAAAGCGTTCAAGGTTTGTATCAAAATCTTTGTGAAGAAAAACGAAGGTTCTTCTTTGTTTTAAGAAATGAAAATGAAAAAGAGTTAGGTTAAAGTTAAAAAGAAAGCGATAGATGGAGAAGGTGGAGAAAAATGGAGAATGATTATTTACAAAGAAATGGAAAAGGAGTGATGAAAGAAGTGGGTGTTGGTGATTTAAACTACAGAAATAAAAGAAAAGAAAGAAGATTAAAGAAATACTTACCTAGTTTGGTTGATGACTTACCTGGACCCTTGCATGTTCTACTTTGCTTCAGAGGCGTTCAACGCTTAAGCCATAGGATCGAGCTCAGTCCCCATTCACATTACATCATCAAGACGAACAAGCATGAAATGATACGGAGTCTTGAGGAGGAGAACATCACAATGAATTATCGTTGGCACTCACACAGCATTGTTATACTGATGCTTCTTGATTCACTTGCATGCTCATCAAAACCAAAAGAGGTAAAGTAGAAAGAAGAAGAAGAAAACAAAGTAAAGACGAACATAAAAAAATACCTTTATTGCTTGTAGAAACGATGGAAGAAAGGAGGAGGGTACATCGGTGTCACTCTCAACATAAGCCTCTCTCTCTTACTTACATGAATCTCAATCTAACCTAAGCTTACATACAAATTAAAATTACATAAAAAGAAAAAAAAAACCTATACTACAAAGAGTGAAAAACTAGACTAATTCCTATCTCTGCATGGTCGTCCCCCGGAGGCTCTGAAAATCCCAGTATTTATAGGCAAAAACCCACCTATAAGAGCGTATGAAGATAGGGGGAGCAAACGCTCCCCCTAACTCTTTAACAAAGCCGCGGAAACGCGGCTTTGGCCGCGTTTCCGCAGCCAGGGTGTGGCCAGGTGGCCACACCCTATTGGTGGGGCTCCCCGGTTTCTCGATTGGTCTTTATCTTCAGCTAGATTTGCAGTTTAAGTCCGGGATTTTGACGAAATGGCCTTTGATCTTTGGCTTCAACCGATCGATTTGTAGGGATTCGTTCTAACTGATTTTCAGCCGATCTGAACCGATCTGATTTGCCCTGATTCACTGAGTTCAAATTAATTCTGATTTAATTCAAAATTTGATGGGCTTTTGGGCTCATTTCTCTTCACTCTCCTTAGGAATGGGCCTGCAAATAAATTAACCATTTAATTAGGAGAAAACAGAGTTTATTCTATAATAAGTAGGAGAATATGATATTAAATGTGCAATATTAGTGATCAATCACACCCCCATACCTATCTTTTGCTCGTCCTCGAGCAAAACAACTAAACTATACTAAGGATTATTAGACCACTTTCGCAGGTCACACATTTGCACTGAGCATGTGCAACAAGCCGTTAAACCTCTAGGTTTCCCCTAGAGGACGAGTTTTGTCTCGTGAGGATTTTCAGTGGATTACACCCACAAAATCCATAAAGAAAGTGAAACAAAGAGTTAGTATTTTCGAAAAGCATTTTGAAAGAGAAAAATATTTGAAATATAATTGTAAGACTTAAGTAATCTATAAGTTAGAGGAAAACTGAATTTTTCATTCCTAAACTTAGTCTCTATTCAAAATTTGTTATCAATCAAAGTAAGGAGTCAAATTGTACTTTTCACCTACTCTATTACTTTACCCTGAGTCAATGCACCATCGTGACTGTGAAGTTTGACTAAGGGTTCTTTAACTCTAACTCTTATGCCTTATTTATTTATATATATATTTTTGTGGTATTATTCTTTAGTTCTATTAGGCTTTCTAATTTGCCCATGTAACGAGCCTTTAATCGATGACTCCCAAGCCAAACGTTCTTAGGGCACCAGGTGAGAAAACACCCTAAGGACTTAAGGACTCGAGTAAACAAGGCCACAAAACTAAGGATTTTATTATTTGAACCCCTTTTAGGCGTGAATTCTTATGCTTTATTAGGCACAAATACCCAACTTAATCATAGGATTTTCATATATATATATATATATATATATATATATATATATATATATATTCAAACTTATCTAATCATCTTTCGCATAAATACTAAGGCTTGCTTAGGCCAAAGCACCTAGCTAATCAATAATTAGATTTCTTCATTTTTTTTTTTATATAAGGCATAAGAATCTTTGTTTTTGAACCCTAAGTGTGTAAGTGCATGAAGTGTACATATTTCATTGAGGTAAAGATCAAGACTAAATTACTTTGACAAATTATCTTCCTAACCCTAAAAATCAAACAAATAATCTTTTTTGACCAATTTTAAGAAATCCTAATTTTGATTTTCCTATTCCTTAAAATTGACTTAATTTCTTACAAAAATATGTCAAAATATTGTTTCTATTTTCAAAAAATTTTTTAAAAGTAAAGAAAAATGTTAATTTTTTTTTAAAAAGTTATGTTAGAACCCTCCCCCACACCTATCTCATGCATTGTCCTCAATGTATGAATTAATGCATAGTTGCATGAAAAAGAAGAAAGGGAAGGAAAATGTTACCTTAAGGTGGTGGTTCCGGTGGTGGTCTGATTGGTCCACGAAGTACGGCCCAATCGACTTTTCGTGGAGTTCGGAGGAACCCACCAGAAATTTCTCTAATATAACCCATTAAAATGATGTATCCATGAAGGATTTTTATTAAGAATTTAATCCCATCTAATTTTCAAATTCCATAATTAATGTTGGAGTCAAATTTGTCAACCGCCCTGTCCCAAAATGGAGTGTCAAAAGATAGAATGATTGACTTGGACTCTGGAAGTACTGGAACTAATACCGACTCAGGAAAGTGACTTAAGTTAAGTAAAGGCTCAGGAGCCGAGATTAGTTCAAGAAGTGGGTCCAAATCAAGAAGTTGAAACTCAAGTCTACATTCATTTTCCAACAATGGAACGTGACTTAATATTGGTGATTCAAGTTCAAGAATGATAGGTGTGGGAATCAAAACTTACTCTAAAATGTTACTTAAGTCGGGTAACAAAACAGGAGTCAATATTGATTCGAAAATTTGAACTGGATCACAGATTTGAGAATCTAGGTCACATTTCTCATTGAGTTCAAATTCGTAAAAATGAAAACTTGCCAATTTGTCAATAGGACTTTCAAAAGTATAAAATTGGTCAAGTTCAATATGGTCATCAAAGATGAGTGATTCAATTTCATGATGAATTGGCACAGGATCCAATGTTGACTCGGGAAAAAGATTGAAATCAGGTGAAGATACTGGAGTCATTATTGAATCAGGAAGTAGAATTGAATCACTAAGTTGAGGTTCAGCATCATATTCATTCTCAAGTTCTATTTCAGGTAAGGAATAACTTACCAAACTGTCAATATCATTTTCAAAATTTGGAGTTTGGGCAAGTTCAAATGATTGTTCTGAAATGGAACCTTGATTTCCAAAACAACATGACTCTTCGGCTCTAACAGAATGGTTAGCGACATCAGAACTGGTCAAACGGTGAGAACGTAGAGATTGGACCATCATATCTATGTCACGATTATGAGCGTTTTGAGCCTGAGTCATGGCTTCAAACATCTTTTCATAGTTGATTGGTTCACTGTTTTGTTGAAAAGATGAAGTGTTGTCTTGGAATTGGTGGTGAAGTTGTGAGTCCATCAGATTTTGTGATTGTTGTTTGGACTCACGCATACTCATTTCCAAAATTGATGGTTTTCTATTTTGGACTGGTAGACCTGAGTATGAATCTTGAAAATATTGTGGACTAGGTGGATAAGGAGGACAAGTTGGTTGAAAATTGGACTCGGGGGAGGTGAATCCCCACTGACTCTGTGAAGAGTTGAAATTATTCTGGAAATTATGGTTATAAGATTGGGGGCATGGGTTATATTGATTCGGATAAGACCAATCCGGCACACTAAGTTGGTTAAAGTTATGATATGCCGGGTTGGTAATATCTGAAAAAGAGGTCGGTGTGTAATATGAATTACAATTAAAATTGGAAAAATTGTTATTATAAGCCATATCACACAATAGAATACAAACGAAGAAAAGAAAAAACAAACAAATAAGCAAACAAATAAAAAGAAAAATTCTAAACTAAGTTAGGGTAGACCTATGACCTAGACGACTCCTAATTGGTTAGACTGTCCACGGGAGGTATAATGCAGACTTTTACCACAAGCTAATCAGCCAGGTCAGGGCAAGATTGGTGGGAGGTTATCCGTCAAAGACGTTCCTTAATTAAATAACCACCAACCTTCGGGCTTTCGGCCCTTAATCCCCTTCCTAGACACTAATTTGGCAGGAGTCAAATTCCAACACCTTTCCCCCTTAGGATAATCTCCTAATTGAGTCCGAGATGTCCCTAGGGCCAACGTCTACTCATTTTTAGTTAGGCTCGGGTTAGTGAGTGCTTGGAATCTGATTTTTGGGCCAAGGAAGGGTGATTAAATCCCCACCTTATCTTGTTATGGGGTGGTGCCCTTAAGATCAGTTTGTGCAAGTGTACAAGATATGTAAACAAGATTCACTCAAAGCGATGTAAATAAACCAAGAGATGAGTCCTATTCTAGATGCAATGCGAACGTACCTTGCTCCAGCACTCTTCAACAGTAAAGCAAATTAATTGAAAAGACACGTGCCTAAAATGCAAACGTCTAATCAATTTTTTTTAACTTTTCAACAATTGTTTACTGTTGGTTTATTAGCAGGCTTCTGGTGATGGCATATGAGAAATAAAGTTTGCAGAAAACTATAATTTTACAAAGCATGCAGCCCTGCAAAAAAGCCAATCAGTAGTGAACTCTTTCTTACCGCGGAAACGCAGCTAGAGCCGAGCAAACGCGGCAATTCAGAGGGTACTTGGTCTCTATTTTCTGGAACAGAGGCCCAAGACCACTTATATGTTACTGCAATCTTTTTTTCCTGCTTTTCCTGCCCTATAACCTGCAACAGAGAAGAAAAATTCGTTTTAGTTCCAAAAATTTAATAAATACCGTTACCCTCCCCGGCAACGGCGCCAGAAATTTGATTGCGCTTACACCTGCACAAAAATACAGTATTTCAGAACTTTAAAATAAAGATGTGCAAATGCTCAATTCTACCGCAATAGCTAGTAGTTATGCGGGTCGTGATCCATAAGGAGGGTTAGCAATAGAAGCGTTCAAGGTTTGTATTGAAATCTTTGTGAAAAAAAACGAAGGTTCTTCTTTGTTTTAAGAAATGAAAATGAAAAAGAGTTAGGTTAAAGTTAAAAAGAAAGCGATAGATGGAGAAGGTGGAGAAAAATGGAGAATGATTATTTACAAAGAAATGGAAAAAGAGTGATAAAAGACGTGGGTGTTGGTGATTTAAACTACAGAAATAAAAGAAAAGAAAGAAGATTAAAGAAATACTTACCTAGTTTGGTTGATGACTTACCTGAAACCCTTGCACGTTCTACTTTGCTTCGGAGGCGTTCAACGCATAAGCCATAGGTTCGAGCTCAGTCCCCATTCGCATTACATCATCAAGACGAACAAGCATGAACTGATATGGGGTCTTGAGGAGAACATCACCATGAATTATCATTGGCACTCACATAACTTTGTTATACTAATGCTTCTTGATTCACTTGCATGCTCATTAAAACCAAAAGAGGTCAAGTAGAAAGAAGAAGAAGAAAACAAAGTAAAGACGAACATAAAAAAAAATCTTTTATTGCTTGCAGAAACGATGGAAGAAAGGAGGAGGGTACATCGGTGTCACTCTCAACATAAGCCTCTCTCTCTTACTTACATGAATCTCAATCTAACCTAAGCTTACATACAAATTAAAATTATATAAAAAGAAAACAAAAACCTATACTACAAAGAGTGAAAAACTGGACTAATTCCTATCTCTGCATGGTCGTCCCCCGGAGGCTCTGAAAATCCCAGTATTTATAGGCAAAAACCCACCTATAAGAGCGTATGAAGATAGGGGGAGCAAACGCTCCCCCTAACTCTTTAACAAAGCCGCGGAAACACGACTTTGGCCGCGTTTCCGCAGCCAGGGTGTGGCTAGGTGGCCACACCTTATTGGTGGGGCTCCTCGGTTTCTCGATTGGTCTTTATCTTCAGTTGGATTTGCAGTTGGAATTTTGACGAAATGGCCTTTGTCTTTGGCTTCAACCGATCGATTTGTAGGGATTCTTTCTAACTGATTTTCAACCGATCTGAACTGATCTGATTTGCCCTGATTCACTGAGATCGAATTAATTCTTATTTAATTCAGAATTTGATGGGCTTTTGGGCTCATTTCTCTTCACTCTCCTTAGGAATGGGCCTGCAAATAAATTAAACATTTAATTAGGAGAAAGCAGAGTTTATTCTATAATAAGTAGGAGAATATGATATTAAATGTGCAATATTAGTGACCAATCATACAGCAAGGATGCAACACATTACACCAGTACAAACACTAAAGTCTATAATACAGACACAAATCCACCAAAACACCAATACAAATACCGTCTACAATGCGACTACTGCACAAATGTCAAAATACAACTATCACCCGTTGATTGGTCATCAATAATACATATTTTTAGTTAGATTTTCATATTTCTTTTTTATAAAACATTACTATTTTATTCATTAATTGTTTAGTAATGTGCAGGCCTCCAAAATTCAAGATAAAGCCCAACAGAAGCCCAAAAGCCCACAATTATTATGGAAATAAAGCTTAATTAGGAAGATAAAGGAAGCTTCTATTCTATCCGATTTAAATTTGGGTTTTGAATTAATTTAATTTAAAATCTATAGGAAGAAAAAAATAGAACAAGATAAATTCTCATCCCAATTGAAGATAGAGGTGGACTCTTATTCAAATTCCAATTGTTTGCACCACAAGTCTTAGAAGACGAAGGGGATAAAACAAAATCTATTTGGAGATAAGGAGAAGAATCCACACTAAATTCGGATTTGAATGTAACTTGCTTCTCAAGTTACCTAGAGATAAAAGATATTTCAAAATTTTAGGATCAAACAAAGATTTTGAGAATAGATCTCCACATAAACGGACGAGATGAAGCCATGGGGCAAAGCGCGTAACCAAACGCCACAAAAATATCGCGACAAGCCCATTTTTGCTACGAAAATGCGGCAATCCTGGGGCCGCGTGCGTTGAGTTTTGGAGGAGGTGTTCTACTAGGACTCTACTTTTGAAATCTCCTATAAATATCCCTGAAGAGCAACAGAGTAGAAGCATCTCAAAAATTGGGTATAGGATCATTTGTTTAGCCATATATTTCTGAATTTTTATTGTATTATTTAGCTTTTAATTTGAAGAAGAAAATTTTTGAAGAAGAAAAAGGACTTTGCAATTGGCCAGTGACAAGCAATAAAAGGTTCATTTTTCACTTTTCTTTTCATCTCTCTTATTCTTTAATTTCGTTGTTATTACTTTAATTTGTTTTTTCCTTTCTTATTTCCTTTTTTATGCAAATTTCCCTTCTCCAGTATGTATCTTGTTAAAAATAAAAATACGATTAACTAATTTATCTTGTAGTTTGCTAATCTCTCGATCAACTTAAGTCTAGTCTAAAAGATGAACTGATTGAACTCTATGCTTATTTGAAACTCTAAGATTAAATGATGTTCATGAAGATGAATAATTAGTTAAGTTGAACTAATTTAGGGTTACACTTTTTAATGGTTACTCTTAATTCATATTTAGATACTTTGATAGCATCATGTTAGGTTTAAAAGTATTTTCTTATGCTATACTTAGAAACAAGGATGAAATAAAGTTTAATTTTATTTAGTGTACTCTAATTAGGGCTTACATTATTCTTTATTCATCTTTTTTGATTCTCAATCAAAACCCTAGGGTAGATCTTTATAGATTCAACAAGATGTTCTCTCTTCTTAGACTAATACTTGGTTGTGGTAGATGATTAGTGGACTATAATTTTTTTTGCTTAATTAAATTCCTTACTTACAATCAAAATTTCTTTTCCAAGCTATTTGTGCAGAGAAATCGTTCTAAAAAACTTCTATCGCATCCTTCCATGTGGATCGACCCGTCTGGCCTCAGCTATACGGTTATATTGAGAAGAGATTAAGAAATTTCTGACCTTAACTCTTGACTTTACTTTCAATACATTTTTTTCTCAATCAAAATTTTGTCGAAGCGAGAAAACTCACAAATAAGATGAGAACACTCGCCTAAAAAAATTTCGGAATACACTGCAAAATCCCATATCTCTAAAAACTCCAATTAATCAATATGCATACGCATTCAAATATATATAATAAAATATAATATAAGGAGAAGAGATCGGAGAGAGATAAAGAGAATAAAGGAAAAGACAGAGAAAGAATGAAAGAGAGGAGAGAGAGTTAAGAGAGAAGGATAAGGGGCAGTCCACGCTGCTCATGACCAGGTCTGGCCAGCCTGTACACAGTCCAGGGGAGGCACGCTGGCCATTGGGTGGCACCAGCCAAAGTGGGAGAGGAAGGGAGGTGAGGGGATGGGTGGATTTGAGGAAGAAGAAGATAGGGTTGATGATTTAAGTGGTGGTAATGGTGGATGTTTGAGAGGACGTGAAATTAGAGGTGGGGTGTTGATGAGGAAGGTGGGGCTAGTAAAGAAGGTGGTTGTGGTGGTGGAATTGTGAATTTAAGGAAGATGAAGGTGATTTGGTGGTGAAATTAGAAGAGGGAAGGAGATGGTGGCGGTGTAATTGAAGAAGGAGGAGATATGGATGGTCGTCGTCGCCGTGGTGGCTCGCCAGCAGTGGGAGGAAGGCGCCCGGGTCATGTAGTGATGGTGGCTGATTGAGATAAACCTGTGTAGAAAAATACAAAGTTTAGAATAGTGCAAAGTTCTCAATTCTTACACTATAGCAAGTGGCTATGCGGGTCGTGATCTATAAGGAGAGACTGCGATGAAAGCGTGTTGTTAAGTTCTTTTTAAGTTTACAAAAACTGATTAAAAATTCTTTTTTGTTTTTGAAAAGAAAATAAAAATAAATCTAAAATTAAGTTAGAAGAAAGTGAAAGATAGGAGAAGATAGGGATTGTGTAAAAGGAAAGAAAAATTAAGTTAAAAAGAAAGAATCAAAATGATAAAGAAAGAGTTGTTTTTGAAGTGTGATTCTAAACTAAGAAATTAAAATAAAGAACAACTAAAGTTCACTTACCTCTTTGGCGCTTGCTTTACTTTTGATCCGTTGCAATGACTTACCTTAGCTTGAAGGTGATTAAAGCATGGCATATAGAATCTTGCCCATTTCCATTCTAAACTATGAATTAAAAGTGCAAGTAGAAAATATAACAGAAGTGATTATCCATCATCATAATGTTGGCCCAAGGTTACAATCACCCTTGTTTAGTGTATTTTGATGATTACAAAACATATTAGTTATTTGTACTAATAACAATTGTTGTTTAAGTGTGTTTCAGGTTTATCATCACACTAGAAGTACTCTCACTCAAATACAAGGTTCTTGGACTCAAGACAATTCAATTTGGGCTCAAGTTGCAAATATTGAAGATCAAGTGAAGATAGCCCACCTTGAAGAATAGCCTTGAAGTCTTTTAGCAAGTTTGTAAGTTTAGAATGTTAAAGTTTGAATATAGGAAATTTGGCTCTAGGATTTGCACACACACTTGTTTCATATATTTCCTATGTTTTGAAAAACTTGTTTAAAAACATGTACCAAAGCTTTAGTTTATGCTTTAGTTTATATATACATGTACCAAAGCTTTATATCTTGAAAAACTTGTTTAAAACATGTATATAAACTATTTTCTGCATAATACTTAGCTATAGGTATTTTTCAAAATGTTTTCACAAAAATTCCCTCTTCAAAACAGCCCAGTTTTCAGCCTCAGGCAACATCAGTCGACCGGCCCGGTCGACCGGCGTTGTGCCTGGACATGCACTGTTTGTGCATGTCCGTCGGTCGACCGGACCGGTCGACCGACAGAGAGCCTTCTGCTCTCGGGAAATTTCGGTCGACCGGACCGGTCGACCGGAAGAAGGAAACTGTGTTTCCTTCTTTTTGGTCGGTCGACCGGACCGGTCGACCGGGAGCCAACGGCTATATCCAGCTAGGCTGGCGGTCGACCGGACCGGTCGACCGCCAAGCCTGCAACACAGCAACGGCTCTTTCCTCTTTGGGATTTTCTGAAAAACTGTTTCTTTTTCTGTTTTAGCAGATTTTTGGAGAGTGGTTGGGGAGCTTTTGCAGGTTGAATTAGGTGAAAAGAAATTGTTTTTAACCTATTTTCTAACCCTATAAATAGAGGAGAAGTCTCTCTTGCTTATCACTTAGAAAAATCCTCAAGTTTTGTTGTTTTCAAAAGAGAAAAGAAAAATTGTTTTAAGCCTTCAATTCCTACTCTTTCAAGATTGTTTTTCAGTTGTATTTGATTCTCTATATCACTCTACAACTGAAGTTTTCTCACCACACTTCATAGAGCCAAAAATTCTATACTCATTCTATAGTGAAGTTGTAATTGAAGTGAGAGTGTTTGTAAAAGATATTGAGAAAAGTGTAGTGATCAAGTTGTGATCACTTTGTTCTTGTAATTCCTTCTTGTGGAGCAACCTCTTCGGTAGAGGTCCTTTGTACTCGGTGGAGCTCGGTGCTCGGTCTTCGGTAGACCCAATTGTAAAGGCATCCTCGGTGGATAGTGGAAACCCTTCACGGAGGTGAAGGCGGGGACTAGAGCAAGTGTGCTCGAACCTCGAAACAAATCATATTGTTTGCGATTGCCTTTGCGTTCTTCTTGCTTTTAATTTCTATTGCTTTATATTGCCTTGAATTAATTGCTTGAGAACTAACCCTCTACTTGTGGAATCTTGTGTTGTTTACCTTACTTGCTATACTTGTTGTTTTACATTGTGAGCATTTCATCTTCATCATCATACTTGGCATTGATCGATCACACCTCAATACAACACGGTTGCATTACGCACCTCTAACCCATTTAAGGGGAATTGGGAGGAAGGAGTTCAGAACCTCGCAAGGGGTATTCGGCTCTTAGTCGTGTTTTGAGAGATCGTTGCATCACTCATTTAATTAAAGTTTAAAAAGATCACTAGATTAGCATTCACACCTATTCACCCCCCCTCTAGGTGTTTTTCAATTGGTATCAGAGCTTGGACTCTAGGATTTGGTTTAACAACCTTAGAGAAGATCCTAATTTGCTAATCATTTCATTCATATTCATATAGTAAAAATGGCCGATGGAATTAAGACCCCTCCTAAGTTTGATGGACTTAACTTTCCCATATGGAAGGTTAAGATGACCGTGTTTTTGCAATCTCTAGGTAGCCGAGTTGCAAAGGCCGTGACTAAGTCCTTTAGTGTACCCCCCGGTGACGAATCCACTTGGTCCGAAATAGAGACTAAGGAATTCGATGCCAATGCCAAAGCTCACTATGCACTTCTACAAGCCCTAAATGATGATGACATAGCTAGGGTTATACATTGCAAATCCGCATTTGAGATTTGGTCACACTTGATAGTCACTCATGAGGGGACCTCACAAGTTAAGAAGGCTAAGATTGACCTTCTTCGGTCTCAATATGAAACATTTAGCATGCAAGACAATGAAACCATAGATGATATGGTTACAAGGTTTACCAAGATTACTAATGGACTCTCTTCTTTAGGTGAAGATATCAACAATGATCAAAGAGTAAGGAAGATCATCCGGGCTCTTCCTCCTTCATGGGAAGTTAAAGCAACAACCTTGAAGGAACTCAACGACAATGAAGAGATGGAGCTTATAGGTCTCATTGGGAACCTCAAAACCCATGAGATGGAAAGGAAAGCAAGAGAGGACATGGCTCCTACCAAGAAGAAGATTATTGCCTTCAAGTGTCAATCATCACACTCCGACGAAGATGATGAAGAAGAAGATGACGAAGAGCTCTCACTTCTAGTCAAAAATGTTCGGAGGATGTACAACAAGGCAAAGTTTCAAGGTAGAAGGAGATGGCAAGGAGGCAAAGAAGAAAGGAAGATTGTGTGCTTCAATTGCCAAAAACCGGGACACATAGTTGCGGAGTGTCCGGACAAAGCAAAGCCCTCCACATCAAAGAAGCCATACAAGAAGAAGGCTATGAAGGCAACTTGGGATTCGGAGACCGAATCCGAAGAGGAGATAGACACCGCCAACATGTGCTTCATGGTTAATGAAGGCACAAGCAAGGTAACCTCTTCCCCTTCTCATAATGATGAACTTTCTATGGATGAGTTAGAAGAAGCTTTTGTTGAGTTGTCACAAAACTATGATTTCTTAAAGAAAAAGTATTTAAAAATGAAAAAGGAAAATGAATCTTTAAGTCATCAAGTTTTTACTCTTACAAAAGAAAAGGATAATTTAGTTTCCACCTTGACCACTACTAAAATGACTTTGAAAAATATAAGACTTCTTGCAAGGGTAAGGCCCCACTAATTGACTCTAATGAAGTTTCCATGCTTAGGGAAAGATTAGACTCATTAAGTGTTGTTTTGAAAAATTGTGAATTTGATAAGAAAAGGATTGAGGCTATGTTTCCTAAGAAACAAGCCTCAAAGAAAAATGCTCATGCTCATGTTCATGTTCATGCTACACAACCTAAACAACATGGCAAACCCCAAAAGCATGCTCACACTACTACACATACACATCATGCATTCATGTATAGAAAAGTGTACTCATGTTCACATTGTGGGCGGAAAGGACACTTAGCAAATTTTTGTTATGATAGACTAAGTGCATCACATCATAATGTTTGGGTTCGTAACACTAACTTTCAAGGACCCAAGAAAGTTTGGGTACCAAAGTCAACAATTATTTTAAATGATGTAGGTACTTTCCAAAGCCCAACGACGTAGAGGTTTGTGGTATCTTGATAGCGGTTGCTCAAGGCACATGACTTGGGACATCAACAACTTTGCAACCCTATCAAGATATCATGAAGGTGGCACCGTCACCTTCGGAGATGACGCCAAGGGTAAAATCATCGGTATTGGTAATGTAAAACTTGGCACCTCTCCTTTAATTGAAAATGTGGTTTTAGTTGATGGCCTCAAGCATAATCTCTTGAGTGTTAGTCAACTTTGTGATAAAGGTTTTGATGTAGTTTTTGACAATGTTGCTTGTAAAGTAATTGATAGAACTTCCAATGTTTGTGTATTTTCCGGTTTTCGTGAAAGCAATGTTTATATGATTGATATGTTAAATATGTCTTGTAATATTACTTGTTTAAAAGCCCTCGATGATGACTCTTGGTTGTGGCATAGGAGATTAGGGCATATTTCTTTTGATCATATTTCTAGATTAAATTCAAAGGAAATGGTGAAAGGTATTCCTTCATTGAATTTTGAAAAGGACCGAGTTTGTGACTCATGTCAATTTGGGAAACAAACTAAGTCTTCTTTCAAGTCAATTAAGGATATCATGACATCACGTCCTTTGGAATTAATCCATATGGATCTATTTGGCCCAACACAAACCAAAAGTCTAAGTGGGAATAGATTTGCTTATGTTTTGGTTGATGATTTTTCAAGATTTACATGGGTTTTCTTTCTTGAACATAAAAATCAAGCATTTTCGTATTTCCAAACTTTTAAGAAAAGAGTAGAAAAAGAAAAAGATTCTTTGATTTTGAGAATAAGAAGTGATAGAGGAGGTGAATTCATTAACCAACCCTTTACCACTTTTTGTGATGAACATGGAATAAAGCATGAACTTTCTTGTCCTAGAACTCCACAACAAAATGGAGTAGTTGAACGGAAAAATAGAACATTACAAGAGATGGCTAGGACAATGCTAAGTGAATACGGTCTACCACATTATTTGTGGGCCGAGGCCGTTAATACATCATGCTACATATCAAATCGTGTTTTCTTGTGTAAAAATACTACTAAGACTTCTTTTGAAATGTATTTTTCTAGAAAACCTAATGTTTCCTATTTTAAAGTTTTTGGTTGCAAATGCTTTGTTTTAAACACAAAAGATAATTTAGGAAAGTTTGATGCTAGATCTTATGAGGCTATTTTTGTAGGTTACTCAAACACTAGTAAGGCTTATAGAGTTTTCATTAGATCATCTTTGACTATTGAAGAGTCTATTCATGTTAAGTTTGAGGAATCTAACAAGTTTGTTAAGAATGTTGCAGAAATAGATGCCTTGCATGAAGGCTTGGAGAAAGTCACCTTGGAGGATGCTTCTACCATGGGAGACAAGCCAAAGGATGATGATGGAAGTGAAGCCAAAGTGGAAGAGGCCCAAGGAAATGAACATCAAACAAATGAGGTGGAGCCTACTCAACCACTACCTAAGGATTGGAGATTCAACCCTCATCATCCCAAGGACCTCGTCATAGGTGAAGTATCAAAAGGGGTAACTACTCGTTCTAAAATTCAAGATTTTTGTGGCCACTTTGCATTTATTTCACACATTGAACCCAAAAATGTCCTCGAGGCCGAGGCCGATTCATATTGGTTGCTAGCTATGCAAGAAGAGCTCAATCAATTTGAGCGCAACCAAGTATGGCACCTTGTTCCTAGGCCCCACAATAGACCAACAATTGGTACTAAGTGGATCTTTAAGAACAAGTTGGATGAATCGGGTAATGTAGTTAGAAACAAGGCTAGGTTAGTTGCCCAAGGTTACACTCAAATCGAAGGGATCGATTTTGAAGAAACCTTTGCACCTGTAGCACGGCTTGAAGCCATACGGATGACACTAGCATTTGCCTCATATAAAGATTTCAAATTGTTTCAAATGGATGTTAAAAGTGCTTTTCTAAATGGTTTTATTGAAGAGGAAGTGTATGTTGAACAACCCCCGGGGTTTGTTGATCCTACACATCCGGATTTTGTTTTTAAATTAGACAAAGCTCTTTATGGTTTAAAACAAGCCCCTAGGGCTTGGTATGAAAGATTGTCTTCATTTTTGATTTCCAATGATTTTAAGAAAGGTAAAATTGACACAACATTGTTTACAAAACATGTAGAAAAAGATATTCTTATTGTGCAAATTTATGTAGATGATATTATTTTTGGTTCTACTAATGAATCTCTTTGCAAAGCTTTTGAGTCATGTATGAAGGATGAATTTGAAATGTCTATGATGGGGGAACTCAACTATTTCCTTGGCTCCAAATCAAGCAAAGGAAGGATGGGATCTTCATCAATCAAGCCAAGTACACAAAGGAACTAATCAAAAGATTCGGGCTTGAAGGATCAAAAGTAAGCAAAACCCCCATGGCAACAACTACCAAGCTTGACAAGGATGAACAAGGTAAAAGTGTAGACATTAAACTTTATAGAAGCATGATTGGTAGTTTGCTTTATTTGACGGCTAGTAGGCCGGATATCATGTTTTCCGTTTGTTTATGTGCACGTTTTCAATCATGTCCTAAGGAATCACACTTAATAGCGGTAAAACGCATAATTAGGTATCTTAAGGGCACAATTGAATTGGGTTTGTGGTATCCTAAAACCGGATTATTTGAAATGAAGAGTTTTTCGGATGCCGACTATGCGGGTTGTAGGGTAGATAGGAAGAGCACAAGTGGAACATGTCAATTCTTAGGTAATTGTCTTGTATCTTGGTCTTCCAAAAAGCAAAATTCGGTAGCCCTATCAACCGCCGAGGCGGAGTATGTTGCGGCCGGAGCTTGTTGTGCACAAGTTCTTTGGATGAAACATACTCTCCTTGACTATGATTTACATTTTGATCATGTTAAGATTTTTTGTGATAATACTAGTACAATTCACATGACCAAAAATGCTAATCAACATAGTAAAACCAAGCACATTGATATTAGGTATCATTTTCTTAGAGATCACTTTGAAAAAGGTGATATTGATATTGACTATGTTTCTACCGATTTTCAACTTGCCGATATTTTCACTAAACCTTTAGATTATGCAAGATTTTCCTTTATTTGTGGTGAGTTGAATGTATGTATGATTGATTCTTAAAATATTTTTGTTTTGATATGTTTGTGTTTTGATATGTTTTAACCCTTTTTGATGTATGACAAAAAGGGGGAGAAAAATATATAAGTTTGGAGAAAAAGAATATAAGTTGATTAAAATTGTTGGGAGAAAAATATACTAGTTTGAATATACTTAGATTTTTGAAAATAATAAATTTGTTCATTATTTGGTTTTCCTTGACAAAATTTATGGTGATGACTTTTTCAAATGCTTTATGTATGATTTCATAGTTTTTCATATTCATGATAGATACATAGCATTGTTTGAGGGGGAGCTTTCCAAGCTTTTTCCTCTCTTTATTTGTTTAATAACTATATGTTTTGTCATCATCAAAAAGGGGGAGATTGTTGGCCCAAGGTTACAATCACCCTTGTTTAGTGTATTTTGATGATTACAAAACATATTAGTTATTTGTACTAATAACAATTGTTGTTTAAGTGTGTTTCAGGTTTATCATCACACTAGAAGTACTCTCACTCAAATACAAGGTTCTTGGACTCAAGACAATTCAATTTGGGCTCAAGTTGCAAATATTGAAGATCAAGTGAAGATAGCCCACCTTGAAGAATAGCCTTGAAGTCTTTTAGCAAGTTTGTAAGTTTAGAATGTTAAAGTTTGAATATAGGAAATTTGGCTCTAGGATTTGCACACACACTTGTTTCATGTATTTCCTATGTTTTGAAAAACTTGTTTAAAAACATGTACCAAAGCTTTAGTTTATGCTTTAGTTTATATATACATGTACCAAAGCTTTATATCTTGAAAAACTTGTTTAAAACATGTATATAAACTATTTTCTGCATAATACTTAGCTATAGGTATTTTTCAAAATGTTTTCACAAAAATTCCCTCTTCAAAACAGCCCAGTTTTCAGCCTCAGGCAACATCGGTCGACCGGCCGGTCGACCGGCGTTGTGCCTGGACATGCACTGTTTGTGCATGTCCGTCGGTCGACCGGACCGGTCGACCGACAGAGAGCCTTCTGCTCTCGGGAAATTTCGGTCGACCGGACCGGTCGACCGGAAGAAGGAAACTGTGTTTCCTCCTTTTTGGTCGGTCGACCGGACCGGTCGACCGGGAGCCAACGGCTATATCCAGCTAGGCTGGCGGTCGACCAGACCGGTCGACCGCCAAGCCTGCAACACAGCAACGGCTCTTTCCTCTTTGGGATTTTCTGAAAAACTGTTTCTTTTTCTATTTTAGCAGATTTTTGGAGAGTGGTTGGGGAGCTTTTGCAGGTTGAATTAGGTGAAAAGAAATTGTTTTTAACCTATTTTCTAACCCTATAAATAGAGGAGAAGTCTCTCTTGCTTATCACTTAGAAAAATCCTCAAGTTTTGTTGTTTTCAAAAGAGAAAAGAAAAATTGTTTTAAGCCTTCAATTCCTACTCTTTCAAGATTGTTTTTCAGTTGTGTTTGATTCTCTATATCACTCTACAACTGAAGTTTTCTCACCACACTTCATAGAGCCAAAAATTCTATACTCATTCTATAGTGAAGTTGTAATTGAAGTGAGAGTATTTGTAAAAGATATTGAGAAAAGTGTAGTGATCAAGTTGTGATCACTTTGTTCTTGTAATTCCTTCTTGTGGAGCAACCTCTTCGGTAGAGGTCCTTTGTACTCGGTGGAGCTCGGTGCTCGGTCTTCGGTAGACCCAATTGTAAAGGCATCCTCGGTGGATAGTGGAAACCCTTCACGGAGGTGAAGGCGGGGACTAGAGCAAGTGTGCTCGAACCTCGAAACAAATCATATTGTTTGCGATTGCCTTTGCGTTCTTCTTGCTTTTAATTTCTATTGCTTTATATTGCCTTGAATTAATTGCTTGAGAACTAACCCTCTACTTGTGGAATCTTGTGTTGTTTACCTTACTTGCTATACTTGTTGTTTTACATTGTGAGCATTTCATCTTCATCATCATACTTGGCATTGATCGATCACACCTCAATACAACACGGTTGCATTACGCACCTCTAACCCATTTAAGGGGAATTGGGAGGAAGGAGTTCAGAACCTCGCAAGGGGTATTCGGCTCTTAGTCGTGTTTTGAGAGATCGTTGCATCACTCATTTAATTAAAGTTTAAAAAGATCACTAGATTAGCATTCACACCTATTCACCCCCCCTCTAGGTGTTTTTCACATAAGTCATTAATGGCACTTGCAAGGGTAAGGCATATTTAAGACTATCGGATTTATTTAGATTTACAAGCACCTAAGAGGAAAGAAAACAAAAAAAATAAAAAGAATAACAAAAATGCAACTTTGATTCAATTAAGTAACAATAAAAAAAAAAAAAACTTACACTGGTGTCACTTCTCAATATAGCCTTCACCCTCTTTCTCTTATGAAACTCTTTTCTCATCTAAGTTAAATAAAAAAACTGAAAAATTACATTAAAAGAAAAGTAATACAAATCTAAGTTAAATATAAAGTAGAATTCTAATCTTAATTCTCTACTGGAGTGGTGCCCATTTGCCTTCAGAAATTACAGTATTTATAGAATAAAAGGAATGCCAAAGGGTGGTGAAGAGATGAGCTCAAATCGTTGGCCCAATATCTAATATCCTTGTCCTTGTTATCCCTTTGTATATTGATAAATTCATCTTTAGACTTCTATATTTGAGATTATATTCATTGATTTCTCAAGTAAGCATAATAAATCTAAATAAATCTCATTTAGTTGGAATAGATTTGATAATACCATCTTTGTTATCACATATTTTCTAATAAGATTTTCTTCTAGACTTTTAGATTTGGGGTTATCTTCATTGATCTTCAAGTTAACCAAATAAATCTTCAAAAATTTAGTTTTAACTAGTTTTATCTGATATTATCTTCTCTGATTTGCTCTAGTCTTTAGATAGAATTGCTTCTAAATCTCTGGATTTGAGTAGATCTTCATTGATTTACTTGAGCTTTTAAAACTCCAGATTTTAATTAGATAAACTTGTCCATTTCTCCCTTTTCTCTATTAATTACCCTGCATACCATTAGACATTAAAATGAATTAAATAACAGAATTTTATTATAAAATAAATGTGAAAATGTGACATATGTGACACTAATTATGAAATGTACGTGTACAATCACACCCCACACTTATCTTTTGCTCGTCCTCGAGCAAAACTAAAAGGCAAAACTATTTTAGCTATCCACTTTTGTAGGAATCACAATTACACTTAGCACGTGCAACAAGCCATTAAACCTCTAGGTTTTCACTAGAGGACAAGTTTTATCTCGTGAGGGTTTTCATTGGATTATACCTACAATCCAAAAAGAGAGAAACAAAATGTTGGTATTTTGAAAATACATTTTGAAAAGATGAGAAAATATTTGATGTATTTTTACAAAAAATTTAAGTAATCTATAAGTTATGGAAAAATTAAACTTTTTATTCCTAAACTTAGTCTCTATTCAAATACTTATTATCAATCAAAGTAAGGTGCCAAACTATATTTCTCTTCTAGTCTATTATTTACCTTAAGTCATATGTACCTAAGTGACCGTAAAATTTTGATTCCGGATTCTTCAACTTTAACTCTTATGCCTTATTTTTCATATTTTTGGTGGTAATATCCTTAGTTCTATTAGGCTTTCTAATCTGCCCATATAACGAGCCTTAGGTCGGTGACTCCCAAATCGGACGGTCTTAGGGCAACGGGTGACAAAACACCCAAGGACTTAAGGACTCAAGCAAATAAGGCCACAAAACTAAAGATTTTATTTATATGGACCACTTTTAGGCATGAATACTTGTGCTTTATGAGGCACAAATACCCAGCTTAATCAGAGGATTATATATATATTTCTTTTTTTTCTTTTTCTTCTTTTAATAAGGCATAAAAATCTTTATTTTTAAGCCTTAAGTGTGTAAGTATGTAAAGTATGCATACTTCATCAAGGAAAAATCAAGACTAAATTACTTTTCTAATTTTTCTTCCTAACCCTAGAAATCAAACAACTAATCTTATTTTGACCAAGTATAAGAAATCCTAATTATGATTCTCCCATTTCTTAAAATTACTTAATTTATTTGCAAAAAATGAGTTAAAATAATGTTTCTCTTTTCAAAAAGTTTTTAAAAGCAAAGAAAATATTATTATATATGTATATAAATTAAAAGAAAACCTATGTTATGTTAAAACCCTCCCTCACACCTATCTCATGCATTGTCCTTAATGTATAAATGAATACATAAATGCATGAAAAAGAAGTAAGGGAAGAAAAAGTATTTCCTTAAGGTGGTGATTCCGGTGGTGGTAGGATTAAGCGAAGCGTTGCTGCCCAATTAAGATAATGTGGTGGTTCACGGAACCCACCTTTTATGACCTTTTTTTATTTACATTTTTAGAATTCCCAATATGATTAGGATCATGCAAGATCCTAATACGAAAATCATCCCCTTTACATGACCAATCTTGGAATATCATCTCGGAGTCATTATGATCTATACCTTGGTCTAACATAAGAATGTGATTCGAAGAAATGGTTGACTTGGGCTCAAGAATGAAAAGTTCGGGAACCTATATTAATTCGAGAAAATCAACTTTGGGTTTGAGAGTTGGTTTTAGTATAAGAGTTGTGTCCAAATCAAAGAATTGAAATTCATATTCTTTTCTCATTAATAGAATGTGACTTTCCAAAATAGGTGGTTCAAATTAAAGGTCTATGCGTACAAGAATCAGTGTTGGCTCGAGAAATGGGTCCAAATTTGGTAGTACACTGGATTCAACATAGATTCAAATCTTAGAACTGAATCACAAAATTGAAGATCTGGTTCACATTCATGTTCAAGTTCAATTTCATTGAATGAAAACTTGTCAATTTGTCAATGGGTTGATATTGGTCAAGTTCAAATTGATGTGATGAAATTGATTTTTGGTTCTCCAAGACGCCATGATTCTCGGTTCCTATAAATATGGCTTGAGAAATCGGGAATTGTCAAAAAATTGAGTAGGAAGAGTTTTCTCATTCCCATAATTAATTATGTTGACCAAATGACCCATTTGTGCTTCAAACCTATTGAAGAAATCATTTTGGGACTTAATCATAGATTCTATACTCTTTTCTAAGTCAATAAGCTCTTCTTATTATTGTGGGACTTGAAAAATAGTGTAAGGGTCTTGGGTTTGGAAATTTTGATGGGATTATGAGTCCTTTATGCTCTGAACTTGTCACTCAAACTCATGTAAAGCTTCTAAAACTTTTTCATTCAAGGCATCCATCCTCATTTCAAAATTAATTTTTCCTCTTTTGGTTGTTCTAGGAAAGAGGTATGTTGGTATGGTAGTTGATAGAATGACTCAAGGGAGTTGTATCCCCACTGACTCGGTGAAAAGTGGAGATGATGATTGTTCTAGTCTTATTCATAATATTGGGACTGGGGCATATGAGGATTCAGATAACACCAATCTAATATACTTGGTTAGTTAAAATTATGAAATGCAACATTAGTGTTATCTGAAAAAGTGGTCGGGGTGTAATATGGATCACTATATGCATTGAAAAAATTATAATTATAATCCATATCATAAAAAATTAAAAACAAATAAACAAATAAACAAATAAAAAGAAAGAAAAATTTAGCCTAAGTGAGGGTAGACCTTGGATCCAAACGACTCCTAACTGGTTAGACTGTCCACGGGAGGTATATTGCAGCAATTTGACCACAAGTTAATCGGCCAAGTAGGGGGTAAGATCAGTGGAAGGTATCCATGCTTAAGCAACGAGTCTAATTATGTCAAACCGCTTTTCTTCGAGGTTTCACCTCTCAATCCCCAACTTTTGACATTGATTTGACTAGAGTCAAGCTCTAACAACTTTCCACCTAGGTTAATCTCATTTTTGAGTCCGAGATGTCCCTAGGGCCAACATCTACTCAGTTTTAATTTAGGTTTAGGTTAGTGAGTGAGGAGATGGTTTGTGGACTAAGAGAGGGTAATGACTTCTCACCTTATCTTGTTTAAGGATGCACCCTTAGTTCATTTTAGTGCAGTGTACAAGTATATAGCAGAAGTAACACTTAAGCAATATGAATCACTCAAAATATGTTTTTTCAACTATATGCAATGCACACATACCTTTACTTCAGCACTCTTTAACAGTAATGTAAAAGGTAAACGAATTAGACACGTCCCTAAATGCAAAGTCTAAACCATTTTTAACATTTAACATGTAATAAGTTACTGTTGAGGTTAGAAAAGTATGTACAGTGAGTTAAATAAGAAAATAAATAGCTACAGAAACTTAAATTTTGCAAATTAACCAACTTACAAAAAATACAGGTTAGTAGTTCACTCAGATTGTCGCAAAAATATGGTTTTTGCTTTGGAAACGCGGCAAATCTGAGGGCTTCTGGGCAATACTTTCTTGAGCAGAGTTTAGTACCACTTATATGTCCATTGCAGAAAAAATTCCCTTATGTTTCCTCCTGCACACAAAAAACAGAGAAGAAAAATTTATCTGTTAGAAAGCTTCAAAGAAAACTTATTGTCCCTCCCCGGTAACGGCGCCACAATTTGATTGAGTAAACCTGTGCAGAAAAATACGAAGTTTAGAATAGTGCAAGATTCTCAATTTTACGGCTATAGCAAGTCGCTATTGAAAGTACACCTAGAGGAGGGTGAATAGGTGTAAGGCTAATCTATGAATAATAATGTAAAAATTAAAAACTTAATGCAACACACTTAGTGTTACCAAAGAGTGTAGCCGAATTCCCGGTAAAAGGCTCTGGACTAACTCCTCTGAATTCCGCTAAATAAGAGTTGAGGTGCTATGTAAAGCTCTCATGGTTAAACACAAGTATGGGCACACACAAACAGCACAAGCATATATATGATATGGCAATATGATGCAATGCACAATATAAGAGAGAGAGTTAGAGAAAGTAGATCAATCGCAAACACCAAGATATGTTTCGAGGTTCGAGCACACCGCTCTACGTCCCCGCCTTCACACAGAAGGATTCCACTAACTCGTCCACACAGGACTTCCCACAGAGCGAACCTTCACTAAGGATTTGGGTAAATACAACCGGGAGTACACAACTCCTCTCTCCAACAAATACAATCTCTACACTTAGAGGCAAGGCACAAAACAAATCTCCTCTACACTTAGAGGGATAGGCACAAAGCCACTCAAACAACAATCACCTCACACTTGAGGGATTCTAACACAATCTCCACCTCTCACTAGAGGGTGCCAAATACCACATCCACTATCACCTCACACTTGAGGGATAACAACTCAATCACCTCTCACTAGAGGGATATCACAGTCAATGGAAGGTTTACAACTTGGTGATCACAAAGACCACAAACAACTTCTTTTCTCACTAAACATAGATCCTAATAGATAGGATAGATAGATAAGCTCAAGTGTGAGAAATAAAGAGTTTGAAAATAAAAAACTCAAAGAAAAACTCTTGGTAAAACTTTTAGAATGAATATAAAGTGAAGATCAAAAATAATCCTAAAGACTTTCTTTTTATTTGAATTTTCCAACCCTTTTTAAAACAAATAAAGATCAAATCGTTAAGCTTAAAAACTCTTTTGAAAATATATATTAAAACACTTGTAAAGGTGAGAATTTTGCTCTTTAAAATTCTTGTTCAAAATAACAAAGAAATGGGATATTTATTATTGGAACATGTTTTGATGAAGACATTTGTGAAGCATTTCATTTGGGGCTCTTTTACACGACTATATCAAGAGTTCTGCATGATCAAGACTTTCCAAAGAGAGTTGATATGATGTGTTTTGTAATTGTATAATAGCATGTCAAAAGCCTTGATACACACACATATCATAGTTGTATAGTCGACTTATATCCTTTTATAGTCGACTAACCCATAGAGTAGTCGACTTGACCAAACTTCCTAGTCGACTAATCCTGTGTCTCACTTTATACCCAACTCTCTGTCTGTCTATTAGTCGACTTGACAGAAGACATAGTCGACTAATAGACAATTATAGTCGACTAACCCTATTCCCCTAGTCGACTAATCACTGGCCTAGTCGACTTATAAAGAAGTTGCAGTCGACTTGGTTCAGTTATCCAAAAACTTGTCACTTGAGGTTATCTTGACCTAGTGACTAATACCCATTACTAGTTGACTACCTTTTGGAAATTTGCCTAGTATAGTCAACTAACTCAAAAGGTAAGTCGACTATAGGCAGTTTCTGACTTTAGACAGTTTCCGTTATCTGGTCTTTTGTGCAACGTTTTTCAATGTTTTAAACTTTTGAATTGCACCTGTAACTACCCTAACTTACCCTAGAGTGCAGCTATATAAAGGGTTGTTAATCTAAAGGCCAAATACCAATCCTAATCTTCAGTTTTCTAAATCAAAAAATTCTGCCAATCCTGAAAACTGTTCCCACTTCAGTTCTTCACCAAATTCCAACTCTATAGTAAAGTTCTCTGAAGTTTTCTCCTATACTAGCCCTTGTCCACGTTCACATATTATACCAAGACTTATAGGAAGTGTTGTAATCCTCAAAGATATCATTGTACAAGAGAGTCTTCTTGGTGTAGAAGAAGGAGTTGTACAAGGTGGTGTGTTCTCTTGGTTGTAAGAGAAGGTGTACACATTTGGCAAAGGGGATTTGTCAAGTGGTGTGCATGGTATTGATTTTGGGTGTACAAAATCAAGGATAAAGGAAAATCTCAAGCGGGTGGCTTGGGGACTGGATGTAGGTCACGAGGACCGAACCAGGATAAATCTCTCGTGTTTGCATTTGTCTAATTTTCTGAGATTTACTTTTCCTTTATTGCAAGTTTATTTATTTGTTTAACTTTAATCCTTCTTTGTTTAGTATTCGTGTTGACTTCGTATTTTAGATCCATAAGTGCCAACAGAGAAAGTTCAACAATTTGCATCATCTCGGGACCAACATTTGGTATCAGAGCCCGAACCGGCATACAAGCCCTGCATACCTAGTCAACATCAAGCAAGGATGGCAACGGAGTTCCCTTCGTCATAATTCAAAGAAGGACATTCTACACAACGTCCACCGCTATTTGACGGATCCAACTACAACTATTGGAAGTGTAGAATGAAGATCTACTTGCAATCGCTCAACTACGAACTTTGGAACATCGTTGAAGCACCGTACACCAAACCGCCTACCCACTACAATGCTTGGAGTGATGATCAAAAGAGGAATGTGAACCTTAACGCCAAAGCGATGAATGCCTTGTTCTGTGCCTTAACCAAAGAAGAGTTCAACCGTGTGTCAACAGCCACTTCTGCACATCAAATATGGCATACTCTTCAGGTAACACACGAAGGAACAAATAAAGTAAAAGAATCTAAGATTTCTGTTCTTGTTCACAGGTTTGAATTATTCAAAATGGAGGAGAATGAAACCATATCAGAAATGGTTACAAGATTCACCGACATTACCAATTCCTTAGCATCCCTTGGAAAGGAATACACACAAGTCGAAAAAGTTCGCAAGATCCTTCGTGCACTCACACCAGAATGGGAGAAGAAGACAACCGCAATTGAAGAAGCCAATGATCTCTCAACTATGTCATTAGAAAACCTTATTGGTAATCTAATGGCATATGAAGTGCAATTGGAAGAAAGAAAAAAGGATGAACGACAACCTCACTCAAAGAAGAAAGAACTTGCTTTCCATGCATCCTCCGACACGGACAATTCCGATGAAGATGAAGAGGAGATGACAATGCTTTCAAGGAAATTCAAGAGATTTCTTAAGTAAGGTAAATTTAAATGCTTTAATTGCAATAAAACAGGTCACATGAAGAAGGATTGCCCTTTGCTCAAAACTAAAGATAAATACAAGAGCAAAAAGTTCAGAAAGAAGAAAAACTACGAAGCATCATGGGAGAACAGTGATTCCTCTTCCTCTGATGAAGAAGAAACCACTGAATGTGTCAACCTCTATTACATGGCACTAGAAGAAGATGAGGTATCATTTACTGAACTTTTAGATGCATTTCATGAATTATTTAATGATCTGAAAAATGAAAAACTGAAAAATAAAGTTTTATCAAAAGAAAATGAAAAACTTTTAAATGAAAATTCATGTTATGCTTTACAAGTTTCTTCTATAAACTCTCAAAAAGATGAGTTTGAAAAAGTAATATCATCTTTGAAAAATGATAATGAGAAGTTTATAAAAGAAAATATTTTTCTTAAAAAGGAAACTATGTCTTTGAATGAAAGGATTTCTATATTGGATAAAGACATTTTAGTTTTCAAAAGGAAATATGAAGATATTTTGAAAAATGTGACTAAGTTCAATCATGGAAAAGAAAATTTGAATGACTTGTTATCTTTTCAAAAGTTGTCACATAATAATTATGGTATTGGATAAATTGAAAAATCTTCACATTATAGTATTCCATATAATTCCTTTGTAAAAAGAAAGTCTAATAATATTTCAAAACAAATGAAGAATAAGTTTATATGGATTCCTAAGAATTTAAGCATTATTGATAAAAATACCTATATTGCATCATACATTCATGATATATGTAATTCATGCAATTATGTGTATACTAACAGGTGGAAACCAAATTCAAATTGGGTTTGGTCTCCTAAAGGTTAATATGTTCTTTTATGATTGGTACCATCTAACGTTTATCTTGCAGGTACCATATAAGAAAGTTGATGAGAACATATATATATACATTCTGTGATATATTTGTTGCAGGGGGAGAACAAAGTATTTCTTTATCTGTTATAACCCATTTTCTGCAAGGGGAGGAAAATATAACTTATTTTCTGCAGGGGGAGCATATGTGCACACAACGTGTCATCATCAAAAAGGGAGAGAATGTTGGAACATGTTTTGATGAAGACATTTGTGAAGCATTTCATTTGGAGCTCTATTACACGACTATATCAAGAGTTCTGCATGATCAAGACTTCCCAAAGAGAGTTGATATGATGTGTTTTATAATTGTATAATAGCATGTCAAAAGCCTTGATACACACACATATCATAGTTGTATAGTCGACTTATATCCCTTTATAGTCGACTAACCCATAGAGTAGTCGACTTGACCAAACTTCCTAGTCGACTAATCATGTGTCTCACTTTATACCCAACTCTCTGTTTGTCCATTAGTCGACTTGACAGAAGACATAGTCGACTAATAGACAATTGTAGTCGACTAACCCTATTCCCCTAGTCGACTAATCACTGGCCTAGTCGAGTTATAAAGAAGTTGCAGTCGACTTGGTTCAGTTATCCAGAAACCTGTCGCTTGAGCTTATCTTGACCTAGTCAACTAATACCCATTACTAGTCGACTACCCTTTGGAAATTTGCCTAGTATAGTCGACTAACTCAAAAGGCAAGTCGACTATAGGCAGTTTCTGACTGTTGGACAGTTTCTGTTATCTGGTCTTTTGTGCAACGTTTTCTAACGCTTTAAACTTTTGAATTGCGCCAGTAACTACCCTAACTTACCCTAGAGTGCAGCTATATAAAGCGTTGTTAATCTAAAGGCCAAATACTAATCCTAATCTTCAGTTTTCTAAATAAAAAAATTCTGCCAATCCTGAAAACTGTTCCCACTTCAGTTCTTCACCAAATTTCAACTCTATAGTGAAGTTCTCTGAAGTTTTCTCCCATACTAGCCCTTGTCCACGTTCACATATTGTACCAAGGCTTATAGGAAGTGTTGTAATCCTCAAAGATATCATTGTACAAGAGAGTCTTCTTGGCGTAGAAGAAAGAGTTGTACATGGTGGTGTGTTCTCTTTGTTGTAAGAGAAGGTGTACACATTTGGCAAAGGGGATTTGTCAAGTGGTGTGCATGGTGTTGATTTTGGGTGTACAAAATCAAGGATAAAGGAAAATCTCAAGCGGGTGGCTTGGGGCTGGATGTAGGTCACGAGGACCGAACCAGGATAAATCTCTCGTGTTTGCGTTTGTCTAACTTTCTGAGATTTACTTTTCCTTTATTGTAAGTTTATTTATTTGTTTAACTTTAATCTTTCTTTGTTTAGTATTTGTGTTGACTTCGTATTTTAGATCCATAAGTGCCAACAGAGAAAGTTCAACAATTGGCATCATCTCGGAACCAATATTTATACCCTCATTTCAAATCTGCCCGTTGGCAGCAGGCAGGGGCAATTTTGCCCTCCGATCGACTGGCCAACATCACATTTTTGACCGTTGAGCCCTTCGGTCAACCGGCCCAGTCGACCAAGACTGGTTACAGAGAGCAGAGCTCTCTGCCGGTCGACAGACCCGGTCGACCAGGGCCATTTCCAGAGAGCAGAGCTCTCTGGACGGTCGACCGGCCACCAGCCCAATGCTGGCGTGCACGCTTGTGCACGTCGGTCGACTGCATCCGTCGACCGACTACTGCTACGATCGACCAGTCCAGTCGACCGACAGTAAGCCAGTCCAGCCATTTTGGGACATAAAAACTTGGGTTTTTACCATCAATTAGATCCCATAAAACCACATAAATTTCACAAAAATCAGTTCATGTTATATCTTTGAAATACAAACATGTTTGAGTAAAAATCAAATCATGTTACAAACATTTTGAACCAATTTTGTGACTTGAAAATTTTGCCTTAAACCAAATTCTGTATTTTTCAAAACTTGAATTTTTTAAATGGAAATCCGATTTTTTCAAAATACATGTAAATACAAAAACATGATATTGAAACAATTTTGAAGCATATAGTATATGGATAGAATCCAATATATATGAAAGGTATTATATCTATGTTTTTGACATTAAATCTAAAAAATAAGTTTTGTAAAAATACAAAAGTCCAAACTCATGAAGTAGACTATCGAAATAAGTTTTTCTAAGTATATGAAGCATAAATGTATATAGATCAAACCTAATATACATTAAACCATGTAAACTTGTTTTCATTCTGTTTATTCATGAAAATCAAGATCGGTTAAACCGAAAACCAAAACCAAAACATGAAACGTGTGTGTGTTGTGAACTTGAGCATATCACACTATCTATTCTTTACAATGGATCTAAACTCAATGTTAACTAAACAAACTAGAGCTTTCTTGTAGAATGCCGTCTCCAAGTTGACTCAATGCAAACGTGAGCCACCGAGCTTGACTCCAACTGAGTGCTAGATATGAACTTTGACGCTCGAGCTCTTGAATTACCATGTAAAAACTCCAAATCACCTTTGTTGAAGCTAGTCACCTACTAATATCTTGATCAAATATCTAAAACTAAATATCACAAGATTATTAGTAAACTATAACTACATGAGTTAATCATCATCAAAACTAGAGTGGAAGGCCTTTGGGCCAACAATCTCCCCCTTTTTGATAGTGACAAAACTCATAGAATTATATATGCATGGATTAAAGTTAAGCTTTAAAGAAGCTCCCCCTTAACTCATGCATAGCAATAAACAATAAGATATGCAATGAATGCTATAAAAATAAAGATGCTTTTGATGCCAAATTTTAAAATAAACATGCTCTTAATACCAATAAAAATTCTATAAAAAATATTGCTCTTGATACCAATAAAAATTTCAATAAGAACTCTTGATACCAAAAAAACAATATCAAAACATGTTCTTGATACCAATAAAAACAACAACACAATATGCTTTTGAATAAACATGCATATATACTAAAATACTGCTCCCCCTTTTTTTCAATCATTAACAAAGGGGTTATAGTAAACAATAAAACAATGTTCTCCCCCTTTTTGTTCGAAACAAAAATCAACAAGGGGTGAAATCAAATCAAAACATTATGATACCAATTGAAAAATATATATCAATTTAGTGCAAAGGTATACATAGAAACATCATGATACCAAATGATGATGCCAATTGAAAATAAACTAAACATTTTTAAGACGCCAAAAAAAATTTTGATACCAAATTGAAAGATATAAACATATAGGTAATGCTAGACTACCAATTGAAAATATTTTACACTTTTGGTACCAATTTGAAAAAGACATAAGCCAATCTTTTTAGCAATATTCTTGATATTAATTGAAAATGAAACATATATCCAATTGAAATTATTATTTAATATCAATCGAAAAGATTTTTCATTAGGAGCATAGGATATTAATTAAAAAAGAATCACTATCATTTTTCAACATAGAGAGTGGGAGTAAGATACCAATAGTAAACAAAACTAATTGAAAGGTAAAATATGAATTTTCTCTCTTTATGAAATACCAAATTAAGTGATGCATAAGCTTGTATAAGATACTGTTACGCCCCGCTTCCCAAAATACGCGGAAATGGAGTCGCGACGAGAGTCGGCGACGTATATACGTGAGGAAAATACCCCACATATATATGCTAAGCCAAAAGTAACCCGAAACAAGCTATAACATGAAACTATAATGAATCATGTTTACTGCAATATTACATATAGGCATCCACACATGATATCATGTGAATCAAGAACAAGAATAACAAATGAATCTGATATAACGAGAATCAGGAAATAATATGAAGATAAGAAAGATAAGAATACCGAAATCGAATAAGGAGATGCTCCAGATCTTCACGAAGCGTGCCGTCTCATCGAACACCTGACAATAGAAACAAAGCGTCCAATATCTGGACGTGCAAATTCAGAGTCATCAGAAAGCGACCTAGTGAGTGTGTGTGTAAAGAGGAGAGCTCGTGCATATAAACAGTGTACACAAAATAATAACAAGATAATCTACAGTCATAAGATAACTAAATAACATGATAAACAAATAACTAAAGGATAACTGCATAGCAATATGAATGAAGATAAAAGTCAACTATCATAACTGTAAACAAACAACTGATATCTGAATGTGTAACCTAGCATATGTCACTAGCCTGCTATCCAATCCGGTGTTGTGTACAATCGTATGTCTATCATAGTGTACATGTGCACAGTCAGGTGATTATGTCAGTCACAATACATTATAACAGTTTATTATCGTTTATCATGTTAGCGAACACCAATTGCCACATGCAGTAGACGCATCCCATACTACGCCTACCACACGTGTCAATCAATGTCCTAAGTTATTGAAATTAATAGAAGAGACATTGTCCATGCTTTAGGTAGGTCCCGTACATACCCGGGACCATGGCCCAGATGCCTGGCGCTGAACCAGGACGTACCGCTAGGTACTCAGTAATAGTAACAGTAATCTCACTATGAAAATAGTGGAATAATAACAGTACAGATGGGATGTCAGTCATCCCCTAGGAACCCTGTAGTGGAACCCTCAGTCGGCTGCGCAATCTGCATCCTAGGTCCACCCAAAATACAGACGCTGTCTCCTCCATCAATTTCCCTAATCCTGATGTAAGTTGTTCAATTACATTATTTTTTCATTCAGTTAAGTCAGTCAATATCCATGTTACCTAGGATACTGGGACATGCGGTGACTGTAATAGTAACAGTAATTGTATACACGATGAACAGTAATAGGAACAGTGAACAGTAACAGTAATCGTGTATACAATGAATAGAGCTGTACCGAGCGTTACAGTTTAACGATATATTTTCCTAATAACTTTCAGTAACATGAACAGTATGTTTATCTGATAGGTATCATATATAATCAGTGAGGTTACTTAAGTTATATCATGATATTTAGTCAGAATCAGCAATATAATCATCTAGGGTTTTGTTGATTATGTATCTAATATGTGAACATGAACAATAATTGACATGCATGAACAGTAATCAAATATGAATACTATTTAAATATAAAATAACGTTTATTAGAACAAGTGAAAACACTCACATGAAATAATATTGAAATACACAATAAATAAACAAAGAACACTCATCTGAGATCGTCACGGGTCCGAATATAGAAGTGGCAAATCAACTCGTTAATCTACATTCAATTTAAATAATAATTATAAGAAATATTTTAATTTTGAGCTATTTTAAGTGACATGACTATAAAAATAATTTTACAGAGTCACATTTCAGTTTCTGATTTTTATAGGATTTTTTTTGGAATTTTTCTAATTTTTTTCTTGATTTTTCTTTATTAATTTAAGCATAAAATCAAGTAATAATCATAACGGCTTTGTTGCTACTGTAACGGGTCTGCTACAGTATTGGGTCCGAATCTAAGTCTGGGTTTGGGTCTGCTACAGTATTATTGCTACAGTAATATTTATTTTATTTTATTTTTCTCTTTTTCTCTCCTTTTTTTCTTTTTCTTTTCCTTTTCTTTTATTTTCTTTTTTTTTGTATTGGGGCCGGGTCGGGTCTGTACACAGACCCGAACCCGGGTCTGGTCAGGCCTTGCCTGACTAGAGCAGACCTGGCCCAGGCCAGGTCTGGCTGGCCAGGCTCTCGGCCTGGACCTGGCCGAGAGCAGAGCACAACGCTCCCTTTTTTTCATTATACTAATTTCCTAAAATCAATTAAAAATTTTGACAATTAGGAGACAAGTCTTAGGTGTCCCTATATATTTTTATTACAATTTTAAAATTAGATTATCATGGTGAAATTGTGATTAAACTAGTGCATGTTACGTGTTTGATGAAATGCCAACAATAACAAAAATCGATGACAACGCAAAGTAACTTAACTGGAACGCTTCCCTTCAGTCTGAATCTTCTTCTAGTGCCTTAGAGTCTTGGGGGAGAAGGTGCCCATGCTCACGCAAGGTGTGTGCGCCGCCATGGGGTTAGGCGCGGCCATTGACGGCGGATCTCACGGACGATGATGGAGGCTCGCCGAAGAGGATCGGCTGCTGTCGGAGATCACAGAGGCTGGAGAGAGGGGCTCGGTATGCGTGATGGCTGCTGTCGTCGGAGCAGGCTTGGGCTAGGCGCTGCTGGAGGTGTTGTTCGCCCGTGAAGGCTCAGCAGTGGTGCTCGGCGGCATCGAAGGAGATGATGGCCAAGGAGTGGATGGCTCACGCATGGGGTTGCCCAATACTGGTTGCGCCAAGGAGGGAGAGCTGTCGTAGCCAAGAGGAGAGGGGCAGCTCGGGGATGATGTGCATGGGCTGCTGTTGGTACACGAGCCTCCAGGCTATGCGTGAGGGAAAGGTGGGGAGGTGGTGTGTGATGCGTGGATGCCGGGAAAGGAAGGCGTGGGGATCGGGTCTAGCCAGAGTGGAGGGGGTGCTTGGCCAATCAAGAAGGAGGTCGGGGTGTAGGCGGGGTGAGCGAGCAGCCATGGGTGTGCTCACGGCTGGAGAAAGGGAAGGTGTAGTACACGGTGACGAGGGAAGAAAAATAGATGAGATATGGGTTTTAGATTTGGATATGGTTGATTAGTTAGGATTGATTTTGTTGTTAGGATTTAGATCATAATAGGATTAGAATCGGTTTGGTTTAATAGCTAATAAGTTGTGGGTAAAGAAAGAGAGTGCGGGTGAGGACGTGGGTTAAAGTTAAAAGATGCTATTTGTAGGTTAAATAATATTTGGTTCCCAGCTTGAAGACATCTGAAAGTGGCATGGTGGTTTTGACTAGGGATCAAAGGGCATGCGGTTGTGAGTTCGATTCCTAGTGTATGCAAACTGAGAGAATTTATTTTTTTTTTTGAAGGTGATTTGGGCCTGCTATTGGGCTTGGGCTCAGTTTGGAAAATAAAGAAAAAGGAGGAAAATGATATTATAGGCTTGGGCTTGAAACAAAGGAAAATAAGAATAAGATAAAATGAGATAATAATAACAATTAATCATAATGATGATGATCAAGAATTAATTAGTAATAATTAAAATAATATCTAAACTTTAAAAATGACAATTTTCTTAAAACAAAATACACATACACATTATAAGTATTATTTTTCACTATTAATTCATGTATTGCAAGATATGGGTATTACATTCTACCCACCTTATAAAAATTTCGTCCTGAAATTTCAATAAAGTAGGGAATGATAAAAGAATCAAAGTCCAGGAAGAAAAAAAATAAGTTTTCACGTCGCCTTGCTGGGACACCCCGATTTCGCTGTGCGCTCTGATCTCTGCTACCAGTTTTTGAATGGAGTGGCCAATTTCAAGAGACAAGATCAGAAAATAAAATCGACAAGAAGAATAGGAATCAAGATTACTTTAGAAGAAGAGATGCGATCAAAGAGATCGAAAAATCAAAGAGATGGACTTTCAAAGGGAAGACAGTAAATTTCAAGTGGACTTAATGTCATTGTGTGAATCCTATATGAATATTGCAGTGTAATTATAACTCGTTCAAGTTACTGGTAAAAATCAAGTCCGCTTTATGTCGAACCTGGCTCTGAAACCAAAGAAAACCCTGTCACGCCCCGCTTACCAAAATACGCAGAAACGGAGTCGCGACGAGAGTCGACGACGTATATACGCGAGGAAAATACCCCACATATATACGCTAAGCCTAAAGTAACCCGAAACAAGCTATAACCTGAAACTATATTGAATCATATTTACTGCAATATTACATATAGGCATCCACGCATGATATCATGTGAATCAAGAAATAGGAATAACAAATGAATTTGATATAATGAGAATCAGGAAATAATATGAAGATAAGAAAGATAAGAATACCGGAATCGAATAAGAAGATGCTCCAGCTCTTCACGAAGCGTACCGTCTCATCGAACACCTGACAATAGAAACAAAGCATCCAATATCTGGACGTGCAAATCCAGGATCGTCAGAAAGCGACCTAGTGAGTGTGTATGTAAAGAGGAGAGCTCGTGCATATAAATAGTGTGCACAAAATAATAACAAGATAATCTACAGTCATAAGATAACTAAATAACATGATAAACAGATAACTAAAGGATAACTGCATAGCAATATGAATGAAAATAAAAGTCAACTATCATAACTGTAAGCAAACAACTGATATCTGAATGTGTAACCTAGCATATGTCATTAGCCAGCTATCCAATCCGGTGTTATGTACAATCGTATGTCTATCATACTGTACATGTGCACAGTCAGGTGACTATGGTCAGTCACAACACATTATAACAGTTTATTATCATTTATCATGTTAGCAAACACCAATTGCCACATGCAGTAGACGCAACTCATACTACACCTACCACACGTGTCAATCAATGTCCTAAGTTATTAAAATTAATAGAAGAGACATTGTTCATGCTTTAGGTGGGTCTCGTACATATCCGGGACCACGGCCCAGATGCCTGGCGCTGAACCAGGCCGTACCGCTGGGTACTCAGTAACAGTAACAGTAATCTCACGATGAAAACAGTGGAACAATAACAGTACAGATGGGATGTCAGTCATCCCCCAGGAACCCTACAGTGGAACCCTCAGTCCGTTGCGCAACCTGTATCCTAGGTCCACCCAAAATACAGACGCTGTCTCCTCCATCAATTTCCCCAATCCCGGTGTAAGTTGTTCAATTACATTATTACTTAATTCAGTTAATTCAGTCAACATCCATGTTACCTAGGATACTGGGACATGCGGTGACTGTAACAGTAACAGTAATTAGTATGAGCAGTAATAGGAACAGTGAACAGTAACAGTAATCGTGTATACAATGAATAGAGCTGTACCGAGCGTTACAGTTTAACGATATATTTTCCTAATAACTTTCAGTAACATGAACAGTATGTTTATCTGATAGGTATCACATATAATCAGTGAGGTTACTTAAGTGATATCATGATATTTAGTCAGAATCAGCAATATAATCTTCTGGGGTTTTGTTGATTATGTATCTAATATGTGAACATGAACAATAATTGACATGCATGAACAATAATCAAACATGAATGCTATTTAAATATAAAATAACGTTTATTAGAACAAGTGAAAACATTCACATGAAATAATATTGAAATACACAATAAATAAATAAAGAACACTCACCTGAGATCATCACGGGTCCGAATATAGAAGTGGCAAATCAACTCGTTAATCTACACTCAATTTAAATAATAATTATAAGAAATATTTTAATTTTGAGCTATTCTAAGTTACATGACTATAAAAATAATTTTACAGAGTCACATTTCAGTTTCTGATTTTTATAGGAATTTTTCTGATTTTTTTCTAGATTTTTCTGAATTAATTTAAGCATAAAATCAATTAATAATTATAACGGGTCTATTGCTACTGTAACGGGTCTGCTACAGTATTGGGTCCGAATCTAAGTCTGGGTTTGGGTCTGCTACAGTATTATTGCTACAGTAATATTTATTTTATTTTATTTTTCTCTTTTTCTCTCCTTTTTTTTCTTTTGCTTTTCCTTTTCTTTTATTTTCTTTTTTTTTGTATTGGGGCCGGGTCGGGTCTGTAAACAGACCCGAACCCAGTCTGGTCAAGCCTGGCCAAACCAGGCCAGGTCTGGCTGGCCTAGCTGGCTAGGCTCTCGGCCTGGACTTGGCCGAGAGCAGAGCACAACGCTCCCTTTTTTTTCATTATACTAATTTCCTAAAATCAATTAAAAATTTTGACAATTAGGAGACAAGTCTTAGGTGTCCCTATATATTTTTATTACAATTTTAAAATTAGATAATCATGGTGAAATTGTGATTAAACTAGTGCATGTTACGTGATCGATGAAATGCCAACAATAACAAAAATCGACGACAACGCAAAGTATCTTACCCGAAACGCTTCACTTCAGTCTGAATCTTCTTGCAGCACCTTAGAGTCTTGGGAGAGAAGGTGCCCATGCTCAAGCAAGGTGTGTACGTCACCAGGGGGTCATACGCGGCCGACGACTGCGGATATCGCTGACAAAAATGGAGGCTCGCCGAAGAGGATCGGCTGTTGTCGGAGATCACGGAGGCTGGAGAGAGGGGCTCGGTATGCGTGATGGCTGCTATCGTCAGAGCAGGCTTGGGCTAGGCGCTGTTGGAGGTGTTGTTCACCCGCGAAGGCTCAGCAGTGGTGCTCGGCGGCATCGAAGGAGATGATGGCCAAGGAGAGGATGGCTCACGCATGGGGTTGCCCAATACTGGTTGCGCCATGGAGGGAGAGCTGTCGTAGCCAAGAGGAGAGAGGCAGCTCGGGGATGATGTGCAGGGGCTGTTGTTGGTACACGATCCTCCAGGCTATGCGCGAGGGGAAGGTGGTGAGGTGGTATGTGATGCGTGGATGCCGGGATAGGAAGGCGTGGGGATCAGATCTAGTCGGAGTGGAGGGGGTGCTTGGCCAATCAAGAAGGAGGTCGGGGTGTAAGTGGGGTGAGGGAGCAGCCATGGGTGTGCTCACGACTGGAGAAAGGGAAGGTGTAGTACACGGTGACGAGGGAAGAAAAATAGATGAGATATGGGTTTTACATTTGGATATGGTTGATTAGTTAGGATTGATTTTGTTGTTAGGATTTTGATCATGATAGGATTAGAATAGGTTTGGTTTAATAGCTAATAAGTTGTGGGTAAAGAGAGAGAGAGAGAGTGCGGGTGAGGACGTGGGTTAAAGTTAAAAGATGCTAGTTGTAGGTTAAATAATATTTGGTTCCTAGCTTGAAGGCATCTAAAAGTGGCATGGTAGTTTTGACTAGGGATCAAAGGGCATGTTGTTGTGGGTTCGATTCCTAGTGTATGCAAACTGGGAGAATTTATTTATTTTTTTTGAAGGTGATTTGGGCCTGCTATTGGGCTTGGGCTCAGTTTGGAAAATAAAGAAAAAGGAGGAAAATGATATGAAGGGCTTGGGCTTGAAACAAAGGAAAATAAGAATAAGATAAAATGAGATAATAATAAAAATTAATCATGATGATGATGATCAAGAATTAATTAGTAATAATTAAAATAATATCTTAACTTTAAAAATGACAATTTTCTTAAAGCAAAATACACATACACTTTATAAGTATTATTTTTCACTATTAATTCATGTATTGCAAGATATGGGTATTACAGATACCATCTGAAAAATAATCAATTGAAATATAATTGTCATTTAAGAAATCAAGCTTAGTATAACCAAAATTTGTGCTTAAAGATATAGAGATATAGTAAGCACAAATAAAAGTAAATACATATATATGTATGAAAAAATGAATACCAATCGAAATTGATACTATTTGAAGTTTAAGCATACATATATAAAAAAACATATATGAGAATACAAAATAAATGTCAATAGTGATACCAACTGAAAAGATACAATGATATCAATTGAAACTATAATGAGAATTAAGTGTATAACTCATACTCCCTACCAACCATTCATGCACATATTTAAATAGATTTTCAATAATGAGCATACAAGGCATGGTCGCCCAACCAACCGCCCTTAGAAGGGTAGGGGTTTTCAAAAATAAGTTTGAAAATAATTATAACATGTTTGAAAACTCTACCATAATAAAGAATACAAACTAGTTTTATGAAAAACTTGTAAACTAGTACGAAATCTTTCAAGTAAGGAATAAAACAAAAATATATTTCATGAAACATGAAAGTCACACGATCATCAACACTCAAAATTTATGGCACATATCATACTCATGAAAACAAAATCATGAGAAAATATTAAGTAAAGTGAGTGTATAAGAGTTATGTGAAACACATCATTATGAAAATAGACAATCAAGATTAATATGAAATTCTTTAAAACATGAAAATCATCAAAATTAGAATCCTTCAAGATATATGTATGTTTGTACAAACTAGAGTATACATACATATCCAAATATAAACGAGTTCAAAAAATATATACATGAAGGCAAGTGGCTCAAGGACGTATATGTTTAACTAATAGTTTAGAAAAAATAGACATATACATGAAGTTTAACATAAACATGAAAACATGTCAAAAATGTGAAATACAAGTCAAAATGCATGAATAATCAAAGCTAGGCTATAATAGTATATCTAATGAGTACAAATGAGCGTTTAGGCACAAACATTTAATAATTTATTTGTGGCTCACTAGTTGTACAAGTATATATCCAAGTTTTAATGAAAACTAATATCTAAACATGTAATCAAAACATGAAGCATAAACATACATTTGATCATTATGTAAATGCACATGCATTAGATCTATGATATACACAATAGCTAAACAAAAGTGAGAACACAAAAGTATAAATTCATATTAAACATGAGTGATCTCAAATACTAATCATGTATGTCATAGGACTAATAAACATGACAAATGGCATAATAAGCATTAAAACATGACATGCTAAAAATCAACAATATGAAAAGCATGTAAGCATAACGGGGGCTAGAGATCGTTACCAAAAACCATGAGGGTACATCTCTATGTCTCCAAACCAAGGTGGTCCTCCTACCAAACTCCCCTTGAAAGTGATGCATCCAAATTTGTCCTCTTTAAGCTCGGAACGCATCCACCTCAAGGCACCATCACTCACACGTTAAGTGAGAGCCCACACCTACATCAAATAAAATAGGAGTGGTCTTTGGTACCCACACTCTTTTAGGTCCATAGGGATTAGCTCCTTTCTTAACCCAAACAAATTTATTTGCTAAATTAGAATCATGTATTCTATCATAACAAAATTTAGCAAGGTGGCCCTTATGCCCACAATGTGTACATGTGTACATATGAGCGTACATAGTGTGATGAGTGTGAACGTGAGGAGCATGTGTATGCCGTGTAAGGTGTGCATGCATAGGAGGAACTTGTTTCTTTCGAAACATAGATTCCAAACGTGTATGGTTCATGGCATAATGGCTCAAGGTGGAGCCCAAACAATCAACACTCTTCTTAAGCATAGATATATCATTTTCAATTATAGAAGAGGTGCATGCAATAGGTACACGAGGAGGTGAAGCTATACTAGCATGGCAAACATGTGTATCAATATCAATTTTCAAAGATTTATTTTTAGTTAAGGAAACTTCTAAATCTTTTGAAATCAAATCAATTTTGTTTTTTAAAGAATTATTTTCTTTTACAACAAAATCAAGTTTTGAAGTTAAGATCTCATTTTTCATCAAAACATTTTCACAATCATTTTTACTTTTCAAAATTTCATTTTCTTTTAGAGCAAGGTCAAGTTTGGATTTCAATGAATCCCTTTCATTAGAAATCTCCACTTTCTCTTGCAAAGCTAAATCTAGTTTTGAACACAAATCCTTATTTTCTTTGTTAGGTCCAAAACTCTTCTTTGTCAAAAGATTATATTTTTCTAACAATTTTTCACAAACAATTGAAAATTCTTCATTCAAAGCATTGGCATCAATATAATCATTACTAGCAGAACTAGCATCATCATCATCTAATTGAGTTTCCGAGTATACCTCAAGGGAGTCATTCCCTTAGACCATGTAGTAATGTTATTCGGATTCTCCACTAGATTCATTCTCCATAATGTTTGGCATTTGAAGCTTGGAGGAGGTCAAAGTGTTCCACACAGCAAAACTGGAATCACAATGAGAAATCATACACAAATATTCTTTGTTAAGCGTGCTTCTAAGTGCCTCAATGGCTTGTGCATTGGCCTCTATATGCTTGCTATTACTAAGATAGGATTTCCTGATAGCGGCAAGAAAACAAGCAAGCCTAGGGTTTTTAGATACATACTCATCCTAATTTTTTACATGTCAGTGTTGGAAACATCATACATGGGAGAGGTCAAGCAATCCATGAGTGTGTAAACAAATAGTGTGCAAATGCAAATGATAGATTAGCAACCAAGATCACACTCCTAAGTGGTTAAACCTAATATCAGGAGCATAAGCTCTGATACCAATTGAAAGTACACCTAGAGGGGGGTGAATAGGTGTAAGGCTAATCTATGAACAATAATGCGGAAATTAAAAACTTAATGCAACACACTTAGTGTAACCAAAGAGTGTAGCCGAATTCTCAGTGAAGGGCTCTGGACTAACTCCTCTGAATTCCTCTAAATAAGAGTTGAGGTGCTATGTAAAGCTCTCTTGGTTAAACACAAGTATGGGCACACACAAACAACACAAGCATGTATTTGATATGGCAATATGATGCAATGCACAATGTAAGAGAGAGTTAGAGAAAGTGGATCAATCGCAAACACCAAGATATGTTTTGAGGTTCGAGCACACAGCTCTACGTTCCCTTCTTCACACAGAAGGACTCCACTAACTCGTCCACATAGGACTTTCCACACAGGGAACCTTTATCAAGGGAAAACCACCCACAAAAAGTGTATGTTTTGAAATCAAGATTTAAAGTGTGCGCGCTTTGGCTTCCTCGATACTTCCGTTATAGCATAGAGGTTAAAACGAGTCGAATCCACAAGGACGGGAGGCGATAGATGCTTTACCGGTTGATTTACGTATTTGTTAAAAGTTCTTCAAAGTTTTAAAGAATCAAAAGAAAAGAAAGCAAAGAATGAAAAGAGAGATACGGTGAAATACGAAGAAGTGGGAAACATTGAAAAGAATGTATTTGTGGTTTTTGTTGTATTTCTAAAACAAAGTGAAAAAAAAAAAGAAAACTCATGGCATTAACTACTAATGACTCCACCAACATGCTAACCTCTTAGTGATAATTGCCTCACATGTATCATTGGCCATCACTAGTCCTTAGTTCAAGAGCGATTCAAAGCATGACCAATATGTAACTCATCACAACCCAACTCATCAAACAAGTGCAAGCTACACTTAAACCATCAATACTATAGAAAAGTAAGCATGGAGTAAAGTAATGTTAGCTTGTTAGTGGTTAGGAAGTTAGAGTGTTAGATCCATCATCATGAGCCATCAATGGCTCTTGCAAGAGAAAGGCCAAACCGAGGCTATTAGATTCATGTGGATTATCAAATAAGAAGTTAGCAAGTTAGTGGTTAGTAGTTAGTTTCCATGAGAGAAAAGTTAGCTACACATGTAAAAGAGATTTAGAGAAAAGAAAACATAGAGAGGTAAAGAGAGCACCTTTCATAGATTGTCACCTTCTATTGCAAGCACTCTTGCATTCCAAGCATGTACCACTCTCTCTCCCTATTATAAGATCTACAAAATAGAAAATACAATGGAGGAAGAACTTGAAATCACCTAGAGGGGGGTAATAGGTGATATGGCTAATCTAGAAAGTAAATGCGGAAGCTAAAAATAATTTTGCAACACACTTAATACAACCAACAAGTGTAGCCGAATTCCCCGTGAAGGGCTCTGGACTAACTCCTCTTGATTCCCCTAGATAAGGGTTGAGGTGCTATATGAAGCTCTTGTGGTCAAGTATAAGTGAGGCACACACAAACAAGCCAAGCATATAAGGATGATAAGCAATATGAAAGATGCAAGGCACAACACAAGCAAATATGATATGATGCTAAGAATGATGCTTTGCACAAATAAAAGAGAGAGTTAGAGAGACAATGGATCAAACGCAAACATAAGGATATGTTTTGAGGTTCGAGCCCCTAGCTCTACGTCCCCGCCTTCACCGAGAAGGATTTCTAATCCACTATCTTATCCACCGAGGACTCCCACCGAGGGAACCTCCACCGAGGAGAATTTTTACAACAAGGGAGTACCGAACTCCTCTCTCAAATACCGCCTCACAACTGAGGGGTAAGCCCGTAGCCAAACAACAACCAACACCTCTACCGAAGAGGGTTTACAAACCAAACTCCACCTCTCACTAGAGGGAGCAAACCACAATCCTCAACCTCTACCAAAGAGGGAGCAAACCAATCACCCGATCAACCTCTACCAAAGAGGGATACAACAAAACAAGGGTGTTTACAACTTGGAGGCTTCAACAACCTCAAACACTTCTCTTTTCCACAAAAACAAATGATCCTAATAAAGTAGGATAGAAGATAAGCTCAAGTGTGGAAAAAAAAGTGTTTTGATCAAAGAAAATCTCTTGGGAAAATACCAAATTGATATAGAAATGAAGAACAAGAAACCAATTCCCAAAAACCTATTTTCTTTGAAAATAACAAAACACTTTAAAAACAAACAAGATTGATCTTTTGGCTCTTTAAACACTTTTGAAAACTTATTTTTAAAACCAGAGAATGGGGAAATTTTTGCTCTAAAAAATCTTTTTCAAAACCCACAAGAAATGGGGTTTATATAGGCCAAACCAGAAACTAGCCGTTAGGCTGATCTGTCAGCCTAATAGGCTTGCGGTCGACCGGCCGGTCGACCGCCAACGGTCATAAATATGACCGTTGGGGCTTCCGGTCGACCGCCTAGATACAGAGAGCAAAGCTCTCTGGTCCGGTCGACCGCCTGGTCGACCGGCCCACTGTGCTGCCAGACGTGCACAGCTCTGTGCACGTCGGTCGACCGCACGGTCGACTGGCCTTTGGTTCGGTCGACCGTGCGGTCGGCCGACCTGGCCTGTCAGCCACAATTCTGGGTCAGAAACTGGGTCAGAAAAACATGTTAAAAAATTTCCAATAAATCTTGTAAAATAAAAATCTCCAAAAATAGTTTTATCATTTTGCATTGATATATAAACATGTGATAAAAATTTCAACTCAAATATCAAGCAATATGAAACTATTTTTGTGTTTTAACATTTTTACCAAAAACCAAAACTGTATTTTATCAAGCTTTGATTTTTCAATAGGAAATCTGATTTTTCCTAAAACTAATGAATAGGCATATCAAAATAAGTTTGTTTAAGATATGAAGCATGTATGTATATCAAACACATCTAATATACATAAAATCCATTTAAACTTGTTTTGATCTAAACTATTCATGAAAACCAAATTCCATAAAACGTGTGTGTTGTGCATTTAAGCATATCAACTATTTTAAGCTTTACACATGGATCTAGAACAAACTAAACTATGGATACCTAAGTCTTCTTGACGATCTTCATCTTCAAGTCGACTCGGTCCAAAACGCCGTGATCCAACGAGCAAGGCTATGTATGATCTTGATGCTCGGGCACTGGAATCACCAAGTGAAGGCTTCCAAACTCCTCTTGTTGAAGCAATCACCAACTAATATCTTGATCAATGATCTGTAACTAAAATCACAAGATAATTAGTAAACATAACTACATGAGTTAATCATTATCAAAACTAGAGTGGAAGGCCTCTGGGCCAACAGAACTAACCTAAACTAAACTACCCTAAATTACAATATGGAATGAAAACTACTCCTAACTCTGTATATCTTTGCTCTGAAACCCCAGGGGGGATTTACAGCCACCACGGAAGAGGGGGGCCAGGGGACAAGCCCTGGCCCAAAACACGGCCGCATCCGCGGCCATACTGTGGCCGCGCGCGGTCCCGTCTGTCCCCTGTCAGGCCCTGTGCCCGGTTTCTAGTTTGCAGCCCCTAATTTTGACATAATCAACTCTCTAGGTCAATGGCTATCTTTAATAGGCCTTTAATCACTAATTAAATGGTGATTTAGGGTCTTCTTCTTCATTGCACACCATGACCTAGAATCAAGCAAGCAAAGGTTTATTAGCAGAATTTAATATGAAATCAATGTGAAGATGTGATACAAATTATGTAAAATTAGAGACTAATCACACCCCCACACTTATCTTTTGCTCGTCCCGAGAAAAACAAAAAACTAAGGAATTATTACACCACTTTCGCAGGTGACACGATTGCACTGAGCATGTGCAACAAGACGTTAAACCTCTAAGTTTTCCCTAGAGGAGGAGTTTTGTCTCCTGAGGGTTTTCAGCGGATTACACCCACAAAATCCATAAAGAAAGAAATCAAATATTAGTATTTTGAAAATGCTTTTTGAAATAGAGAAAAGTGTTTGAAGTATTTTTATGAAAATATAAGTCATCCAAGGTCATAGGTTAACCAGAAATTATTTTTTCTTAAACTAAGTCAAAATGCAACAAATCTTGTTATAAATTAAATGTAAGAATTTAAAATTGAATTGACTCTTTGATCTTTCATAAAACTCTTAGAAAAATATGCACTTAGTGAATTGTGAAGATTTTTGGGATATCGACTCTAACTTTCGTGCCATTTATTTATATTATATATATTATTATTATTATTTTCTTTTTCCTCTTCCCTTAGTTTTCTTAGGCTTTCTTATTCACCCGAGGAGTGAGCCTTTAGCCGGTGACTCCCAAACCAAATAGTCTTAGGGCATTAGATGAGAAAACATCTCTCGGACTTAAGGACTCGAGTAAACAAGGTCATAAAACTAAAGGGGATTATTTAATTTTTGTCCACCATTTTAGGTGTGAATAATCATGCTTCCTGAGGCATAATTACCTAACTTCAATAGTGATTTTTATTATCATCATTTTTTTTCAATATATTTTTATGGCATTTTCAGTCTTTGTTTCAATCCTAAAAATTGTGTAAGTGTGAAGTGCATAAATTTAAGACAAAAAATTCAAGATCAAATTATCTTTTCAATCTTACTTTCTTATCCTAAAATTTAAACAAGATCTATTATTTTGACTTGGTTTAAAAATTTCATAATTTTAGGTCTTCCTAATTCCTAAGATAATCTTAATTTTCTTAAAATGGATCAAAACTATTTCTCTTAATTCAAAAAGTTTGTAAAAAGAAATGAAAAGTTTTTATATAAAAGATTTTTTTTGGTTTAAGTAAAAAGAAGTGTAAAAGAAAGAAAATATAAAACTAACTATGTTAGTAAACCCTCTCCCACACTTATCTCATGCATGGTCCACAATGCATCGTGAATGTGTAAATACATGGAACAAATGGAGAGGGAAGGAAGATTACCTCAAGGGGGTGGCTCCGGTGGTGGTCTGATTGGGCCAAGCATTGGACCCAATCAAAATAGCGTGGATCTTGCAGGAACCCACCAATGACCTCTCTAACATGACCCAATAAAAGAATGATGAACTGAATGGTCTTATTTAAAAATTTATCCCCATCAAATTTTCAATTTTCAAAAATAATTACTAAGTCATTTTTGTCAACATTCTTGTCCAATAATGAAGTATGATTTTGGAAATGATGGATTTGGACTCAAAGGGATCAGGAATAAAAACCGATACCGACTCGGGAAGTTGACTCAGATCAAGTCGAGAGTCAACAATGAGAGTCGAAATTGGTTCAAAAATAGGGTCCAAACTAAAGAATTGATATTTACACACTTTTTCCATGAATGATGTGTGATCATAAGAGATTGGTGATTCCATTTCATGGTGAACTGGTACAGGATTCAATGTTGACTCCGGAATAGAGAAAAAAATCTGGTAAGGATACCGGGGTCATTACTGAATCAAAAAGTGAAATAGAACAACCAACTTGAGGTTCAGGATCACCTTCAAGCTCAAGTTCAATTTGAGAAAAGGATAACTTGCCAAAATGTCAAGGTGGTTTTTAAGATTTTGGGCAAGTTCAAATGGATGTAATGAAATTAAATCTTGATTTTTGTCCACAGAAGGAATGTGAATGGGTGAAATGAGCGAGTCAAGTTCAGGAATGATGGGAATCAAAACTGGCTCAAGAACGTCACTTATTTAAGGTAACACTACAGGAGTCGATATTGATTCAAGGAATGGACTCGAATTGCTAACATGAAGCTCAAATTCACATTCATCTTCAATTTCAGGAAATGGATAACTTGCCAAAGTATCAGAAATTGGATGTTGGTCAAGTTTAGGTTGGTATGATGAAATTGAAGCTGCATTTCCAAACTGGCAAGATTCTTGAACATTTGATGGACATGGGAAGTCAATCGTATTTTTCATTATGCGCTCAGTCTCTTGCACGAATTCCATAGGTTTTTCCCACAATGATTTTCCTTTGAGTTGTTCTGGGAAAGAACTACATGAATTTTGAAAATTTTGTGGACATGATGAGGCCATATTGTTTTCAAATTGTTTTTGGGCCTCTATCGCTTCTTCCAAAATCCTTTCCAATGATGATTTTTCTTCAATTGGAGGTTTAGGAAAAGGAGTATAGGAATCAAAATTGGGGAATGAATATTGTGAAAATTTTGGACAAGATGGTTGAGAATTTGACTGGGGGAGGTGAAGCCCCATGAACTCTGTGAAGAGTTGAAATTATTTTGAAAATTATAGTCATAAGATTGAGGATATGGGTCATATTGAGTCGAATAATCCTAACTTGGCATATATGATTGGTTCATGTTGTACATAGCCGGATTGGAGTTATCCGAGTCAAATGAGGTCAGAGTGAAATAAGGATTCATATTATGATTGAAAGAATTATTGTTGTTAAAATCCATATCACAGTTTACAAAAAAAGAAAACAAACAAACAACAAACAAGCAAACAAAGAAAAAGAAAAAGAAAACAAGCCTATGCTAGGGTTGACTTAGACCTAGATGACTCCTAACTTGTTAGATTGTCCACGGGTGGTCTATTGTCGGAAGCTGACCACGAGTTAAACGGTCAGGTAGGGGCAAGATCAGTGGGAGGTATCCGTGCCAGAGCAACAGGCCTAATTATGCCAAACCACCGTTCTTCGAGGTTTCGCCTCTCAATCCCCAACCTTAGACACCGATTTAGTAAGAGTCAAATTCTAACAACTTCCCCCTTAGGTCAATCTCTTAAATGAGTCCAAGATGTCCCTAGGGCCAACGTCTAGCAATTTTTATTAAGGCTTGGGTTATGTGAGTGGGGAGGTGATTTTTGGGCTAAGGGAGGGTAATAACTTCCCCACCTTATGTTCTCTTGGGTTTTGCCCTTAAATATAATTTTTGCAAGTGTGCAATATAGATAAAAATGAACACAAAAAAGTGAGTAAATCACTAAAGTGTTTGTCCTAACTATATGCAATACAATATATACACCTTCGTCAAGATCACAATAACATAAGAACAAAACAGTAAATTGGAATGAAAATTGACACGTGCCTAGATGCAAATATCTACACCATTTTAAAGCATCCAATTTCTGTATTTTAGTTCTTAAAATTATTTACAGTGTACAGGTGATAAAAATTAGCAGCATAATATAAGAATGTATAAGAAGTTACCCAACTACACTTGAGCAAGTGTGGACTTCTGCAACGCTAAAACTTTAACCTGCACACCAAAAAATAAAGAAGAAAAGTGAACAAAAGCGTGAAATCAAACTGTTCCTATCCCCTGCAACGGCGTCAAAATTTTATCGAGGGAAAACCACGCACAAAAAGTGTATGTTTTGAAATTAAGATTTAAAGTGTGTGTGCTTCGGCTTCCTCGATACTTCCGTTATAGCATAGAGGCTAAAACGAGTCGAATCCATAAGGACAGGAGGCGATAGAAGCTTTACCGGTTGATTCACGTGTATGTTAAAAGTTCTTCAAAGTTTTAAAGAATCAAAAGAAAAAAAACAAAGAATGAAAAGAGAGATACGGTGAAATACGAAGAAGTAGGAAACATTGAAAAGAATGTATTTGTGGTTTTTGTTGTATTTTAAAAACAAAGTGAAAAAGAAAGAAAACTCATGGCACTAACTACAATGAGTCCACCAACAGCTAACCTCTTAGTGATAGTTACCTCACATGTATCATTGGCCATCACTAGTCCTTGGTTCAAGAGCGATTCAAAGCATGACCCATATGTAACTCATCACAACCCAACTCATCAAACAAGTGCAAGCTACACTTAAGCCATCAACACTATAAAAAAGTAATCATGGAGTAAAGTAATGTTAGCTTGTTAGTGGTTAGGAAGTTAGAGTATTAGATTCATCATCATGAGTCATCAATGGCTCTTGCAAGAGCAAGGCCAAACCGAGGCTATTAGATTCATGTGGATTTTCAAATAAGAAGTTAGCAAGTTAGTAGTTAGTTGCCATGAGAGAAAAGTTAGCTACACATGTAAAAGAGATTTAGAGAGAAGAAAACATAGAGAGATAAAGAGAGCACCTTTCATAGATTGTCACCTTCTATTACAAGCACTCTTGCATTCCAAGCATGTACCACACTCTCTCCCTATTACAAGATCTACAAAATGAAAAATACAATGGAGGAAGAAGAACTAACCTAAACTAAACTATCCTAAATTATAACATGGAATGAAAACTACTCCTAACACTGCATATCTTTACTCTGAAACCCCAGGGGGTATTTATAGCCACAAGGGAAAAGGGGGCCAGGGGACAAGCCCTGGACCAAAACGTGGACGCGGCCGCGGCCATACTAGGGCCGCGCGTAGTGCTTCGAGCCGCGCGAGATCTCGTCTGTTCCCTATCAGGCCCTATGCCCAGTTTCTGATTTGCAGCCCTTGGTTTTAACAGAATCAGCTCTCTAGGTCAATGGCTATCTTTAATAGGCCTTTAATCACCAATTAAATGGTGATTTAGGGTCTTCTTCTTCATTGCACACCATGGACCTAGAATCAAGCAAGCAAAGCTTTATTAGCAGAGTTTAATATGAAATCAATGTGAAGATGTGATACAAATTATGCAAAATTAGAGACTAATTACACCCCACACTTATCTTTTGCTCGTCCTGAGCAAAACAAAAAACTAAGGAATTATTATACCACTTTCGCAGGTGACGTGATTGCACTAAGCATGTGCAACAAGCCGTTAAACTTCTAAGTTTTCCCTAGAGGAGGAGTTTTATCTCCTGAGGGTTTTCAGCAGATTACACCCACAAAATATAAAGAAAGAAATCAAATGTTAGTATTCTGAAAACGCTTTTTGAAATAGAGAAAAGTGTTTGAAGTATTTTTGCGAAAATATAAGTCATCCAAGGTCATAGGTTAACCAGAAATTGTTCTTTCTTAAACAAAGTCAAAATGCAAGTTATCCAAGGACTTGTCCCTGCGGCCGCGTTTTGGGCCAGGGCTTTTCCCCTGGCCCCCTTTCTTCCCTGGAAGCTATAAATACCCCCCCTGGGGTTTCAGAACAAAGATATACAGAGTTAGGAGTAGTTTTCATTCCATGTTCTAATTTAGAGTAGTTTAGTTTAGGTTAGTTCTTCTTCCTCCATTGTATTTTCCATTTTGTAGATCTTGTAATAGGGAGAGAGAGTGGTACATGCTTGGAATGCAAAAGTACTTGTAATAGAAGGTGACAATCTATGAAAGGTGCTCTCTTTACCTCTCTATGTTTTCTTCTCTCTAAATCACTTTTGAATGTGTAGCTAACTTTTCTCTCATGACAACTAACGACTAACCACTTACTTGCTAACTTCTTATTTGATAATCCACATGAATCAATAGCCTCGTTTTGGCCTTGCTTTTGCAAGAGCCATTGATGGCTCATGATGGATCTAACACTCTAAATTTCTAACCACTAACAAGCTAACATTACTTTACTTCATGCTTGCTCTTATCGAGTTTTGATGATTTAAGTGTAGATTGCACTTGTTTGTTGAGTTAGGTTGTGATGAGTTACATATGGGTCATGCTTTGAATAGCTCTTGAACCAAGGACTAATGATGGCCAATGATACATGTGAGGTAACTATCACTAAGAGGTTAGCGTATTGGTGGAATCATTAGTAGTTAGTGCCATGAGTTTTCTTTCTTTTTCACTTTGTTTTAGAAATATAACAAAAATCACAAAAATCATTCTTTTCTATGTTTCCCACTTCTTCGTATTTCACCGTACTCTTCTCTTTTCATTCTTTCAAACATTGAAGAACTTTTTAACAAAACACGTGAATCAACCGGTAAAGCTTCTATCGCCTCCCGTCCTTGTGGATTCGACTCGTTTTAGTCTCTATGTTATAACGGAAGTATCAAGGAAGCCAAAGCACACACACTTTAATATCGATTTCAAAAACATATACTTTTTGTGCGCGGTTTACCCCCGATCCGCGTTTTCGCGGACATACTGGGGCCGCGCGTGGTGCCGTCTATCCTCTGTCAGGCCCTGTGTCCGGTTTTTGGTTTGCATGCCCTGGTTTTGACAGAATCAGCTCTCTAGGTCAATCGCTATCTTTAATAGGCCTTTAATCACCAATTAAATGGTGATTTAGGGTCTTCTTCTTCAGTGCAAATCATGGACCTAGAATCAAGCAAGGAAAGCGTTCTTAGCAGAATTTAATATGACATTAATGTGAAGATGTGATACAAATTATGCAAAATTAGAGACTAATCAAACCTCTATTGAGGATTTGGGTAAATACAACCGGGAGTACACAACTCCTCTCTCCAACAAATACAACCTCTACACTTAGAGGCAAGGCACAAAACAAATCTCCTCTACACTTAGAGGGATAGGCACAAAGCCACTCAAACAACAATCACCTCACACTTGAGGGATTCGAACACAATCTCTACCTCTCACTAGAGGAAGCCAAATACCACTTCCACTATCACCTCACACTTGAGGGATAACAACTCAATCACCTCTCACTAGAGGGATATCACAATTAATGGAAGGTTTTCAACTTGGTGATCACAAAGACCACAAACAATTTCTTTTCTCACTAAACAAAGATCCTAATAGATATGATAGATAGATAAGCTCAAGTGTGAGAAATAAAGAGTTTGAAAATCAAAAACTCAAAGAAAAATTCTTGAGAAAACTTCTAAAATGAATATAAAGTGAAGATCAAAAATAATCCCAAAGACTTTCTTTTATTTGAAATTTTCTACCCTTTTTAAAACAAATAAAGATCAAATCTTTAAGCTTAAAAACTCTTTTGAAAACTTATTTTAAAACACTTATAAAGGTGAGAAATTTTGCTCTTTAAAATTCTTATTCAAAACAACCAAGAAATGGGGTATTTATACCCTCATTTTAAATCTGCCCGTTGGCAGCAAGCAGGGGCAATTTTGCCCTCCGGTCGACCGGCCAGCGGTCACATTTTTGACCGTTGAGCCCTTCGGTCGACCGAGACTGGTTACATAGAGCAGAGCTCTCTGCCGGTCGACCGACCCGGTCGACCGGGGCCATTTCCATAGAGCAGAGCTCTCTGGACGGTCGACCGTCCCGGTCGACCGGCCACCAGCCCAACGCTGGCGTGCACGCTTGTGCACGTTGGTCGACCGCATCGGTCGATCGACTACTGCTACGGTCGGCCGGTCCGGTCGACCGATAGTAAGCCAGTCCAGCCATTTTGGGATATAAAAACTTGGGTTTTTATTATCAATTAAATCCCATAAAATCACATAAATTTCATAAAAATCAGTTCATGTTATATCTTTGAAATACAAACATGTTTGAGTAAAAATTAAATCATATTACAAACATTTTGAACCATTTTTGTGACTTGATAAATTTTCCTTAAACCAAATTCTGTATTTTCCACAACTTAGATTTTTAAAATGGAAATCCGATTTTTTCAAATCACATGTAAATACAAAAACATGATATTGAAACAACTTTGAAGCATATAGTATATGGATAGAATCCAATATACATGAAAGGTATTATATCTATGTTTTTGACATTAAATCCAAAAAATAAGTTTTGTAAAAATACAAAACTCCAAACTCATGAAGTAGACTATCAAATAAGTTTTTCTAAGTTTATGAAGCATAGATGTATATAGATCAAATATAATATACAGTAAACCATGTAAACTTATTTTGATTCTATCTATTCATGAAAACCAGATCGGTTAAACCGAAAACCAAAACCAAAGCATGAAACGTGTGTGTGTTGTGAACTTGAGCATACACACTATCTAAACTTTACAATGGATCTAAACTAAATCCTAATTAAACAAACCGAAGCCTTTGTGTAGAACGCCGTCTCCAGGTTGACTCATCCAAACTTGATCCACCGAGCTTGACGCCAATCGAGTGCTAGATATGAAATTTGACGCTCGAGCTCTTGAATCACCATGTGAAAACTCTAAAACACCTTTGTTGAATCTAATCACCTACTAATATCTTGATCAAATATCTGAAACTAAATATCATAAGATTATTAGTAAACTATAACTACATGAGTTAATCATCATCAAAACTAGAGTGGAAGGCCTCTGGACCAACAGCTATGTGGGTCGTGATCCATAAGGAGGGACTGCAATGAAAGCGTGTTAATATGTTCTTTTCAAGTTTACAAAAACTTATTAAAAGTTCTTATTTTTGAAAAGAAAAAAATGAATCTAAATTAAGTTAGAAGAAAGTAGAAGATAGGAGAAGATGGTGATTATGTAAAAGGAAGGAAAAACTAAGTTCAAAAGAAAGAATCAAAATGGTAAAGAAAAAGTTATTTTTGAAGTGGGATTCTAAACTAAGAAATTTAAATAAAGAACAACTAAAGTTCACTTACCTCTTCGACGCTTGCTTTACTTTTGATCTATTGCAATGACTTACCTTGGCTTGAAGGTGATCAAAGTATGGCATATAGGATCTTCTCCATTTTCAATCTAAACTATGAATTAAAAGTGCAAGCAGAAAATAAAACAGAAGTGATTATCCATCGCCATAAGCCATCAATGGAACTTGAAAGGGCGAGGCATATTCGAGGCTATCAGATTCATTTGGATTTACAAGCACCACAGAGGAAAGAAAAACAGAAACACGAAAAGAATAACATAAAATGCAACTTTGATTCAATTAAGTAACAATAAAAGAAAGTAAGAAAACTTACACTGGTGTCACTTCTCAATACAACCTTCACTCTCTTTCTATTATGAAGCTCTTTTCTCATCTAAGTTACATAATGAAATGGAAAATTACGTTAAAAGAAAAATAAAAATCTAAGTCAAATCTAATGCATAATTCTATTCCTAATACTCTGCTGAAGTGGTATCCGTTTGCCTTCAAAAATGCAGAACTTATAGGATAAAGGAGTGCCAAAGGGTGGTGAAGAGATGAGCTGAAATCGCTGGCCTAAGCCAATATCCTTATCATTGTTATCCCTCTGTGTACTGATAAATTCATCTCTAGACTTCTGAATTTGGGATTAACTTCATTGATTTCTCAAGTAAGGATAATAAATCAAAATAAATCTGATTTAGTCGGAATAGATTTGATAATATACTCTCTGTTATCACATATTTTCGGATAAAATTTCTCTGGACTTCTGGATTTGGGATTATCTTCGTTGATCTTCAAGTTAACCAAATGGATCTTCAAAAATCTGATTTTATCTAGTGTATCTTCTCTGATTTGCTCCAGTCTTTGAATAGAATTGCTTCTAAACCTCTGAATTTGAATAGATCTTCATTGATTTGCTTGAGCTTTTAAAACTTCAGATTTAATTGGATAAACTTATCCATTTCTCTTTTTCTCCATTAATTACCTTGCACATCGTTAGACATTAAAATGAATTAAATAGCAGAGTTTTATTACAAAATAAATGTGTTATATGTGATACATGTTATACTAAATATACAATGTACGTGTATAGTCAGTGGTTGTCTGTCACTTGAGGGGGGAGGGAGAGGATTGTGGAAGAGAGAGATGAATTTGAGAGAAGGGAAGAGAATAGGAGAAATTAGAGAGAGAGAGAGAGAGATCAAAAGGAGGAGAAAGAAAGGTATAAAAGGGAAGATGGGGTGACCCCGCGTCCAGCAAAGGACTGGCCTCCCATCCGAGCTGGAGAGAGAAGGGAAAGAGAGAGAGAGAGAGAGAGTGGGGGGGAGAAGATATTTTCAGGGGGTTTTGTGTGGAGGTGGAAAAAAAGAAAAAAATGAAAAAGAAAAGAAAATGAAAAGTGAGAAAGAAAAGGAGAGGAAAAGGAAGAAGGAAAATAGAGGAAAAGAAAAAAATCCTGTAATAACTCTGGATTCGGAATGCCGGAAAAATAACGTAACTCAAAAATTTCTCCAAAAATTCTCTAAAATAGAAAATATTATTCTAAGGATTATGATGAAATTGGATTTAAGAAATTTAATCCCTTTTTAAAATTAAAAATCCTGGAATCAATCGGTGATATTGGTCATACCAAATCGATCAAATTTTGATTAATTCAAAAAAACCTCCAAAAAAGTGTTACAATAGAAAATATATTCATGAGGAACAATGTAAAAGCAGTTTTCAGAAATTCAACTCCATTTGTAAATTAAAATTCGAGAATCGATCAGCGATATTGATTGATACCGATTTTGAAGATTTTGTAAAATAATTTGAAAAATTCTAAAAAATCATGAAAAATCTAAAATATTAAAAAATAATATTTGAAACTGAAACCAGTCAAATTTGACTATCAGAAGTCAAATCAAGAAATACACTTGGATCAGGTCCCTAGTTCAGACTCGGGCTGGCTCTGAGTCCAAGAATCTGGATCTAGATACCAAATAATATATAAATAATGACAAAACCAAACAAAAATACTGGGGAAATTGAGAATATGATCAAATAATCAGAACACGTATCTGAGTATGTATTCTAGAAACGGGGTGTTACATTCCATCCACCTTACAAATATTTCATCTTCGAAATTTCGATAAGGGAAAGATGAACACAGAAAAGATCGGGATGAGGATTATACCAACTAAGATATGAATAACTAAGGTAATACTTACAATTGACTGAATAATAACCTCGGGACCTAGATGTCTTCTGCACTTCCTGCCATATTAAAACTGACCTGGCATCTGTTAATAAGATAATTCTTCCAGACAAAGATAAACAAGAATATGAATAGTCAGATTGGACTGCCCGGTCTGTCTGAGAGTGATAAGATATTGAATATAAAGAGTCCCTAAACTTCCTTGAAGACTTTTAAAGAATGGAGATATGAATCCCGTGTCTCTATCCGACACAATAATAATTGGAATGCCCTGTAGTTGAACTATCTCTCTTATAGATTTCTGTAGACTGACCCACTCTAAATAATATAAGATGATTTGAATTCAGAAGTGGCCAAACTTTCACTGCCTGAATTTCTCTTAGAACTTATAAAGATTTCTTTCTTTTGAAACAACGTGACCTATGAATACGATAATATTTATCCTAAACTCATACTTACTCTGCTGAGAGTGAAGTTGTTCCTGACGAAGATTTTGTAAAAAGATTACTAGAGGTTCTGCATGTTCTCTATCACCCTGAAAGTAGACCATAATATCATAGATAAAAAAAATTTGATACACTAATCGCAAATAGATAAAGAAAAATCGATAATAACGAGCATTGAATGCTGGACATTGATTACTCTGAAAGCATAATCAAGAATTTATAAGAACCATAGAGAGTCCTGAATACTGTCTTTTGGATGATATCCTGACTGTAGATCAATTCTGAGAACACCCGAGTTCTGTGAAGTTGATCGAAGAGATTGTGGTTGTTCCGGGAATAATATAAATAGAGAATACCATCGCTATATCTAGCAAAAGTCCTAAGTCTAAAAATTCGCTTCATACTGACATTCTTTGCGTAGAGGTACAGACTGTCCGATGACATTAAGGATGATTTTCCCACTTTTTGTACTAATCCCCATGGATCATCCATACATATAAGAGTAGAATGTAAAGCAGTAGAACTATTTGATATAAGACAATGTGATGTACCAGAATCAAAGAAAGTCAGAATAGAGAAAGTGAACCGCATCTTAGCTGCCGCTACATCTCCTATTTACTCATATCTTAAGTGGTATATAAAAAAATGACAAGAAATTAAAAGTGAAAAGATGGAGGAATTCAGGAATCAAAAGAATGAAGATCAAGAGGGAATAGATAACTCTGTAATTATAATTAGATTGTATAATCAGGGCTCACGCATTCCAGTTGTAAATATTTTTATCATTAATTTGCTGACTAGTTGTATTGAGGATATGAGAGCTTGGGCTCTGATTCCATCAGTAATGTCCCGATCCTGAGGGTGCAGCTATGCTACTGTGACGTATATACGTAGAGCAGAAATATCCTCACATAAATACAATAAGCATCAGTACAGATAAGAATCAGAGTACAAAAATATGTGATGCATTATACATCCCTACATAAGAATACAATTACTAAGTTATCATAGGATGTAACACAATATTTCAAGAATATTACATCATCAATAGGAGCAAAAGTGAGAGTTTAAAGAAATATATAAGTATGAACAATACAAAAGATACCCATGAGTTACAAAAGAAAACTCAAGGGCCAAGCAGGGGGCTTGGAAGAAAAGGACCTCGGACGGTCAACTGCTGATCCACTATGCTACCGCTGCATAAGTCTGATCAACAGGAAGTCCACTGATCGGGGCGGAACCGAGCACTCAAAAAATGTGTATTTTGTAAAATCAGTGAAAATGTATATGTGCTAATGTTCCCTCGATACTTCCATTATAGTATTGGCTCAATGGGTCGAATCCACAGGGACGGGAGGCGATAGAAGCATTAACAGTCTCTATTCACGTGTTATGTTAACAAGTCTTCTTTGTTAAAGAATTAGAAAAAGAAAAGGAAAAGAAAAGAAAAGGAAATCAAGCATGTGGTAGGCGAGGAGATGCAATGAAAGCGGTGAAGAAAACAAAAGAGGAGTGGTTTTGAAAACAAAATAGAGAAGAAGAAGAAGCTTGTAGTAAAGAAAATGAAAACAAGGGTGAACAAAGAGGATGGTAAAAACAATGATGAAAAGATAAATGAATTGATTTTTAAAATAAGATAAAAGAAAACTCATGGATACTAACTACCTATTGCTCCACTAACCATGCTAACCTCTTTGTGATAGTTGCCTCACATGGATCCTCGGCCATCACTAATCCTTGGCTTCAAGAGACGATACGAAGTATGGCCCATAAGATTGGTCTTCTACATTCAAACAATACATCCATACCACATAACAAGTTGCAAGCTACTATTAAATCATCAAAACCGGTTAGAGGTGAGCATGAAATAAAGAAGACATTGCAAGTTAGCAAGTTAGTGGGTTAGGTGTTAAGAATGTTAGAATGTTAGAACCCATCATCATGAGTCATCAGTGGCTCTTGCAAGAGCAAGGCCTTGTGAGGCTATTAGATTTATGTGGATTATCACGTAAGTGGTTAGATGGTTAGTGGTTACTAGTTAGATTGCCATGAGAAGAAGAAAAGTTAGCCAAGCATCATTTAGAAGATGGAGAAGATTACATCGGAGAAGAAAGGAGGCACCTTTACATAGCTTGTCACCATCTATTACATTAATTCCTCTCTATCTCTCTCTGAATCTCTCAGCCCTAATACATGATCTAAAAAGAAAAGAAAATAAGAAAGAAATGAAATGAAGAACACCTACCTACACTACACTAAAACATAGAAACCCTAGCCTAAAATCAAAAACTCCTCCTGTTTTGGCCAAACCCTGCAGTATTTATAGGCAAAGAAGGGTTCGAGAAGACGAGACGAGCCCACGCATCAAAATCGATGCGTGGGCCCACCAAATTGCCGCGGAATCTCAGTATTTGCCGCGTTTCCTCAGCAAAACCAGGGAATTTTTTCCTGGTATTGGCGAGGATCTTTCCGTTGCATCGAGGACCTTCCTAGTATGTCCCAATTCTGGTATTTTCGCCTGACTATTCGTCTGACGTGCGCAAAGGTCTAGATTCGATGTATCTTCTAGAAGATCCCTTACCTGGCCTCCAAGAATTGCGGATTTAATTACCCTAAAATGGGTTTAATTAAGCTCTTATTACCCTTTTGCCCTTAAACTCTTGATTTATCTGCAAGAGAGACCAAAACACGATTTAGACCGACATTTTATTCATAAATCAGCAGGGAAATGCGATATAATAATGCAGAATTGTAGACTAATCACACCCCCCACTTATCTTTTGCTCGTCCCGAGTAAAACAAGAAAAGAAAAACTATAGTATATATGTTATTATACCATTTTCGCAGGTGAAGCGATTGCACTGAGCGTGTGCAACAAGCCGTTAAACCTCTAGGTTACCCCTAGAGGAGAAGTTTTGTCTCCTGAGGGTTTTCAGTGGATTGCACCCACAAAATCTATAAAGAAAGAAGATAAATGTTAGTATTTTAAAAACATATTTTGAAAGAGAGACAAGTTTTTCAAAATATTTTTGTAAAATATAAGCGATCTAAGGTCATAAGTCCACCAAAAATTATTCTTCCTTAAACTTAGTCTTGCAAGATCTTATCTTCAATTAAGGTAAGAATTCAAAATTGGATTGAATATTTTATCTTTCATAAAACCTAGATAATATGCACTTTGTGATAGTGAAGATTTTTAGGATTTCAACTCTAACCATCAAGTCATTTATTTTTATATTTTTTCTTTTTCTTCTTTTTTCTTCTCTTAGTTTTCTTAGGCTTTCTAGTTCACCAATTAGCGAGCCAATAACCATGACTCCCAGACCAAATGGTTTTAGGGCATCAGATGAGAAAGCATCCCTCGGGTTTAAGTACTCAAGTAAACAAGGCCACAAAACTAAGGGGATTATTTGTTTCTTTTGACCACCGTTAGGCGTGAATAATCATGCTTCTTGAGGCATAATTATCCAGCTTACTAAGTGATGTTTTTTCATATATTTTTTTCTTTTTATTTATTTTTGCTTTATGACATTTTAGGTCTTTGTTTCCATCCCAAAAATTGTGTAAGTATGAAGTGCATACTATCTAAGGCAAAAAGTTCAAGATAAAATTATTTTCCCAATCTTTTATACTTAACCTATAATTTTAAACAAGATCCATTATTTTGACTAGGCTTAAGATGTCATAATTAAGGTTTCCTTAGTTTCTAAGATCATCTTAATTTTCTTAAAAATAGATCAAAACTTTATCTCTTATTTCAAAAAGTTTTTAAAGAAAGAGAAAATTCCTATACAAAAGAGAAGATTTCTAAAAGTATCCTAAAAGAAGTGTAAAAGAAAGAAAATTTAAAAACTCTACAATAGTAAACCCTCCCCCACATTTATCTCATGCATTGTCCTCAATGCATCGTGATGTATATATCCATGAAACAAATAGAGAGGGAAAGAAAAATCACCTTAAGGTGGTGGTTCCGGCGGTGGTCTAATTGGTCCATGAAATGCGGCCCAATCCAAGTTGCGTGGAGTCTGGAGGAACCCACCAGAGACCTCTATAATACAACCAACTAGAATGATGTATATATTTATGATTTTTATTAAAAAAATTACCCTATCTAATTTCTAAATTTTCAAAATAATTTCAGAGTCAAATTTATCAAGACCCTTGTCCCAGAATGGAATGATTGATTTGGACTCAGGAAATACAGGAACTAATACCGACTCAGGAAAAAGACTTAAGTCAAATAAAGGTTCAGTAGTCGAGATTGGTTCAGGAAGTGGGTCCAAATCAAGAAGTTGAAACTCAAGTCCACAAGCATTTCCCCATGATGGAATGTGACTTTCGAAGATTGGTGATTCAAGTTCGAGAATGATAGGTATAGGAATCAAAACTGACTCTAAAATGTTGCTCAAATTGGATAACAAAACAGGAGTCAATAGTGATTCAGAAATTTGAACTGGATCACAAATTTAAGGATCAAAGTCACATTCCTCATTGAGTTCAATTCCATAAAAATAAGAACTTGCCAATTTATTAATGAGACTTTTAAAAGCATGAAATTGGTCAAGTTCAATATGATGATCATAAATGATTGGTGATTCAATTTGACAATGGACCGGTACTGGATCCAATACTAACTTAGGATAAGGCATGAATTCAAGTAAAAACACCTCAGTTAATATTGAATCAGGAAGTGAAATTGAATTACCAAGTTGAAGGTCAGGATCATATCATGCTCAAGTTCAATCTCAGGAAAAGGATAACTTGCCAAAATGTCAATGGGATTTGAAGTTTGGACAAGCTCAGATGGGTGTGCTGAAATTGAAACATGGTGTCCAAAATGACAAGAGTCCTGGGTCAGTCAATAGAGTTAGGGATAGTTGAATTGGTCATAGATTGATAAGATAGAGTTTCCTCATTCCTATAAATGCTAACTAATTGACTCAATTGTATTTCCAACCTATTGATTGACTCGACGATGATTTCTGAAATTGTAATGCAGACTCTTGCAAGACTTCTATACTCTTTTCTAGATGTGATGTATCTTCAAGTAGTTATTCTAGAAAAGGAGTGTAGGAATCTTGGTTTCCAAACAACAAAAGTCATGGGTCAAATTGATAGAGTTAGAGATATTTGAATTGGTCAAAGGTGGAGAAAAGAGAGTTTCTTCATTCTTATAAATGTTGACCAATTTACTCAATTGCGTTTCCAACCTATCAATAGACTAAGAAGAAGATTTTTGAAATTATAACGCAGACTCCTGCAAGATTTCTATACTCTTTTCTAGACTTGATTTTTTTTTCAAGTGGATGCTCTAGAATGGGAGCATAAGAATCTTAGTTTTGAAAATTTTATGAAAAATGTGAGTCTAAAATATTTTGAGATTGAAGCTTGGACTCACACAAGAGTTCCTTACTCGGTTTCAGGGCAGATGGTTGTTCATTTTGAGGAGGTAGAACTGAGTAAGACTCTTGCAGATATTGTGAAATTGGAGAAGCCAACATTTTCTGAAGTTGTCGCTTGGCCTCTTGTAGGTTGGCTTCTATACTCTTTTCCAACTCAGATTTTTCTTCAATGAGAGGTCCAAAAAAAGGAGTATAGGAAGCTAAATCAAGGAATGAATATTATGTAAATTGTGGACAAGGTGGACAAGGTGGACAAGGAGGTTGAAGATTTAACTCGGAGGAGGTGAATCCCCATTGACACTGTGAAGAGTTAAAATTATTTTAGAAATTATAGTCATAAGATTGTGGGTATAGGTTGTATTGATTCGGATAAGGCCGACCCGGTGTATTTGGATGGTTCATATTGTGAAAAACCGGGTTGGAATTATCCGAATTGAATGGGGTCAGTGTGAAATATGGATTCATATTAGGATTGAAAGAATTGTTATTATTGAATTCCATTTCACAAACAATCACAAACAAAAAAGAAAAAGCAAACAATAGACAAAAAGAAAAAAATCAAAACCAAGCCTATATTATGGTTGACTTAGACCTAGACGACTCCTAACTGGTCGATTACCCGGGGGAGGTTGTTGTATGAATCCGACCACAAGCTAATCGGCCAGGTAGGGACAAAATATGGTGGGAGGTATCCGTGCGTAAGCAATGGGCCTTAATTACGCCAAACCATGGTATCTTCGAGGCGTAACCTCTTAATCCCCAACCTTAGACACGAATTTCACAAGAGTAAGATTCAAAATAAGTTTCACCCTCAGTCAATCTCTTAATGAGTCCGAGATGTCCTTATGGGCCAACGTCTATCAATTTTTATTAGGGCTTGGGTTGTGTGAGTGGGGAGGTGATTTTTGGGCCAAGAAAGGGTGATGAAATCCCACCTTATCTTGTATAGGTTTTGCCCTTAAGTCCAATTCGTGCAAGTGTGCAATATAGACAAGAATATAACACAAAGCGATAAATCACCCACGTGTTTGTCCTATGCTATATGCAATGCCATATATACGCTCAATCCAAATCACAACAACAGAACAAAATACAGTATATTGGAATTGAAGTGACACATGCCTAAATGCAAATGTCTAAACTGTTTTAAAAGCGTCCAAATACTGTATTTTAGTTCTTTAGTTTATTGCGATGTGTAGGCAATCAAAATAGGAAAGTAATAGTACAAATCCACTAGCTATTACAATGAACACATCCCTGCACAACAAGATATACAATTATCACAACATAGCCGCGTTTTCGCGGCAAAAGTTGCGTTTGCGCGGCGGTTCTTTAGAAGCTGAGGCCCTGCTTTCTAGAGCTGGGAGAAGCAAAACTAGTGTTTATTCTACAATATTAAGCACCTGTAAAGATTGTCCTGCACACCAAAACAGAGAAGAAAATATTAACAAAAACGTGAAATCAAAACCATTCCCGTTCCCCAGCAACAGCGCCAAAAATTTAATCGGGGCGGAACCGAGCACTCAAAAAACGTGTATTTTATAAAATCAGTGAAAATATATATATGCTAATATTCCCTCGATACTTCCGTTATAGCAGTGGCTCAACGTGTCGAATCTGCAGGGACGGGAGGCGATAGAAGCATTAACAGTCTCTATTCACGTGTTATGTTATCAAGTCTTCTTTGTTAAAGAATTAGAAAAAGAAAAGGACTAGAAAAGAAAAGGAAATCAACATGTGGTAGGCGAGGAGATGCAATGAAAGTGGTGAAGAAAACAAAAGAGGAATGGTTTCGAGAACAACATAGAAAAGAAGAAGAAGCTTGTAGTAAATAAAATGAAAACAAGGGTGAACAAAGAGGATGGTAAAAACAACGATGAAAAGATAAAAGAATTGATTTTTAAAACAAGATAAAAGAAAACTCATGGCTACTAACTACCAATTGCTCCACTATGCTAACGTCCTAGTGATAGTTGCCTCACATGGATCCCTGGCCATCACTAATCCTTAGCTTCAAGAGACAATACAAGCATGGCCCATAAGATTGGTCTTCTACATTCAAACAATACATCCATACCACATAACTATTAAATCATCAAAACTGGTTAGAGGTAAGCATGAAATAAAGAAGACATTGCAAGTTAGCAAGTTAGTAGGTTAGGTGTTAGAAATGTTAGAATGTTAGAACCCATCATCATGAGCCATCAGTGGCTCTTGCAAGAGCAAGGCCTTGTGAGGCTATTAGATTCATATGGATTATCAAGTAAGTGGTTAGATGGTTAGTGGTTAGTGGTCAGATGGTTAAGAAAAGTTAGCCAAGCATCATGTAGAAGATGGAGAAAATTACATCAGAGAAGAAAGGAGGCACCTTTACATAGATTATCACCATCTATTACATCAATCCCTCTCTATCACTCTCTGAATCTCTCAGCCCTAATACGTGATCTAAAAAGAAAAGAAAATACAAAAGAAATGAAATGAAGAACACCTACCTATACTACACTAAAACATAGAAATCCTAGCCTAAAATCAAAAATGCCTCCTGTTTCGGCCAAACCTTGCAGTATCTATAGGCAAAGAAGAGTTCTAGAAGACGAGACGAGCCCACGCATCGAAAATCGACGCATGGGCCCACTAAATAGCCGCGGAATCTCTCCATTTGTCACGTTTCCTCAGCAAAACCTGGGAATTATTTTCCTGGTTTTGGCGAGAATCTTTCCGTTGCTTCGAGGACCTTCCTGATATATCCTAATTCTGGTATTTTTCGCCCGAATATTCGTCTGACGTGAGCAAAGGTCTAGATTCGACGTATCTTCTAGAAGATCCCTTACTTAGCCTCCAAGAATTGCAGATTTAATTACCCTAAAATGGGTTTAATTAAGCTCTTATTACCCTTTTGCCCTTAAACTCTTGATTTATCTGCAAGAGAGACCAAACACGGTTTAGACCGACATTTTATTCATAAATCAGTAGGAAAATGTAATATAATAATGCAGAATTGTAGACTAATCATCCACCACAGTTTAAATTATGAGATCTGGACATGCAGGTCCAAGAGAGTCAGAAAGCTGCCCAACGAGTGATAAGATGAGTGTCAAGTAGCGTGCATAGATAAGCACATGTGTATCGATAAATCTGAGTCCGAGATCATATGTTGAAAACCGTATTGTAAGCACAGACACACATGAGCAGGCAATGAGGCATCAAGTACAGTAAATGTCATAAAGCTAGTTATACAAACCCAAATAACAGATTAGTGAGATTAGTACATCGAATGAATAATCTAAAAAAGAAACCCTCATATATATAATATATACCTCATGTCACCATAGCCTGAGTTCATACAACCCGAGTTGTCTCCTAAACTAAGAAACATCATAAAACTAATAAAACAGATAAAACCAATAAATTTGAATGCGGACAAAATTAGTTGTATATGCTCACTTTACGGCTTCATAAGACTAATACGTTGAAGGAATAATCCAAAGAAGGAAACCCTCATATATATACTTTATATCTCATGTGTCCGTAATCTGAGTGTATACAACCTGAATTGCAAAACAACATGATGAATTATTAATTAGCATCCTATTATTATTACTCGTCCGACCTATATATCTAGGTATGTGTACTAGCATCCCAACAACATACATCTATATATGAGTAAGTCGAGGTTGGTTATTGGAAAATGATGAGAAAATCAATGAATTATGTTTTTAGTGGGTCCCATGCATGCTCGGGACCACGGCCCAGGATGTTTCGTTGCTGGTGTTTGAAATCGGCCACGAGGCCAGGAAGGGGAAGGGTCTTATTGTAAGCCCATTCAAGAATGAAACAGGAGGTAGGGTACCAGTATACCCCTCAGAACACCTGGAGGCCCTCAGGTAGAATCAAAAGTTTTAGTTGAACAATATACCTAATACCACTGTAAACATAATCACCAATTAGTCCATCATTTTTCTCTTACTCGATATAAGTTGTCCTTTTAATATTTCATTATGCATAATTATCAACTTATGAATAGCAGGAGCATGTCAGGTACAGGTGTATCAGAAGTATAGGAGTACAAGAGTATATCGAGATATCAGTTATTATATTCTCGTAATGTGATAATCATGAGTCAAGTGTCATAGCAAATGACAAGTGATAACATGAGATGTCAAATGATAACATGCATGTGTTAAGTAATAACATGCAGGCATTAGGTGTCAAGCGACAACATACAGGTGTCAAGTGGTAACACGTCAAGTGATCAACAAAGTAAGTGTCAACACAGTATATATTGTACTGTTGAATAACATAATACGGGAAAATGGTACAGATATAAGAGATCAGTACGAATACCAAAAAATAATACAGTTTCAGGAAAGAAATTAAGTAAAGATTTCAAACTCCTCACAACCATCAAGAAGGATAATAATTAATTATTTAATTATCCAGGCAGATGCTTGGTCAAGCTGGTGCAAAGCCAGGCCATGTTAGCATTACGTCGGGTTCATGACAGAGCTTGGCTCCTGGCAGACTTAGCGTGCAGCTCTAAACGCTAAAACGTTAGGCTAGGCTATCGCTCGCGGTGAACATAATAACGTACAACTATCGCTCACGATAAAACCACACTCGCAGTGAAGCTAAACGCACAGGCTGAAGCCACGTATGAACACCCTGCTAACACATGTGACGAACCTACGCTCGCGGCGTAGCTAAACGCACACGGCGAAGCGGGCGTATGAACGCCATTCCATCTCAGGTGGTGAAGCTACGCTCGAATGAGTTAGTTGTAAAGCGCTCTAAGCTCGCCTCCTGGCGATGCTAATAGAAAACCTGAAGGTTAAGTCCGAAGACTAAGCAAAGTAGGAATAAAGTTAGCGAGCAAACAAGCAAACATCAAAGCAGAGCTAAGTAAGGCTGGAGCAAAGGTAGCATACAACGCTAGATGCTATCACGCTCGGCGTGGTTATCGGTCACGGTGAAGCTAAACGCACATGGTGCGACACGTATGAATGTCAAGCTAACACACATGAGGAAGCCATGCTAGCGGTGTAATAACACTTGAACAGAGTTAGCAGTAAGGCACTGAGAGTTAGGCTCGCTTACCAGGCGGAGCGTGAAAAGCCTAGAGGGCTAAGAGTGACCATGAAGTCGGCCAAATAAGAGAAAGCCCGGAGGCTAAATGTAAGCTTGGAGACTAAGGGTGACCATGAAGGGTCGGCCAAGTCTACAATATCAATTAGTATACAAAATAACACATCAATTACAGTATATAGCCTATACTATTATAAGCATTCGTCCCACTAGTACAAATACAACACGGATACGACACATTGCACTGGTACAAATACTGCAATCTACAATACAGACACAAATCCACCAAAACACCAATACAAATACCGTCTGCAATTTGACAACTACATAAATGTCAAATATAACTATCACTAATTGTATAAAGCAGAGTACAGAGAATATGAAAAGTAAATGTGATTGATTTTAACTCTGAATTTTTGCAATTTAACCGCTGTAGTAAGAGCTAAACGGGTCGAACCTCAGGGAGAGATGCGATGGAAACTTTTCGGTAATATTGTCTTCTTATTATCTTCTCTGTTTGAAGAACGTGGAAAAGAGAGGATGGATTGTATGTGGGAAAAGAATTAATCTAAAAGAAAAGTTCACAGCTTACTAATAGTCAACCACCATACATGCTAATACTAGATAGATAATTACTTCACTTCAAATCCTAAACATGACATTCTACCAAAAAATCAAGAAAGATACATAGGATAGAAACTAGGTTAAGATTTGAAATAACACCATTCAAGTTTTAACGTTACAATATCAAGGTTCTCAATCAAGTATAAAGTAAGAAAAAATCATTAGAAAGTATTTAACAGATCTTAACCCTATTTGAAATAACACTAATCAATATTTAACATTAAAATATGAAGATTTTCATCAAGCATAGTTTAAGAAAAACAGTTAAGAAGTATTAGCAAATATTTGATCTAATTGCTTATCCTAATGAGTCTTCAAGAATAATAATTGGAGTAGGCATGCATATGTTCTAATCTGATTATCTACTAGACATTAGATATGATGGTGGTGATGTCTTAGGAAGCCATGAGAAAAATCTGGCTACTCATGGTAAACATGACAAGCAAAAGAAAGCAAGAAATAAAAAAAGAAAAAGCAAAAATAAAGTAAATAACAAAAGAGAGATGAAAAGAATAAAAGCACCTTGTATTGATCTGTCACCTCGAATTACAATGGCTTCTCTTCTCACAAATCTTGAATTAAAAGTAGAAGTAAAATCTAAAAATTATAAAAGAAATTTGAAAGAGACACTAAAGAAAACTCCTAAGTTATGATCTCTGATGTGGAGATGAGAGATTATGAGAGACTTTAGCTCTTTAAATAGACCTCAAAACTAATCACACTAGGATACAAATTAGAAGGTTTCCTAATTCAATAGGGAATTCAGTCCTCCAGCAAGCCGTTATGTTATTTTCTTAATATGACTCATCAAATAGCTGAATTCGATAGAGTGATAAACATAAGGATTGTAATCCTTCAAGTCTTCTTTCTGTAGCATCTTGAATTATCAGATTTAAATATTTGTAGTAAAAGTTATGAAAATACTAAAATGTGTACAGTCTGAATCCGAGTCTGAATTGATTTTGAACTCCATTTAATTTGAATTATCCTCCATATTCCTTGTAAAATTAGCTTTGTCTCATTCATCTTCTAGGACTTTATCTTCTGAATTTGAGCTTGAATAGGAGATGAAGATAATCCTTTCCTCCTTTGGATTCAATTTAATTTAAAATCCAACTTTAGATAGGATTAGGGATAAAATGAAGCTTCTTGTATCTTTATCCTCTCATTTAAATAACTACACACCATAATCAAAAAGAGTGTTAATAGCATTAATTAATAAAGGAATGATCAAGGATATATGTGTAAAAGTGATGATAAAAATACAATATTAGAGTACAATCACACTCCCACACCTATCTTTTGATCGTCCTCAAACAAAACCAAATGTTAGAAACTAATTTAATCTAACCTAACTCACTTTCGTAGGAATCACGAGTGCACTTAGCACATGCAACAAGTCGTTAAATATCTAGGTTACCCTAGAAGACGAGTGTTGTCTCGTGAGGGTTTTCAGTGAATTACACCCATAAAATTCATAAAGAAAGAAAAATAAAATATTAGTATTTTCAAAATACCATTTTAAAAGAGAGAAAATATTTGAAATATCTTCATAAAAATTAAGAAGTTTATAAGTTTTTAGGATTACTAAATTGATCATTCTTATACTTAGTCTTTATTCAAATATTTATTTATCAATTTAGGTTAGGATTCAAACTGAATTTCTTATCGAGTCTATTATCTTACGCTAAGTCATATGCATCTTTGTGAACATGAATTTTTTTACTTGAAATTCTTTAACTTCAACTTTCATGCCTTATACATTTATTACTTTTTTTTTTAAAGAAGTTCGAAATATTACCACTTCGTTGCCCTTTAAGCACTTCTTTTTTTTTTAAATATGTATAACTCATCTAATTTTCTTTCGCGTAAGTATAAAGGCTTCTTGAGGCCTTAATACCTAACTAATTGATTATTAGATGTGTTAATATATATATGATATATGTTTAATTTTTTTTCAAACTTATCTAATTACCTTTCACGTAAATACCAAGTCTTTCTTAGGCCAAATTACCTAGCTAATCAATAATTAGATTTGTTTATTTTATATATTTTTTCTAAGACACAAGAGTCTTTGTTTTGAATCCCAAGTGTGTAAGTGCATAAAGCATGCATATTTCATCAAGGTAAACATATCAAGACTAAATTATTTTTTCAATTTTTCCTCCTAAACCTAAAAATAAAACAAATACTCTTATATTGATCAAGTGTTAAGAAATCCTAATTATGATTTTCCTATTCCTTAAAATTAACTTAATTGCTTACAGAAATAAATCAAAATATTCTTTTCTTTTTCAAAAAGTTTTATTTTTAAAAAAATTTGTTAGTATCTACCTATGTTAGTAAGTTAGTAAACTCTCCCCCACACCTATTTCATACATTGTCCTCAATGTATGAATGAATGCATGTATGCATGAAAAAGAAGAAAGGGAAGGCAAAATATAACCTCAAGGTGGTGATTCCGGTGGTGACGGGATTGGGCCAAGCATTGCTACCCCATCTAAATCTTGTGGATCATCAAGGAACCCACCTTTTATGACGTCTTTCTGATGTACATTGTTATTATCCCCCAAATGTATAGGATCATGCATGACCCTAATATTGAAACTATCTTAGTTGTATGACCAATCTTAGAATACCATCAGTCATCATTGTTTACACCGTGGTCCAACAATAGAATTTGACTTAATGAAGTGATTGGTTTGGACATAAGAATGATAGGATTGGGAACCAATACCGGCTCGGAAAAATCAAATTTAGGTTCGAGAGTCGGGTTTGGTTCAAAAGTAGGCTCCAAATCAAAGAACTTAAGTTCATATTCATGATCTACCATATGAATGTGACTACTCAAAATAGATGATCCCATTTCATAATATATGGGTACTGAAATTAATGTTGGCGGGAATTGTGTCTAAATTTGGTAAAGACAATGGAGTCAACGTAGATTCAATGTTTGGAATTAGATCACAAAGTTGATGATCTGGTTCGCATCACAATCTAATTGAATCTTCTTAAAATTAAAACTTGCCAATTTGTCTATGGGTTGGGATTGATCAAGTTCACATTGATGCGATGAAATTGAATTTTGATCAAGGTCTCTAAGACACCATGATTTGTTGGTCCCGTCAATAGGGCTTGTCAATCAAAAATGGTCAAAAAGGTGTTAGGTAGAGTTTCCTCAATCCTAATATTTTTATTGTTCTCCAAACGATCCAGTTGTGCTTCTAACCTATCGAGATAATGGATGTAATCGTTATGGTTTTGAATCATGTATGGATTTAGGGTTTGAGACCTTTGAATGGATCGTGAGTCTTCCACTTTATGAATTTGTCATTCGAAATCTTCTAAGATTTTTATCTTCTTTTCCCAATTAGATTGTTCTTCTATAGGTTTGGGAAAAGGGGTATATGAAGATGGTTGTTGGAAAGGTGATTTTTGACCTATCAAATGAATTGTAACCAAATGAATTTAGATAGGCCATGGGGAATTTTTTTTATAATTTTCAAACAAACAGAGAAGAATTTAGTTAGAAAATAATGTATACCGTTCCCTCCCTGGCAACGGCGCCAAAATTTGATTGCATAAAATAGAGTACAGAGAATATGAAAAATATATGTGATTGATTTTAACTCTGAATTTTTTCAATTTAACCGCTGTAGCAAGAGCTAAACAGGTCAAACCTCAGGGAGAGATGCGATGGAAGCTTTTCGGTAATATTGTCTTCTTATTATCTCCTCTGTTTGAAGAACGTGGAAAAGACAGGATGGCTTGTATGTGGCAAAAGAATTAATCTAAAAGAAAGTTCACAGTTTACTAATAATCATCCACCATAAATGCTAATGGTAGATAGATAATTACTTCACTTCAAATCCTAAACATGATATTCTACCACAAAATCAAGAAAGATACATACGATAGAAACTAGGTTTTGATTTGAAATAACACCATCAAAGTTTTAAAATTACAATATCAAGGTTGTCAATCAAGTATAAAGTAAGAAAAAATTATTAGAAAGTATTTAGCAAATCTTAGCCCTATTTGAAATAACACTAATCAACGTTTAACATTAAAATATCAAGTTTTTCATCAAGTATAGATTAAGAAAAACAGTTAAGAAGTATTAGCAAATATTTGATCTAATTGCTTATCCTAATGAGTCTTCAAGAATAATAATTGGAGTAGGCATGCAAATGATCTAATCTGGTTATCTACTAGACATTAGATGTGATGGTGGTGATGTCTTAGCAAGCCATGAGAAAAATCTTGCTACTCATGGTAAACATGACAAGCAAAAGAAAGCAAGAAATAAAAAAATAAGAAAAAACAAAAAATAAAGTAAATAACAAAAGAGATATGAAAAGAATGAAAGCACCTTGTATTGATCTGTCACCTCAAATTACAATGGCTTCTCTTCTCATAAATCTTGAATTAAAAGTAGAAGTAGAATCTAAAAATTATAAAAGAAATTTGAAAGAGAAACTAAAGAAAACTCCTATGTTATGATCTCTGATGTGGAGATGAGAGATTATCAGAGACTTCAACTCTTTAAATAGACCTCAAAGCTAATCACCCTAGAATACAAATTAGAAGGTTTCTAATTCAATAGGGAATTCAGTCTTGCAGCAAGTCGTCATATTATTTGCTTAATATCACTCATGAATTTGATAGAGTGATAAACAGAAGGATTGTAGTCCTTCAAGTCTTCTATAGCATCTGAATTATCAGATTTGAATATCTGTAACAAAAGTTATAATCTAAATACTAAAACATGTACAGTCTGAATCCGAGTCTGAATTGATTTTGAACTCGATTTAATTTGAATTATCCTCCTTATTCCTTGTAGAATTAGCTTTATCCCATTCATTTTCTAGGACTTTATCTTCTGAATTTGAACTTGTATAGGAAATAAAGATAATCCTTTCCTCCTCCTTTGGATTCAATTTAATTTAAAATCAAACTTTAGATAGGATTAGGGATAAAATGAAGCTTCTTATATCTTTATCCTTCATTTAAATAACTACACACCATAATCAAAAACAGAATTAATAACATTAATTAATAAAGAAATGATCAAGGATATATGTGTAAAAGTAATGATAAAAATACAATTTTAGAGTACAATCAATCACCCATCGAAGCTGTGATAAAGGAAAGAGAGGAGAGAGAAAGAGAAAAATAGAGTGGAGAGAGAAAGAATGAAAGAGATGACAGAGAATCAACAAGAGAGAGTTAAGAGTGAAGGAGAGAAGGCAGCCCACGCTGCTCATGCTCAGGACTAACCGACCTATATGCCATCCGGGCGGCACACTGGCCATTGGGTGGCATCGGCCGAAGTAGGGAAGGGAGCTAAGGGGATGGGTGGATTTGAGGAAGAAGAAGATGGGGTTAATAATTTAGGTGGTGGTGATGATGGATCTTTGAGAGGATATGAAATTGGAGGTGGCGGTGGTGATGAGGAAGATGGAGGAGGTGAAAGAGGTGGTTGTGGTGGTAGAATTGTGAATTTGAGGAAGATGAAGGTGATTTGGTGGCAAAATTAGAAGAGGGAACGAGATGGTGGTGGTGCAATTGAATGAGGCAGAGATATTGGGGATGTGCATGGTATATGCCACCGTGATGGCTGATCGGCAGTGGGAGGAGGGTGTCGGGTCAGGTGGTGGTGGTGGCCGGCTGTCACTCTTAAGGGAGAGAGGGAGAGGGTTATAGGAAAGAGAGATGAATTTGATAGAGAGGAAGAGAATGTGAGAAATTAAAGAGGGAGAGATTAGAGGAGAAGAATGATATAAAAGAGGGAGATAGGTGTGACTCCCATGTCCAGCAGAGGACCAGCCTCACATCGGGCGAGGGTAAACCTCACGTTCGGGCTGGAGAGAGAAAGGGAAAAGAGAGTGAGTGGGGGAAGAAGATATATTAGGGAGGATTTTGTGAGGAGGATAAAAAAGTAAAAAAGAAAAAGAAAAGATAAAGGAAAATAGAGAAAGAAAAGGAAAGGAAAAGGGAAAAAAAGGAAAAGAAAGAAAAGGAATAGAAAATATCTGGGTAATAACTCCAGATTCGAGAAAATACCAAAAACACCGGGAATGCCAAAAAAATAAAATAACTTGGAAATGTCCCCAAAATTCTCTAAAATAGAAAATATTATATTGAGAATCATGGTGAAATCATATTTAAGAAATTCAATCTCATTTTTAAGAATCCTTGAATCAATCAATGATACCAATCGACGCCAAATCGGTCAAATTTTGATTAATTCAAAAAAACCTCCAAAAAAGTGTTAAAGTAGAAAATATGTTCCTGAGGAATAATGCAAAAATAATTTTTAGAAATTTAACTATATTTATAAAAATTTGAGAATCAATCAGCAACACCGATCATTACTGATTTTGAAGATTTGTAAAATGATTTGAAAAATTTTCAAAACATCATGAAAAAATCTAAAATATTGAAAAACAGTATTTGAAATTGAAATCGGTCAAATCTGACTACTAGAAAGACAAATCAAGCAGTACACTGGGATCAGGTTCCTAGTTCAAACTTGAGCTGACTCTGAGTCCAGGAATCTGGATCTAATCCCAAATAATAATTTAAATAATCACGAAAGAAAAAATAAATACGCGAGAAAATTAAAAAATTGCGAAAAATCAGAATACGTATCTGAGAATGTATTTCGGGAATGGGGTGGTACATGTGGTCCTAGAATCATCAAGAGAGATTTAGCTAATCTCATAGTAGAGTTCACCGACAGCGGGAATCCAACCTACTTGATTGCGAGATGGTTCCATGAAAGAGGTTCAATATTGTAGAAACAATCTAGATTGGTGATACTCGTGTGGAGAAACAACCCAGATATATTTATCCTATATGTAGCATTGTAGCTACTAGCCATTCTCTATGGTGATGATGCTCTTATGATACAACTAGTTAGGCTGAATTTAACTCTTAATAAGTCCGACGCATATACTAGGAGGGTATAATATCCAGTTGTACTATTTTAAGAGGATATACCTACGTAAGAGGACCCATGATGACTATGATTTAGGGGGGTAGGGCTAACCCGTAGAAACTCTCATGAATTGATTATTATGAGCATGACTATTAACGCTCGACCTGTTCACTCAATAAATAGAGAGTTACTATGCATGTATTCTATCAATATCTGGTTAAAAACGCTAGTTTCAAGCTTAGTCCACTATGTTTCTCAAATGGTGATGAATTCACTAAGATTCCAGACATAGTCTACTAGTCTCGAGTCCACAGTGTGATGTTGCTCAATTTTATTCTTCTTTTATGGTTTTAGATTTTATGATTTATTTATATCATGTTGTTTTATATTGTCCTTTCTAAAACTCAAGTTTTTGGGGTGACTGTTGGAATTTGAATAGGGAGAACTTTAAGTTTTCTCTCTTTTTGCCTTGTTATTTAGTCTCACATTGGATAGGCCAAAAGAGCTAGAGTGGTTTAAATACCAACACCTCTTAAAGACTATTGTTATGGATTATGGGCCCTGGGTCGGGCTTGCCGCAGTGCACGCATGCCATGCCTCTTCGCGCCTTGCCTCACACCGTCGCGCCTTGTTGCGTCGGTACTGGCACCACCCGTACGCCACGCTGCGTCCATATGATGTGAGCGTGTGCAGATGCGCAAGCCATTTTTGTTTTAATTCTCTCTGTTTTCTGTTATGATTTTTTCAGGATTTATTGTTGTGTTTGACTCGATCAAATAGAATCTAATCTCATGTATCTCAACTATATGCATGTTGGCAGATTCTCGTAGGGCTGTTAAAACCATACGGTCTTAAGATTTCTATAAATAGACAACCTCGCTGTTCATTATACATGCATCAAACAATATACGTGAGACAGAGAAAACATGGAATGCAGAGTATACGTGTACACGAATAGTGTCTCCACATGAAGTGTGCAATATACATATGACATAATAGTAGATAAAAATAACAACAACAACTAAGCCATTTGTCCCAAGTATTTGGGGTAGGCTACATGAACCAAAAGAGAATTACGCCTGATCGGGCACATGGATCAGCTTTCTCCACTCATTCCTATCGAGCAATATGCCTTTACTAAGACTTTTAGCCTCTATATCTTGTTGTATTACCTCCATCCATATTTTTTTTGGTCTCCCCTGTGCTCTTTTAACTGCCCTAAATTGATACGCTCTACTCACCAGACTGGCGCATCTGTAGGTCTACGTCACACATGACCAAATCATCGTAGGGTGTTTTCTCTCATCTTCTCTTCTATAGAGGCTACACCTATTTTAGTACGAATATCTTTATTTCTCACTTAATCTCTCCATGTGTTATCACACATCCAATGAAGCATGTGCATCTCTACTACACTCATCTTTTGGGCATGATGTCTCTTTATAGCCAACATTCTGTGCCATATAACAAAGCTGGCCTAATAGCAGTCTGATAAAACTTTTACTTCAGCTATAATAGAATGTTACGATCACATAAAACTCTTGTTGCGCTCCTCCATTTCAACCAGCCGGCTTGGATCTTATGGTTGACATCACTATCGATCTCCCCATCCTTTTGGATAATAGAACCCAAGTACTCAAAATGACTGCTCATCGGTATTTCTTGTCCATCTAGTCTCACAATACTATAATTTCTGATTCCCTGTTTACTGAATTTACACTCTTTATACTCTGTTTTGGCCCTCTTAATCTAAAACCTTATGATTTTAGAGTTTGCCTCCATAACTCCAATTTGGCATTTACCCCAGCTTTTGTCTAATCGATTAGGACAATATCATCAGTAAATAGCATACACCATGTTATCTCATCCTGAATAGCTCTAGTAAGCTCATCCATCACTATGAAAAATAAGAATGGACTCAATGCAGATCCTTGATGCAATCCAATTGTGATAGAAAAATCACTTATTATGCCTCCACAAGTTCTAACATTTGTCACTACTCCATCGTATATATCCTTGATTATGTCAATATATTTGATTGGGACTCCCATTTTCATCAATGTCCACCATAATACCTCTCTTGACACCTTATCATAAGCTTTTTCTAAATCAATAAAGACCATATGCAAATTTCTCTTCCTCTCTCGAAATCGCTCTATAAGTTGACGAAGCAAATGAATAGCCTCTGTCATCGATCGCCCCGGCATGAACCCAAACTGGTTCTCTGGTATTGTAACATTCTGCCTTAAGCTGTATTCAATCACCCTTTCCCAACGCTTCATGGTGTAACACATGAGTTTTATTCCATGATAGTTTGAACAACTCTGGATATCACCACCCTTGTTCTTATAGAGAGGTACTAAGGTACTCTTTCTCCACTCATTGGGCATCTTTTTAGTTAGCCAGATCTTATTAAAGAGGTTTGTCAGCCATCTCACGCCCACCTCTCCTAAGCATTTCCATACCTCAATAGGAATTTCATCCGGGCTAACAACTTTCCTTGACTTCATCCTCTTTAAGGCCTCTTTACTTCAGATTCACTAATTCTACGCATATAATTATAGTTCATATCCTAACACTGAATGCTAAGATCATCCAAGTCTTGAGTAGAACTACCATTGAATAATTTGTCAAAAACTCTCTCCATCTTTCATTGATTTCTTCATCTCGAACTAAAAATTCTGATCTTCATCTTTGACACACCTCACAGTACATAGGTCTCTAGTCTTTCTCTTCCTTATTCGAGCAATTCTATATATATCCTTTTCAACCTCTTTTGTGTCGAACTTCTCATACACTTCTTTGTACACTTTAGTTCTAGCATTCTGAACAGCTTTCTTCTCGGCTCCTTCTTCTGAACATTCTGAACACTTAAGCCTCCTTCTTGGCTGAACATTCTGAACATTTTGACAGACGCCCACCTCTCCTAAGCATTCTGAACACTTTAGCCTCCTTCTTGGCTAGCTTATCCCTCTCAAAACTCCATCACAATTTTATTTTTAAATCTTTATAAGAGTCTCGTTTGATATTAATGGCAGTTTTTACCTCTTCATTCCACCATGATGTGTGCTTACATGATGGAGCACCACCCTGTGACTCACCAAGTACATCTTTAGCTACTCTTTTAATGCAGCTAGTAATTTTGTTTCATGTTGTATTGATCATCTTGAGCTTTCCAATCTGCTTCATGTGCTACTCGATCTACATAAACTCCTTGGTTACCTTCTTTTAGCCACCACCACTTAATCTTAGGATCTAACTTACGTTTAATATTTTTAAATCTCCTTCTAATCTGGACATCTAAAATTAAGAGTCTATATTGGGTTACTACACTCTCACCCGGTACTATCTTACAATACATACAACAACCTCTATCTACTTTTCTAGTTAAAAAGAAATCTATTTGGCACTTGATCCACTTCTAAAAGTGATCAAGTGAGACTCTTTCTTCCTGAACTAAATATTCGCTAAGATCAAATCAATGACAAAGCAAAATCTAGAATCGAGTTACCTGGTTCATTTCATTCCCCAAAAAATCCTCCATGTACACTATCAAACCCATAACGACTACTTCCTACATGCCCATTGAGGTCACCGCCTATGAAAAGCTTTTCTCTAATGAGTATGCCTTGTACAATCTCATCTAAATCCTCTCAAAATTGACGCTTACTTGACTCATCAAGTCCTACTTGTGGTGCATAGACACTAATAACATTAAAAATCTTCTTATCTAAAATAAGTTTAAGTAGTAAAATCCTATCACCTTTTCTCCTAACCTCCACTGCATCCTCAAGCAATTGTTTATCTATGATCACACCAACCCTATTATGATTTCTATCTCTATCAGTATACCAAAGTATATAATCCTAAGGCTCTATAATCTTAGCTTTTTCTCCTACCCACTTAGTTTCCTGCATACACAAAATACTAACATTCTGTCTAACCATAGCATCAACTAACTCTGCTAATTTACCTGTAAGAGAATCTATGTCCCATGATGCTAACCTAATCCTATATTCATAAGCTACTTTTAACCCTCATCCGCTCATAAAAGTATGGAACCCTTGCTTATTTGACACCACATCTAGGCGCCAATGTGGGGCGTCATTTCTAGACGACGATCTAGCAACCCTTGCCCACTTTTTACTACACCCGGGCTCTGATGTAGCGTGTCGCTCAGTTTGGGATGCCCCAACGAAATTTAGTTCTTGGTTCATGTTCAAGTATGTGACAATGTTTTACGTTGGCTGTCACAGACCTACAACAACCCTCCTCCTTTATTCTAGCTTGGGATAGGCAGTGATCAGTGCACTGGCAGAGTTGACATGATAGTATATAAGATAGCAAAAAATGTAACAAATATAAATGGACAATAATATACATGTATCAAGCATATCATTTTATTTATAAAATAATAACAATCAGTATCGCCTGGTATTTTAATGAATATCTTTCAGTGTCCTATACTACTGGCTGTTCATACTGGAGCCCTTACTCTAACTGAACCCATCCGAACATGAAATACGGGTACCATTATCAGAATCAGAGAGTGACCAAATAACAAGCATTCTTGATGTCATTATTGTTTATACTATTTCATCATGTTAATTAAAAATCCAATGATCAAGGGGCTCTAATCGGGTGGATGTATCATGTGCATATCCATGATCACGACCTTAAATGGACCCCTGGCTACTGACACCAGGGCATTCCACTAAGAGGGGAGCAGAAAACGGTCGCTCATGGAGCTATATACAATCACTAGCCAATACTACTATCCCCTGAAGTGGGATAAACATGGATCTAGTACATCACCCAATAAGAGCTAGTCAACCGTCAAATCTCCCTCGTCCGCAGGTTATATTTATTATATTTAACTATACAGTGCATTAGGAATAAGAATGGTACAGGGTATATGTAACACGATAACAGGATATGAGCTCTATTAATAGCATGAAACAAGATAACAAGAAATGAAAAACAAGGTATATGGGATTCTAGAGGTGGCCCCATTAGCTTATATCCACATGGCACTTAGTTCCACACATCGCATACCAACAGCACTCATATTCAGTAACAGGAGTATCATATCGATATCAGTAACAGAAAATAATTATGTAACAAAAATATAGGAATATCTATGTATTAGAACAGTGATCCATACAACAGGAATACAGGAACAATCAACGCATGTATACAAGTGGATCTATATAACAATGTTATAAGAACATGAAATAACTATGTACAGAGTATTCATGTAGCGTACAAATATATGAAATAATGGTGTCCAATGGAGTAGCGTATCCGTGTATCAGTGGTACTTGAATATGGAATAATAGTGTCCAGTGTAACAGTACCTATGTAACAGTGATAGATGTACATGAAATGACAATACCCAGAGTGATAGTATATCAGTGTCATGGTGCTACAAGTATATGAAATAATAGTGTCCAGTGTAATAGAATATCCGTGAACGGGATACAAAAATATACAAGTAATGGTAACTCATGTAAAGTAATACATGATTATGTAAATAATGGTGTCTAGTATATCAGTAGTTATACTTTTGATTTCTAATGACGGTAACTGTGTGAGGGTTATTTAGTTATTATGAATATATGAAAATAGATATATATTAGTATTTGTTATACCATGTTATTAGTGTGATGGATATCTTAAGAAATTATAGACAATTATTTATTTTCAAACGTTTCACAACCATTTTAATAATTATTAAATTACTTATTATTCTGGGATTCCTTTTATCCATTGTCTTATAATAACTCAATGTATATAAATAATCCATCCACATGTTTATCTTAAATCAACTCACCCTAAAATATTAATAATCGCTAACACATCTTTATTAATAGTATTTTACTATTTACATGATTTACGTTATTTACATGATTTACGGAACAATACTCACAGTTTAGATAAATTAATAACTTGATAGTATTTAACATAATGAAATATAATTTATAAAATAAAAACACTCACATAGTACAGGGATGTAGCTTATCTATTTACAATCGCAATGGCTCAAAAATTGTCCAAATCGGATTCTGGATGCTCAAGATATTGCCCGAACAGTAAAATTAATGAAACTGTGTTAAATTTGTAGATACAAGGGTTAAATACGTAAATATTCCAATTTGTCAGAGAGTTTTATGTAAATTTACCTTTATGGATTTAAAAACAGGTTTGAGTTGATAACTGGTCTGGTTTAGATCCAAAACCCAAACCCAATATTTGAGTTAAATGGATGGGCTTTGAGTTATTACGTTGGGTCAGGTTATTGGTTTTGAACCTAATATGAAAGGAGAGAGAATAAGAGAGAAAGAAGAGAAAGAACAAGAGAAAGAGAGCAGCAACTGCAGTAATGTCGGCTGCACCAACTCGGCCGACCAGTCGGCACAGCCGACAAGTTACCACTGGACCGGAGACGACGCCTAGGGAGAGGGAGTAGGAGATGAGAAAGAAAGAGAGAGAAGAAAAAGAGGAAGGAAAAGAAGAAGGTGGTGGCGGTGGTGGTATGTGTGCTGGCGGAGCGGCGGAGCTGGACGAGGTGCAGTGGTGACAAGTTTAGCCAGGTGCACAGCCAGAAGAGGAGGAAGTGAGAGGGTGGAGGAGGAGGAGGAGTAGAGGAGGGAAGAAGAAGAAGAAGAAGAAGAAGAGAAAGGGGGAGAGAAAGAAAGAGAGAAAGAGAAAGGAAAGGAAGTGAGAAAGAGAGAGAAGGGGGGCCTGATGGCCTGAGCATGGCAGGCCAGGGTGGCCACTGTCGACCAGCAGTCTGAGTCCAGAGAGTGGGGGTAAGAAAGAGAGAGAGATATTTGAGAGAGACAAAAAATAAGAGAGTGAGAGAGAAATAGAGAGAGTTTGATAGAGATTTAGAAATTAAGAGATTGAGAAGAGAGAAGTCGGTTGGGTTAAGGCGGTGAAAAAATGAGGAAGCTTGGAGGAGAAGAAAAGAAAGAATGGTTAAAATATTATTTAATTAATATTATTTAAGTGGGTTTAAATTCGACTAGTTCCAAACGGTTATCAAAAATTTTGTAAAATAAATAATAATACACTGAGGAGTATATGAAATCAGATTCTAGAAATTCAGTCTGATTTACAAATTAAAAATCCTAAAATGTATCATTGATACCAGTGGACACTGATTTGGCCGAATTTTTGACTAATTCAGAAAAATCTCAAAAAGCTCTCAAACATAAAATATTATTTTGAAGAATAATTTGAAAGAAGATTCCAAAAATTTAACTCCATTTATGAATCAAAAATCATGGAGTCAATTATCGATATCGGTTGACACCGAACTCGGAGATTTTCCAAATTAATCCCGAAAAATTTTAGAAAATTTTGAAAATTCTAAATTATTGGAAAATGATATCTAGAACTGAAATTGGTTCAGTCTGACTATCAAGAAGGTCCAATCAAATTTATACAACATATCGAGTACTGATACTGTGACACGTAAATTTAGGGTCGATGTTATAATAGCACAAAGGCTGTCACTTTCAAGAAAGAAAGAGAAATCTTCTTCTTCAAGAACTTACGTTCTTCTTCTAGCAAAAACTTCTTATAGAAACTCGTTAATCTTAGTTCTTTAAACTAATTACAGGGTTACAACACCCTAATTTTTCAAAACTAATCCAAACTTCTCTTCGACATCAAGGGATTTCTCTAACCAAGCGAGAAGGAATTCCAAAGCAGTAGCGCTCAAGATTAATTTCTCGTGTGGTTAAAGGGACAAAGTTATCACGATCTGAGCTGGCTCTTACCAACACACTTCTCTAAAATCTCAGTAGAAAATACTTGTAATTTTCTTTCTTTTTTACTTGTAATTTTCTACAAATTTTGTAAGTTCCCCTTTTCAAATCAATGGAAAACAACAGAGTCTGTTACGCTGTCAGATTATCACCACATGCTAAATGTTTAAACACCTCTATTTCAGTTAGGGCAGTTATTGATAGTAATGGATATCTCTGCATATCAAACCCACAATCAGGCGCTGTAATCTGAGCAGTTATGAGAAAATCGCAACATGCAAATCATGCAGTTATGGAGATCTGAAATTCCGCACCATAAATTACAATGCAATGCCACAAGGTATTTATGCACCTAAAGCTCCATCGAGAAAGGGGGATCACATTCTAGAAGTTGTAAACACGATAATATTCTGCAGAATTCATTATAATCTTGGGACTATAGTGAATTCTCTCCCTCCTTCATGTGGTTTTTCCCATTTTGTATTTCCACATAAAAATCTTTTAACTCAGTCTGTTTTCTATATTGAAATTTTTAGTTATCTCCCAATAATCAAGATATCCTCTCGCTTCAATTTGTGGTGGAGATTTACTGACACGATTGATCGGACAGTCACACTCTCGCCACACTATTGTTCTGAAAAATTTAAAGTTATCTATTAAACATAAGATATATTTATTTTCAGCATAAAATAGGAAACAAATAATTGAATATAAAGGAATAATAGCGAACTAAAAATAAATAAAAGAGAAAATTGAAGAATACAAATAATAAAATATCTTAAAAAATTAAAAAAGGATCAAAAAAATAAATTGAATCAAAACAGAAACTAAAAAAATAAAATAAAAATAAAAAGGAAAATAAAGAAATAAAAAGAAAAGAAGTGAAAGAATAAGAAAGAATAAAAGAAAATATTTAAATAAAAAGAAAGTAATAATTAAAAAATAAATAATATGCAAAATAGAGAACAAAAAAGTTAAAAAATTGAAATTAAAAAAATTAAAAAAGAAGCAGAAATAAATAATTTGAAAAAAACAGAGAAAAATCTAAAAATATGTAGAATAGAATTGGTAAAAAGTCAAGAAAAAATATGGTGGAAAAAATAAAACACAGTAAAAAATAGAAAAAGAAAATATATAAGGTAATTAATGGGTAATAAAGAATGAATGAAAAAAATAAAACAAAATCTAAAAACTTAAAAGAGAGAATGGGTAAAATGAAGTCAAATATAAGTGAAAGAAAAAAGTAAATTAATTTTTTAAAAACAATAAAATGGTGGAACAAAATCATAAAAAAAACAAAGGTATATAAAAATTTTAAATAGTAAAAAAATTAGAAAGATATAAAATAAAGAATTAGATAAAGGGATAAAAGAGTCTAGGAAATGTAAAAAAGAATAAAATTTAAATAGTTACAATAAACAAAAGAAAATACATAGAAAAAGTAGATTTTAGATCTAAAAGAAAAAAAGAAAAAAAGAAATTTTGAAAAGTAAAGAAAATATATGAGAAAAAGAAAATAAAGATAAAGATAAATAAAATTCGAATTGAATAAGAGAATAAACACAAAAAAGATGAAAAAAGAATACTTGAATAAAAAATGAACTTATTCAAAAATAAGGATAAAATTATGATGTAAAAAGAATTTTATGTTAAAAAAATAAATAAGATGAGAGAAAGAATTATGAATAATGAAGAAAAAAAGAACAAAAAAGTAGAAAAAAATTTAAAATAGGGAATTTGCAAATAAAATAAAAAAATCATGAAAAATAAAATTAATAAGGAATAAAATGAGGAAAAAATTTAAAAAAATGAAATTAAAAATTTGAAAAATAAAAGATACAAAAGAATAAAAAATAATAAAATAAAAACTTTTAGATAAAAATAAAGTAATAACAAAAATATGTTAAATAGACTTTATAAAATGAAAATAACAAAAATGAGTGATAAAAGAAAACAATGAATATAGAAAAAAAGTAAAGAAAAATACTGAAAGCAAAGGAAAAAGAATAAAAAAATAAAAAGAAGGAAAAGAAAAAGCTATTGGATTAAAAAGAAAGTGAAGAATTAATAAAAAAGAAAAAATTGAAAAAAGGAAAAAGAAGTTCAAATATTTGCTAAATACTAGAAATTTCAACGGTCGTATCAATTCTCTATAGTAAGAGTATGAATAATATCCCAATTAAGAACTAAATAAAACGCGCTTTTCGACCTTTTTCCTACGCTTTTTCATTGCAAAACAGTCACAAATCAAAACTATCCAATGAACCAATCAATTACCGAGAAGATAAGAATAAACCCTAATATACTTGTCATGACCACTTTGATAATGGAACATCATAGGTTGACTAAAGAAGAAGAAGAAGAAGAAGAAGAAGAAGAAGAAGAAGGCACAACCAAAGAAAGAACTCAAAACAGTGCTCTCTTCAACATCTTCCCATGCTTCTACATTGCAAAATACACAAATCAAAATCATCCCATGAACCAATCAATTTTTGAAACGATGAGAACAAATCCTAACATACTTGTCATGATCCCTTTGATAATAAATCATTACAGATTTATTAAAGAAGAAGACGATACAGCCTAAGTAAAAAACTTAAAACAACACACTGTTCAATTTCTTTCCCACGCTCTTGCATTATAAAAAAGCACAAATCAGAACAATCTCATGAATCAATCCATATCTAAAAAGATGAGAATAAACTCTAACATATCGGTCATAACCCCATTTGTGATATAACATCATATATTGAATAAAAAAGAAGACAAGGATAGTGTAGACGATGACTTAGAGCGTCTTCATTTGAATTCAAGAGAGAAAAAAGGGTAGGGGCAGAAAGAAGAGAGAATTTGGCAACAGAAGAGAGAGAATATATTGAAAGAAAAATAAATAAGAGGGAGAAGTATATGGTAGAACAAAATATATCGGACATCAAATTATAAACTAATTGGGTAAATGGAAAAAAAGTATGAGCCCAACCCAATGCTTATCACAGCCCAAAACGACTCTTTAAAATGACAGGTTCACACTTCTTAAAAGGTATTTTTTTTCAAAAAAACCCATTATTTAAAAATATTTTCTAAAATATACCCCCAAAAATATTTCTAAGAATAGACCTCTGACAGGCTAAGTCAGCGTACATCGGCGCCATGCAGCGCTGGTGGCCAGCGTGGCATAGAGAACTTTTTGGTTTCGACCGGGTTACCAACCCCAGTCGAACCATATTGTTTGTTTTCCCATTTTTAGGCCGAGCTTGCCAAACCCGGCCGAAAACTTTTTTATTTGGCTATTTTCTTGACTAGATTTGCCAAGCCCGATCAAGAAAGTGGGCAAAATACGTAAGAGGACTTTGGCCGAGGTTGACAACCTCGACCGAACCATGAGTGCTATTTTCTACTTGCCCAGGGTTGCCAGCCCCGGTCGAGACTCAATTGACGTGGACCCACTGGATCCCATATTTATAAACCCTCATCCCTCATTCTTTTTTTTCCTCGATCTCTCTCTCTCTCTCAGCTCTCCTCCCTCTCCCTCTCTCATCGACATGCCCTAGCAGCCGCCGACACTGCCCCCACCACCTACAACACCCTGCAGGTATAATTTCTCTCTATGCTCTCTCTCCTCTCTACCATCTCTCTCCCCTCTCTCTCCATTCTCTCTTTCCTCTTTCCTGCCCCGCCGCTGCCCATACCTCATCCGCCAGCCGATCGCCCCGTTCCCTCTCCCCTTCCCTCGCTCTCTCTCTCGCGCTATCTTTCTCTCTCATTTTTTTCAAACCATATGCATGTATAGTTCTCAAATGTGATGTAATTGGTTGATTTTATTAGAATTTCAAAATTTTAAAGATAAATAATTTCAAATCAAATGCATGTAAATTTAGACTAATATGGCTGTGATACTGTGATTTACTCTTTTGGGTTAGATTATTATCATCATCACCACTTTTCTCTTGTTATCATCATCATCACAATGTCTAGTATTCCTCTCGTTTATCGGTATAATGATACACTGACAGTAAATATAGAGGGTAACCCAAAATATGCTAATGGGTAGTAAAACTGTGATCATTAATAAATCAATGACACTGCGTGAATTGGTAGAGAAAATTCATCGGGATCACCAAAATTAAATCAAACGAGCATCAAATTCACTTGACATGTAACTGGCCACTTGTAGAAGGGTATTTTATAGTCGTGCCAATAGCAGATGATGACGACACACGAGCAATACTTGAATTGTACCCATTTGTGAATTGGGTAGAGATATATATCGAGGAAGAAGATGTGAGACAAAATGCATGAAAAATTTACACTATGCTCGATTTAGATAATGAATCAATAGGATTCATGTCCGCAGTGCATAATACATAAGTAACCGTAAATTTTATTTTGGTGTTCATATGTTTCTCTTTATACTAAGTGTGTAGACGACATCCAAATTTGAATATACCTATCAATCCGACGCAAGAAGATGAGATCGATTACACTATGTCGACATCATATGTGTATCCATACACAATGCATGTCTCCCCAATTCTTGTGCTATGGGTTGACACAACATATTTCATTCCACCTGAGATAAATTTAACACCAACAAAGCATCCAAGCACAATTAGGTAAAAGTGAAGCTTATAGAAATTATCATTTATGCTCAAGGATGACAAAGTGTAACATTACATATGTTTATAAATCTTATAGGAACTGGTAGTCACCTGGCATGAGTAATCACTTGAATGTTAGAGCATCTTTGATGCACCCTGTTGCCCCAAGAATACAATCGCTCTCTATTTTGTTGATTCTCCACTCATGAATATATACACACACACACATATGCGCGCACACACACACGCACACATATAAGAACTAACAATTCTTTTAAGTGTTTATAAGTTTCAGATTTCGAAGCGATTGATTGATCTTCAACCATAACTCAAGATTGAAGCTTGGAGATATATCCATCTAGGTGAAGTTGTATTTTGTATAGACTTATAAGTTTATTCTTTGTAAGTAGTAGTTTGTAAAAGTTTAGTGTACGGAGAGAAGCCCAAAGGATTCACATATACACATTTTACATAAAAGTTTTTTGAAAAACCTATGTTATTTATTTTATTTTTCAATAGTCTATATGGGATGTCCGCAGTGCTACTGAAGAGACTGTCGACAGGCATTTTCTGAGTGCATTGTTGACAGATATGTCAATAGTGTTGTCGACAGCTCCTTGTCAGAAAGCTGTCGATAGCGTTTTACAGAGACTTAAAATTTTCAAAAATATGGGTCGCTGTTGACAGATGAACTGAACTGTCGATAGCTTATATTGTATGTGTCAATATTAACTATCGATAGTCCTATTGAACTATCATCAGTAGTAGCTGTTGAACAACTTAGCATTGTCGATAGTCCACTTGAGCTGTGACAGCCCTAGGTGACTGTTCACAGGTTTGACCTGAATTCTAACATGTTTTAAATGAAAATTTTCCTTGTTTAGATCCTCTAAATGGCTATATTTCTAAACTTATAAATATAAATGATTTTTGAAGGTTTAATAAAAGTTTTTCAAGAGCTAAAATCATCCGACATTTGTGCAAATTTGAGCTTTTCTTTAATACTCTCTACTATATTTCTCACTCACTGAGTCCTTGAGCTATATATCTCTCCACCCGAAACTATAAGATTTTTGTAGTGCGTTATTTATGATATGAAGAGGGTCACTTGATCTTTGTAACCTTGTGAGAAAGTTCCTCTAGTATAAGAGGAGATTGCTTGGAGTTGCGGCTCCGGGCTTTTGCGGGATCCATTATTGTAAAGTATAATTATAGTTACATAGTGGAATCCTTCATTGAGGTGAAGGCAGTGACGTAGAACAGTGACTCGAACCTCGAGAATAAATCTTTGTGTTTGCAATTGGTTTGAGTTTGCTTTCTCTGTACTCTCTACTTTATTGCAATATCATGATTATTGTTCTTGAATCATTGTCTATCTATTCTCACTATATCAAGAAAGCAACTAAGCACCTCAACTCTTATTTAAGAGGAATCACGAGGAGAAGTTCAAAGCCCTTCACGGGGTATCAGGCTTCATTTCTTGGTTGTGAGTTTTAGGTTGGGTTGTGCGTTGTTATACTTTGTGTATCTCTATTGTGCTTAAGTTTTAATTTTCGTATTTATTAGCCTATCACATACTCACCTCCCTCTAGATGATTTCATTTGGTATCAAAGCTAGTGCTCTTGTTTATAGATTTCACCACCTAAGAGTGATCCTATCTTGATCATCACAACATTTGTTGCACACACATGGCGGACAACATCAAGTCTCCACCAAAGTTTGTTGGACTTAACTTTCCTGGGAAAGTTAATGATGGTCGTCTTCTTACAATCATTAGGAAGTCGAGTAGCCAAAGCTATCACAAAGCTCTTGTACTTCCTAATGGTGATGAGGACACATGATCTGATATCACCGTTAAGGAGTTTGTGGCCAATACCAAGGCCTACTATTGCAAGTACTCAATGATGATGATATTTCTAGAGTGATAAATTGCAAATCTATGTATGAGATCTAGAACAATCTTGTAGTTATCCATGATGGAACCTCTCAAGTAAAGAAAGCAAAGATTGATTTATTGCGTTCTCAATATGTAGAACTTTAACATAAATAATAATGAGACCATAGATGATATGATTATAAAATTTACTAAGATTACTAATGGTCTTTCTTCTTTAGGTGAATCCATCGACAATGACAAAAGGTGAGAAAGATTATCAGGGCACTTCCTCAATCTTGGAAAGTGAAATCTACCACCTTGAAGTAGGTGAATGACAAAAAAGAAATGAACTTCTTGGAACTCATAGGTAATTTGAAGACCAATGAGATGGAGAGAAAGCTTAGAGAAGACAAGGTACTACTAAAGAAGAAAAATATTGCTTTCAAGTCTCAATTCTCTCCGACGACAATAAAGATATTGACAATGAAGAAGTTGATGATGATGAAGAGCTATCCCTTTTAGTCAAGAACGTGAGAAGAATATTCTACAAGAGAGAAAAATACAAGAACTATAGAAAGGGAAGAAGACAAGGTAAAGAGGAAAGAAAAGGTAATGAAATAAGGTCATGTTATAATTGCAAGAAGCGTGGCCACCTCATTGTGGAATGTCCCAAATGGAAGAACAAGACTTCATCCTCCAAGAATCCATACAAGAAGAAAGTTATGAAGGCTACTTGGGATGATTCCAAAAGTGACTCCGAAGAAGACGAAGATTCGGCAAATGTAAGAAGAAAACTCTTCTAAGGTAACTTTAGAATCCATTCTTAATGATTCCAAATTAACTATTGATGAACTCAGTTTTGCTTTTCAAGAACTTCATGAAAGATATATTTCCATTAAGTTTCAATATTCAAGATTGAAAAGAAAAAATGATGTCTTGAAAGAAAAATTTTGTTTCTAAAGAAAAACAAGATTTGTCTATTTCTTTTGAGAAAACTAAAAAGAATTTCAATTTTTACTAGATTGCATGCAAGGGCAAAATCCTATGATTTCTATTGAGAATAATGAATTCAATGTTTTAAAGAAAAGAATGAATGTTTTGGATTTGGATCTTAAAACTTGTGTTTTTAACAAAAATAAAATTGAATCTTTAATTTCAAAACGGCAAATATTGCATACACATTACATCAAACATGTACACGCACAAAGCAGGCTCACCATGGACCACATTCACATCATCATTCTTTCATGTATGCCAAAGTTTTTACTTGCACCCATTGCAGCCAAAAAGGCCATTTAGTTAAGTTTTGTTATAATAAATTGAATATGATAAATAGAAACACTTGGGATCGAAATACTAATCCTCAAGAACCCAAAAAGATTTGGGTACCAAAATCAACACTCTCTACTTTATAGATGTAGGTACACACCAAACCTCCAAGACGTAAGGAACGGTGGTACCTTGATAGTGGTTGCTCAAGATACATGACTTGAAATATCAATAATTTTGCAACACTATCAAAGTCAAAAATAAAAGTACACCTAGAGGGGATGAATAGGTGTAATGCTAATCTATTGACAAATAAAACAAAATTAAACTTCGACACGACCACAATATTGACACAAGTAATATTCAAAGAGTGAAGCCGAATTCCCAATGAAGGGCTCTAGAATTTCTCCTCAAGATTCCTCAAAATTAAGATTGAGGTGCTTCAATAGCTCTCTTAGAATGATACAAGTGAAAGCATAATATCAAGCATGTTGGATGAATGATAGGTAGTCAAAAGTACATATTTATCATCATATTTATCATCATATTTTCTTACTTATTCTTTTATAAAGCACTGCTACATAACGTTTTATTGTTTAGTGTTGTGCAGGCCTTAAGTAATTAAAAATAAATTAACGAAGTCCAATTGAAGCCAAAAGCCCACAAGAAATATGAAAATAAAGATTAATTGGGAAAATAAAGGAAGCATCTTTTCTATCTCATTTAAATTTGGGTTTTAAATTAAAACCTAGGGGACGAGAAAGATAGAATAAGATGAATCATTATCCTAAATAAGGATAGAGATGGACTTCTATTTGAAGCAGGTTGCTTGCATCACAAGATGAAGATAAAGGAGAGAAATCTGAATTTAATTCGGATTCAGACTGAACACTCTTTAGTATTTCAATCATACCTTTCTCTATTAAAACTCAAATTTGATGATTCAAGATGGTCCAGAAAGAAGACTTGAAGGAATACAACTCTTACATTTATCACACTTTCAAATTCAGCCATCTGATGATCCATATTCAGCGATTAACATGATAACAAGTTGCAGATTAGAATTAAATTTCTACATAAAATTTTGGATTAGTCAAATCAAGTTTGGAGATAAGAGAAGAATTCAAATTCAGAAATATTTAGCTCCTCCTATCTTCATACGCGTCCTATCCCTCTGGTTTTCTTCTATGAAAAGGACCCCCTACAGTACGTACAGAGACCTCATCTAGAGAGAAGAAGAATAAGGTTAGGGTTAAGAAATTAGGGTTTTTTGTTAGATTAGTTTAGCCTCTTTTGAGTTTTCCTCTTTGTAATTGATGTTGGCTTTAGCTTGGCTATTGTAAGGAGGAAGGAGAAGGAGCTTGTACCCAAAGATTGCATCAATAATGGTTATCTTTATTTTTATGTTCTTATTCCTATTCTTTTAATTTCAAGTCTACCTTTTTATTTCTTTCTTCTCGGTTTGGTTTTTGGTGTTGTTTTTAATCTTTCTTCCTTCTTTTTCTTTCTTTAAGGGTCTTAAAAATAAAAAGATGGATACAACAAAAAGGATGCTAGGCTAGAATAATTCTAAGGTAGCTAATCACTAGATCGACCTGGGTTAGATCTAGGGTTAGTTGATTAGTCTAATTGATTTGCAATCTAGGGTTAGTTTAATTCTTTGAAGTTTAGTGATGATAGTCCAACTTAATGATTTAGATAATTAGGGCTTGGCTTTGGATTAGAGTAGAGTTTGGCTTTATAATAAGTTTAGGGGTATGGTTTGGCATAGTTTAATGATTAGGGATTGGCTTTGGTTTAGGGTAAAATTAGGGTTCGGCTTGGCGTAGTATAGACAAGTTAAGTTGGACATCTTACTCTTCTTACTTAGGGTTGACAACTTAGATGAATGTTTCATTAGTTTAAAATGATACAACCCTAAATCGAGACTAGTCGCGAAGGTAGATTAGCAGCCTAGACTCTCACTCTTGATTAGATCTACTTTCTTGTTTCAAACTACAACCAACCTTTCTTCTAAGTCTTGACTACAGATATACCATGCTGCCAATGCTTCTATCGTCTCCCTCCTAGTGGAACACGACCCACTTTGGCCCTTGTTGCAGCAGATAGAATTGAATAACAAGAAGAATCTAACCTTCTAATTATTTGATTATTTGTTTTTATTTTTGTACATATTTATTCTCTCGTTCAAGTTTCAATCAAAATTTTGGCGCCATTACTGGGGAGGGAACAGCATGGTAATATCTAATTCTAATTTGTTATTTCTATTCTATAGGGGCATAAAAAGGAGTTTCTAAGGTTAGTCTACTGCACACCTAAGTTTTTAATTTAACCTAGTTTTAGGTTCTAACAGAGATAGTTTAACCCTAGTTCTAATTAAAAAAATTATTGACACTGTATGCTGACGTGATCGAAACCTAATTAAAAAAAAGTTTAGACGTTGTATCTAGGGGCATTGTCTATTTATCACTTCTTTTATTTCATTGTTGGTGAGTGGTGAGACCAAAGGTACGTGACACATTGCATATAGAATAGGAAACACCCTTATTTGACTTAGTTCAATATAGTGTGTTTTGATTCTTTTGTTTGACGTGTACACATTTAAAACATCTTAAAGGCATAACCTATAAATAACATAAGGTGGGGATTACATCACCCTTCCTTGGCCCACAAACCACATTCTGTGCACGCACCATCCTAACCTTAACTAAAATTTGACTAGACGTTAGCCCTAGGTTGATTTCAGACTCTTTAGGAGGTTGACCGAAGGAGGAGGTTGTTCGAACTAATTCTTGCCAAATCGGTGTCTAGGTAAGGCATTAAGGGCCGAAAGTCCGAAGGTTGGTGGTTACTTAATTAAAGAACATCTTTGATGGATAACCTCCCACCAACCTTACCACCTACCTGGCCGATTAACTTGTGGTTAGGGTCGGCAATAGACCTCCCAAGGATAACCTAAAGTTAGAAGTCATCTATGCCTATGCTAACTTAGACTAGGATTGATTGCTTAGACTAGGACTTGATTGACTTGTTTGACTTGGGTAAACTTGTTTGTTAACTTTAATAACTTAACTTTGCATGTCAGCTTGGTCAAGAGACCCGGCTACATCTAGACTAACTAGAAATAGTTCACCACCCAAAACCGAAGATATGGCTTAACAACCAACGTTGCAAGATAGGTTCTATCCTATTAGGACCTCTCTACCTTCATGTATTAGCCTTCTCGATGCTGGGGACAACCAATTTGAGTTAAAACTCCAATGCAAAAACACTCTTCCAAAGTTTCATGGATTTGAATCTGAGGATGCATACTTTTTCGTTCGAGAGTTTAAGAAAGTATGCCTCATGATGAAAATAGCCAACTTAGAAGTAGATGCTATTAAACTTCGCTTTGTCCCATTCACATTGAAAGACTTAGTAAAGAAATGGCTCTATAGTCTAGAAGTCTCCATATCATCATGGGATAATTTCGTCAAGACATTCTTGAAGAAATTCTATCCTGTTCATAAGACTGCTCAAATGAGTATCTTGCATCTTAGACAATTGCCAAATGAACCATTTTGGAAACTCTTCGAACGGTTCAAAGACCCACTTGCTCAATGCCCTCATCATAGGATAGAGAAATGGCGACTTTGCCAATCTCTCTATGATGGTCTAGATTATTCTACTACGACCCTTCTAGAATCCATGTACCATGGGGGATTTTTGGGTAAAAATAAAACGGAGGGATGGGCCTTATATGAGGACTTGGCCGATAAGACCATCTAATGGCAATCAAATCCGAAAAGGTTAAGTCGAACGACTTAATCGCTTTCAAAGGAGGTGCTTATTCCATAGAGGATCATATAGCTCATGAAGCTAAATTGACAAGCATGATGCAAAAAATAGAATCTTGAGAGACCAAGTTTGAGACTCTAAGAATTAGAGAGTAAGTCGTGAACCAAGTCAGCCCAGCATTCCCTGCAGGCTATACTTACTGTCAGTCCATGTCTCATGTAATGGAGGAGTGTCCAATATTTTTAACTCAATAAGGAGTCCCTGAACACTCAAATGTAGCCTTGATAGGCCAGCCAATAATCCATATTCATCCACTTACAATCCCGGTTGGAGAAACCACCCTCACTTTGCTTGGGGCCCACAAAAGGATTAATTTAGGCTCAAATTCTCCAATCGAGCCCCACAACCTCAATATCATCATCAACTCCCAAACCAAAGCCCCCCACTTTTCAAAACCAACAAATGGAACCAAGACTTGCATTTATGGAAAGAAAGATGGACTCCTTTTTGAAATTCAAGAAACAGTGATGCAAACTTTGAGTAGGTTAGGGGGCCAAATGAGTCAACTAGCTAACCCCGCTAGTGAAAGACAACAAGGAACCCTACCAAGTCAACTATTGCCAAACTATAGGAACACTAGGCAGGCTAATGAAGCTTAAAACACGAATCAATGTAACTTGATCCACACATTAAGGTCGGGAAAAGTAGTTGATAACCAAGTGATGATGCCACAAGACTTGACTCAACCATCGACCCCTTCAGTTCTACTCCTCCTAGCTCGAATGAACCCCAAAATGATCAACCAACTGAATCGGTGCACACACCCAAAGCCCCATACCCAAATAGGTTTAAGTGTAACAATAGTACACAAATGGAGAAAATCTTAGAAATGTTAAATGAAGTAAAGCTAAACATCCCACTCCTTGAGGCAATACAACAAGTCCCCAGTTACGCAAAGTTTTTAAAAGACATGTGCACCAAAAAGAGGAAGACTAGCGTGCCCAAAAAGTTTTTTTTAGCCACTAGCATTAGTGAGCTATTGTCCACCCAAATCCTAGACAAGTACAAGGATCCCAATTGCCCTACCCTAGCGTGCACAATAGGTCAAGCCGAAATAGGTCGAGCACTTCTTGATTTAGGTGCGAGCATTAATTTATTTCCCTTCTCCGTTTATCAACAACTTGGGCTAGGCAAATTGAGCCCGACCCAAGTTACAATTCAGCTAGCCAATAGATTAATTAAGGTTCCAAAAAGAGAAGTAAACATTGTCCTAATTACGGTTGGAGAGCTTATCTACTCAGTAGATTTCATTGTGCTTGAGACACAACCCGTGTCAAACCCTAGGTCTCAAAATCCAGTCTTCTTAGGTCGACCATTCCTTGCGACCTCAAATGCAATTATTAATTTCAAGAATGGGTCCATGAGATTGACATTTGGAGACTTGACCAAGGAAGTCAATGTCTTTAACCTAGGTAGACAACCCTATGACATCATTGACGAATCTTTTGAGGTCAACCTCATTGAGGATATGACTAGTGAGCATAAAGAGGAGATCACACTAGAATTAAAGGGTGATGAAGAGTTAGAATCTAGTGATCTCAACCATGACAAGATTGAGTGGGCAGCAAGTCCAAGATCTACAGAGATGGACAGAGGTGTTAATAATAATGACTCTGAAATTAGTTTAAAATTTTAAAAATTAGATGGGTAAAACTCTTAATAAAAATCATACACATATACATCATTTTAGTAGGTTATATTAGAGAGGTTTCTGAAATCACCTAGAGGGGGGTGAATAGGTGATGGCTATATGAAATATGGCAATAATGCGGAATTTAAAACTACTTAAAACAATAAGCTCAAATTAAAATGCTTGCAAGATATAAAGCAATAAGTAAAGCAAGTAATAAAGAGATTGAGTTTAGAGAAATTTGAGCAAACGCAAACACGAGGATATGTTTCCGAGGTTCGAGCCACGCTATACGTCCCCGCCTTCACACTTGAAGGATTTCCACTATTGTTGATCCCACTGGATCTCCAATACAAGGACACACTTGTCCTATCTCTCGGTGTCACTGCAACACTATGAAGCACACCCGCTCGATTGAGGCCGATGCCTCTACAACTTCTCAATTGAAGAAAAACTTGATCACACTAGATCAAAAAGCTCACTTGCACAATCCTATAACCAATATGTTGAAGATGAATAATTGGGATTGTGTAGTGCAAAAGACTAGAGAGTAGTAGAGGATTGCTTCAAAAGGTGTAGGGAATTTTGGATTTGGAGAGAAAAACTTTTCTAAAAGAAAACTAAGGATTTAGCTTGGAAATATTTTCTTGCTTAAAAACTCTTGTCAAATCATATAAATCTTGTGTCTTATCATGTTGAAATGACCCACTATTTATAGTGGATGAAAAACCAACTACACAGCTTAAAGGATTCGTTGGGGTGAGATCCCAACAAAAAATCTATCAGAAAATAGAGCTGTTGGAGTCTGTCAGACTTTCTGACAACTACCGGTCGACCGGGTCGGTCGACCGACAACGGTCATATTTCTGATCGTTGGGGAAAAACGGTGGGCCGACTCGGTCGACCGAAATAAACAGAGAGCACTGACAAGTTCCCGGTCGACCCGAGCGGTCGGCTGACGTGCACACATGCACAGTCGTGCACGTCAGTCGACTGGGTCAGTCGACCGGACTCTGTCAGATCTGTTTAACAGAATCTGGAAAGAAAGAAAAGGAAAATTTTTGGTTTGAACATTTTGGTTTAAGGATTTGAAAATAAGGTTCTAAACCTAATAAAACTAAGAGTGTGATCATAGATCAACACCCAAACATGTTAGATCATTTTTGGTAAAAATCCTTTTTGATAAAATGATTTTCTAAAAACATGGTATTTCTAAAAACTAAGTTAGAAATTCTGATATAAAAATTCTTTTGAAGCCATGAAGCAATACTAAGTGTGTGTGCGTGACAATACCAAATATTCTACCTCTATCATCTAGGTTTTGACAAAATATCTAAAAATAAAAGTAAATTACAAATCTTGAATTTTTTTCTTCAAAGTTTTGATCCCGAAGCTTTTCTACCGTGCTAGACTTGGGAATGCAAATCTTTAGCGGCATCCAAATTCTGAGTCTTGATTGGGGAGCCGTCAAATCAACTTGTTTTAAACCTGAAATTCTTTTAAATAAGATTGTTAAACACATAACTAAATATGGTTTGTTATCATCAAAATATCGGGCTAATGGCCTTTGGGCCAACAATCTCCCCCTTTTTGATGATGACAAAACATACATAGTTATTACAAATATTTTGGGTGGAGACTTCAAGTGAAGCTCCCCCTCAACATATGCATATAATAAAATGATACTAAGGCATAGGTAAATGGCACAAATAATAAACAACCATACACATGTCCATGCCAGAAAATAACTCATGTCATAAATAACTCACATGTTCATACAAGACATAAAAACATATAGAAAACACATGCCCACACAAACACAAATACATGTCCAAAATACTAAACAAAATACCAAAATGTGTCCAACACACAAAATACAAAATACAATACAAGATATAAAATACAAGCCCAAGGAAGTCTCTCAAGAATATCTCTCCCCCTTTTTGACATCATCAAAAGGGAAGTCACTCCTCATCGTCGTCGTCCTCATCATCGTCCTCCTCATCGTCGTCCTCAGCATCACCTGCAGCCATCTCCACATCCTCATCATCATCATCATCCTCATCATCATCAGAAGCCTCCTCCTCTGGATCAATGGCTGCAACACCTGGCTGTGGTGCTGAAGAAGCAGAAGGGGCCCTAACTGGAAATGGAGGGCCGGAGGCAGGAAGCGGTCGGGCAAATGGCGTGGGGTCTGGACCAAGCATGTTGTACTTCTCAAAGAGTGCACTAAATTGCGAATCCATGTATCGCATGAAATCAGCAAAATAGGACATATCATTGCGAAGTCCTTGATAACGAGAGTCCATCTCCGTGCGATGTGCCGCATCCGCCTCAGAAATCTGGGTCAGTCGCTGCTGGATCTCAGCGGTCACCCAAGACTGATGCTCCTGAAACTGAGTACGAAGCTCAGAAGAAATGAAGGCCTGAAGGTCTCAAGGAATGGATGGCCCTGGAGCAGAGGAAGGCCCTCGGACAGATGAAGACCCTGGGGCAGATGAAGACCCTGGAACATGAGCAGGAGGAATAGGAGGCTGCTCAAGAGCGGGATGACGCATCCTGGGTTGCATCCTCTTCAAAAGAGTGCTGTTCAGGTTCACGGAGGGTTCAGTGGGTATCTCAGAGGACAGATCAAAATTGAGTTGTTTTAGGAGATACGAAATGAGCATCCCATAAGGCAAGTGCCTTGTGGGGACAAGGACGTGATCAGAGGTCATGTGAGAAATTATGAAGCGGGGGATGTTTATCTTAATACCTTTCAGAAGGCAATAGACAATCAAAGGAACAGGACCCCTAGCATGACTATATTCACCAGATTTAGGCAGAATGTTATAGAATACAAATTTTGCGAGGACTTGAGCGGTGAGAGTGAATTTATTCACCTCCTCATTCCTCACTAAGCTGGGGTTGTCATCCCCGTGGAGTAAAGTTGACGCGGTGAGTGCAGACTCACCGGCCGGATACTCGAAGTCATGTAGGTCAAAAGTGTATACATCAACTCCTCCACAGGAGAGATGCAACAAATTAGCAAATTGTTCTAGAGGGATATCAATGTCTCTCCTTAGAACTCTGGACCTAACCCGATTACCCTCAAAAGCAAGATTGGTATAAAAATAGGGTATCAGTGAGGTATAAACTGGTTCTCTAATAGCCTTGAATTGGTCCAAAGAATTATTCCTCAATATTTGTGGGATATTGAGGTGCTCAAAGTCTTGGAGGACTACACATCTCCCCGAAATGATAGTTCTCCTCGAAAGAAGGATAAACCGTTGTTCTGCTAGATCGGAGACAAAAGGAGGTTTAGTCCTAGTGGATGAAGATGAAGGGACAACAGATTTTCCCTTCTCGGTTCTAGATCTCTTAGGCATGATTAAATTTTAGGTTAAAAAGAAGATCTAAGTCACGAATAAAAGTAGGGCTTGATCTAGACTAGGGAAACAAAAGATCTTGACAAAACTTAAGATGAACAAAGGAAAGAAAGCAAGATCTAGAGGAAAAAATGAATTTTTACCTTGATTGAAGAGAGATCAAGAACCCAAAATCAAAAATCCCTGAGTTTGAACGTAGATCGGGCCTGAAAGGGATGATCCAGCAAAGATTTAAGAGTATGAGCTTGGATTTGAGGTGGATTTGAGTGAGATGAAGAAAATAGGGTTTTTAGAGAGAGGGAGAAGAGGGATCGACTGAGAGAAGTGAGAGAAAAATGAGAGATCGGGCTTTAAATAAGGTGGGTAGGTGGCAGATTCTCGACGCCTGGTCGACCGGTCCGGTCGACCGAAAACACCCGAGACCACTGACAGACCAAACGGTCGACCGCACCGGTCGGCCGGCAACAGAGAAGAATGACATCATTCTTCCAGGCAAGGTCGGTCGGCCGGAACTCAGATCCGGTCGGCCGGTCTTGCCCAAAACCTGTCAGCAGCAAAGACCCTAAGAAAAATTTAAAAATAATTGTCTAACAAATAGTAAGCAGAATATTTTCAACAAAATTCCAATTAAAAAAAATGTTTTAAAAACTTCATTAGTTGTAATATCAACACAAGACATTTTAATTTTATTTTACATATTAAAAACAAAGGTTTAGAGATGTCGAAGCCGAATACCCGGTGAAGGGTTCTGAACTTCATCCTCGAGATTCCTCTAAATATGAGTTGAGGTGCGCAATTGCCATCTCTAATGTATTTGCTTTAAATATGAATATTAAATATTTTAGTTTTTAAAAAAATATGTATATATATATGATCAAAAACTGAACATGTGGACACAACAACAAAAAATATATATGACATAAATACAAGATATCAAGCATTTGAACAAGGCATATACACAAGCATGATGGAAATGTAAGTTTACACTGACACATATCAATGTAGCACAAAGGTAAACTAACAATCCTATGCATTTGTATATATAAACACAATAAAACTTTTAAATGGAGAATTTACCAAACGAGGGCAATCTCCAAAATAGGTGCCTCCATGATAGTGATGCAAGCGCGATGTGTTCTTTGAGCTTTGATGCATCCACCACCCGGGCACCGTCTCCCCCTAAGTCTTGGAGGATGAAGACCCACCTGTATCAATTAAATTCGGTGTGTCTTTTGGTACCCATATCCTTTTGGGTCCTTTAGGGTTAGTACCGGGGCGAACCCAAACATATTTATTTGTCATGTTAAGCTTAGCAAAACAAAATTTTTCTAAATGGCCTTTGCGGCCACAATGTGTGCAAACATCAATCCTACCGCTACCATACATGTGAGCATGCTTGTGAGTGTGTGCATGTTTCCGTGCATGGTGAGTGTATTTCCCTTGGGTTACTCCTTTGGGAAATCTAGATGCAAATTTATTTAAGTCAAATGCACATTTTTTAAGAGTTGAATCTAAAACATCAACCCGTTTTTGAATTTCAACAAAATCATTTTTTACATGAAGAAATAGAAGTTTTTCCTTTACAAGCTAGTTTATAGTTTTCAAAATCAATCTTTAATTTCTTAAAAGCAATAGATAAATCATTTTTCTCTTTTTCAATAGTATTAATTTTATCTTTCAAAGAATCATTTTCTCTTTTTAATTTCTTATTATGAGATTGCGAAATCTCATATCTATGTTGGAGTTCTTCAAAGAGTTGAGCTAATTCATCCATAGTCAAATCATCATCTTCTATGGAGTTGTCGAGAATTACCTTAGAAGCATCATCTCCATGTGCTATGAAGCACATGTGTGCGGCGTCGTTCTCCTCTTTGGATTCCGACTCCGTATCATCCCACGTGGCCACCGTAGCCTTCTTCTTCTTTGGGCCGTTCTTGGAGGTGGTAGCTTGGAGAGCGGGGCAATCGGTAATGAGGTGTCCGATCTTCTTGCAATAAAAACAAGGACCCGGTTCCTCTCTTTTCCTTTCGAATCTTCCTTAAGGTTTCCCTCATCGGAAGTTGCTTTGCCTCCCCTTCTTGTAGAACATCTTGCCCACCTTCCGGATGAGCATGGCAAAATCCTCATCGTAGTCTTCCAATGAGTCCTCTTCATCATGGTTGGTTGGAGTGGCTTTGAAAGCGAGAGCTTTCTTCTTTGGCGCCTCCCTTTCTTCTCTAACTTTCATCTCCATCTCATGGGTCTTGAGATTTCCGATGAAGCCGGGGAAGTCCATCTCCTCCCGATCGTTGAGCTCCTTGAGGGTAGTTGCCTTGACTTCCCAAGCTTTGGGAAGAGCTCTAATGACCTTCCGAATCTTTTGGTCATTGTCGATCGTGTCACCTAAAGAAGATAAAGCATTTGTTATTTTGGTGAAACGAGTGAGCATGTCATCAATGCATTCAATCTCAAGCATGTAAAAATTCTCATATTGAGAACGAAGCAAGTCAATTTTGGATCTCTTGACTTATGACGTTCCCTCATGAGTCACAATTAAAACATTCCACACTTCATATGCGGATTTACAATTTATGATGCGTGAGAGGTCATCTTCATTAAGAGCTTGGGTTAATGCATATTGAGCCCTAGCATTGGCCTCATAGTCCTTGGTGGTGTCCTCGGACCATGATCTCTCATCGGTGAGAGGTTCTATAAATTCTTTGGTTATGGCCCTAGCAACCCTAACTCCTAGGGACTTAAGAAAAAGGTTCATCTTGACCTTCCAAATAGGGAAGTTCAAGCCATCAAATTTGGGTGGGGACTTGATGCTAGAAAAATCAATTGAAGCCATGGATAATGAATAAGATACAAAACAAATGAAGAATGCAACAAAATGATATAGCCAAAAACAAGGATCTCCCTAAGGTGGTTAAACCAAATAGTAGGGTTAGGCTCTGATACCAATTGAAATCACCTAGAGGGGGGTGAATAGGTGATGGCTATATGAAATATGGAAATAATGCGGAATTTAAAACTACTTAAAATAATAAGCTCAAATTAAAATGCTTGCAAGATATAAAGCAATAAGTAAAGCAAGTAATAAAGAGAATGAGTTTAGAGAAATTTGAGCAAACGCAAACACGAGGATATGTTTCCGAAGTTCGAGCCACGCTCTACGTCCCCACCTTCACACTTGAAGGATTTCCACTATTGTTGATCCCACTGGATCTCCAATACAAGGACACACTTGTCCTATCTCTCGATGTCGCTGCAACACTATGAAGCACACCCGCTCGATTGAGGCCGATGCCTCTACAACTTCTCAATTGAAGAAAAACTTGATCACACTAGATCAAAAAGCTCACTTGCACAATCTTATAACCAATATGATGAAGATGAATATTTGGGATTGTGTAGTGCAAAAGACTAGAGCGAAGTAGAGGATTGCTTCAAAAGGTGTAGGGAATTTTGGCTTTGGAGAGAAAAACTTTTCTAAAAGAAAACTAAGGATTTAGCTTGGAAATATTTTCTTGCTTAAAAACTCTTGTGAAATCATATAAATCTTGTGTCTTATCATGTTGAAATGACCCACATTTATAGTGGATGAAAAACCAACTACACAGCTTAAAGGATTCGTTGGGGTGAGATCCCAACAAAAAATCTGTCAGAAAATAGAGCTGTTGGAGTCTGTCAGACTTTCTGACAACTACCGGTCGATCGGGTCGGTCGACCGACAACGGTCATATTTCTGACCGTTGGGGGAAAACGGTCGGCCGACTCGGTCGACCGAAATAAACAGAGATCACTGACAAGTTCCCGGTCGACCCGAGCGGTCGGCCGACGTGCACACATGCACAGCCGTGCACGTCGGTCGACTGGGTCGGTCGACCGGACTCTGTCAGATCTGTTTAACAGAATCTGGAAAGAAAGAAAAGGAAAATTTTTGGTTTGAATATTTTGGTTAAGGATTTGAAAATAAGGTTCTAAACCTAATAAAACTAAGAGTGTGATCATAGATCAACACCCAAACATGTTAGATCATTTTTGGTAAAAATCCTTTTTGATAAAATGATTTTCTAAAAACATGGTATTTCTAAAAACTAAGTTAGAAATTCTGATATAAAAATTCTTTGAAGCCATGAAGCAATACTAAGTGTGTGTGAGTGACAATCCCAAATATTCTACCTCTATCATCTAGGTTTGACAAAATATCTAAAAATAAAAGTAAATTACAAATCTTGAATTTTTTTCTTCAAAGTTTTGATCCTGAAGCTTTTCTACCGTGCTAGGCTTGGGAATGCAAATCTTTAGCGGCGTCCAAATTGTGAGTCTTGATTGTGGAGCCATCAAATCAACTTGTTTTAAACCTGAAATTCTTTTAAACAAGATTGTTAAACACATAAATAAATATGGTTTGTTATCATCAAAAATATCGGGCTAATGGCCTTTGGGTCAACAATTTCTAGTGGGTTCCTCCAAACTCCGCTCAAATTAGATTGGGCCGCATTTCGTGGACCAATCAGACAACAATCGGAACCGCCATCTTAAGGTAATATTTTTCTTTCCTTTCTTCTTTTCCATGCATCTATGCATTAATTCATACATTGAGAACAATGCATGAGATAAGTGTGGGGGAGGGTACTAATGCTTAACTTTTTTTAAAAAAATAAAAAAAGAATAAAAAATATTTATTTTAACATAGATTATTGACTAACTGTAGGTTGCTATTAACATGACTCACTAACCTTAGGCTATTAACATAACAAAATTTTCTTTTTATTTCTTAAAAAAAATATTTACTAACCAGACTAATATAATAACTCCGCCAGTGCACAGTTGACTGCCTGTCCTAAGTCAGGATAAAGGAGGAGGGTTGTGGTAGGCCTGTGACAGCCAATGTAAAACTTTGTCACATACTATGAACATGAACCAAGAACTAAATTTCGTTGGGGCGTCCCCTACTGAGCGACGCGCTACATCAGAGACCAGGTGTAGTGAAAAGTGGGCAAGGGTTGCTAGGTTGTCGTCCAGAAATGACGCGCCACATCGGCGCCCGGATGTGGTGTCAAATGGGCAAGGGTCCCACACTTTTATGAGCGCGTGAGTGTAAAAAAAAAAGTAGCTCATGAATATAGGATTAGGTTAGCATCATGGAACATTGGTTCTCTTACAGGTAGATTAGCAGAGTTAGTTGATACTATGATTAGAGGGAATGTTAGTATTTTATGTGTGCAGGAAACTAAGTGGGTAGGTGAAAAGCTAGAATTATAGAGCCTAGGAGTTATAAACTTTGGTATACTGGTAGAGATAGAAATCGTAATAGGGTGGGTGTGATCATAAATAAATAATTGCTTGAGGATGTAGTGTAGGTTAGGAGAAAGGGTGATAGGATTTTACTAGTTAAACTTATTTTAGGTAGGGAGATTTTTAACATTATTAGTGTCTATGCACCACAAGTAGGACTTGATGAGTCAAGTAAGCGTCAATTTTGGGAGGATGTAGATAAGATTGTGCAAGATATACCTATTAAAGAAAAGCTTTTCATAGGTGGTGACCTCAATGGACATGTAGGAACTAGTTATTATGGGTTTGATAGTGTACATGGAGGATTTGATTTTTGGCAAAGAAATGAACCAGGTAACTCGATTCTAGATTTTGCTTTGTCATATGATTTGATCTTAGCGAATACTTAGTTTAGGAAGAGAGAGTCTCACATGATCACTTTTAGAAGTGGATCAAATGCGAGCCAAATAGATTTCTTTTTAACTAGAAAAGTAGATAGAGGTTGTTGTATGGATTGTAAGGTAGTACCGGGTGAGAGTGTAGTAACCCAACATAGACTCTTAATTTTAGATGTCCGGATTAGAAGGAGATTTAGAAAGATTAAATGTAAGTTAGATTCTCAGATTAAGTGGTGGCGGTTAAAAGAAGGTAACTAAGGAGTTTTTGTGGATCGAGTAGTACATGAAGCAGATTGGAAAGCCCAAGATGATCCCAATACAACATAGAACAAAATTGCTAGCTGCATTAAAAGAGTAGCTAAAGATGTACTTGGTCAGTCACGGGGCGGTGCTCCACCATGTAAGGACACATCATGGTGGAATGAATAGGTAAAAGCTACCATTAAGATCGAACGAGACTCTTATAGAAATTTAAAGAAAATTTGTGATGGAGTGAATTTTGAGAGGTATAAGCTAGCCAAGAAGAAGGCTAAGAAAGCTGTTCAGAATTGCAAGAGCTAAAGTGTACAAAGAAGTGTATATGAAGTTAGACACTAAAGAGGTTGAAAAGGACATATATAGAATTGCTCGAATACGAGATAGAAAGACTAGAGACTTATGTACTAAGAGATGTGTTAAAGATGAGGATCAGAAGGTTTTAGTTCGAGATGAAGAAATCAAAGAAAGATGGAGAAAATATTTTGACAAATTGTTCAATAGTAATTCTACTCAAGACTTGGATGACCTTACCATTTGTGCCAGGATATGAACCATAATTATATGCGCAGAATTAGCGAATCTGAAATTAAAGAGGCCTTGAAGAGGATGAAGTTAAGAAAAGCTGTTAGCCCGGATGGAATTCCTATTGAGGTATAGAGATGCTTAGGAGAGGTGAGCGTGAGATGGCTGACAAAGCTCTTTAACTAGATTTGGCTAACTAAAAATATGCCAAATAAGTGGAGGAAGAGTACCTTAGTACCTCTTTATAAGAACAAGGGTGATATCCAGAGTTGTTCAAACTATCGTGGAATAAAACTCATGTGTCACACAATGAAGCTTTGGGAAAGGGTAATTGAACACAGGTTAAGGCAGAATGTCACTATATCAGAGAACCAGTTTGGGTTCATGCCGGGGCGATCGACGGCAGAGGCTATTCATTTGCTTTGTCAACTTATAGAGCGATTTCGAGAGAGGAAGAGAAATTTTCATATGGTCTTTATTGATTTAGAAAAGCTTATGATAAGGTGCCAAGAGAGGTATTATGGTGGACATTGATGAAAAAGGGAGTCCCCATCAAATATATTGACATGATCAAGGATATGTATGATGGAGTAGTTGCAAATGTCAGAACTTGTGGAGGCATAACAAGTGATTTTTCTATCACAATTGGATTGCATTAAGGATCAACATTGAGTCTATTCTTATTTGTCATAATGATGGATGAGCTTACTAGAGCTATTCAGGATGAGATACCATGGTGTTTGCTATTTGCTGATGATATTGTCCTAGTTGATGAGACGAGAGCTGGGGTAAATGCCAAATAGGAGTTTTGGAGACAAACTCTAGAATCTCGAGATTTTAGATTAAGTAAAGCCAAAACAGAGTATATAGAGTGTAAATTCAATAAATAGGGAATCTAAGATTATAGTATTGTGAGACTAGATGATAAGAAATACCGATGAGCATTCATTTTAAGTACTTGGGCTCTTTTATCTAAAAGAATGGGGAGATTGATAGTGATGTCCACCATAGGATCCAAGCTGACTGGTTGAAATGGAGGAGCGCAACAAGAGTTTTATGTGATCATAACATTCCGTTATGGCTGAAGGGAAAGTTTTATCGGACTGCTATTAGGCCAGCTTTGTTATATGGCACAGGATATTGGGGTCTAAAGAGATATCATGCCCAGAAGATGAGTGTAGCAAAGATGTGCATGCTTCGTTGGATTTGTGATAACACATAGAGAGATAAGATGAGAAATGAGGATATTCGTACTAAGATAGGTGTAACCTCTATAGAAGAGAAGATGAGAGAAAAAACGCCTGCGATGGTTTGGTCATGTGCGACGTAGACCTACAGATGCACTACTCTGACGAGTGGAGCGTATCAATTTAGGACAAGTTAAAAGAGTGCAGGGGAGACTGAAGAAAACATGGATGGAGGAAATACGACAAGATATATAAGCCAAAGGTCTTAGTGAAGGCATATTGCTCGATAGGAATGAGTGGAGAAAGCTGATCTATTTGCCCGATCCGGCGTAATTCTTTTTTGGTTCATGTAGCCTACCCCAAATACTTGGGACAAATGGCTTTGTTGTTGTTGTTGTGCTAACCAGACTAATATAATGATTAACTTACTAATTTTAGGTTAATATTAACTTAACAAAATATATATATATATATATATATATATTTGAAAAAGGAAATAATATTTTGACTTATCTTTTGAAAGAAATCCAGGTTAATCTTAAGAATTGAGAAAATCATGATTAGGATTTTTGAAAACTTGGTCAAAATAAAATAAATTGTTAGATTTTTGGGTATAGGAGGAAAAATTGAATATGTAATTAGTCTTGATTTTTACCTTAATGAAATGTGCATACCTAATACATTTACACATCTAGGATTCTAAGATAAAGACTCTTGTGCCTTATAAAAAATATATAATAATCTAAATAAAAAATTCACTAATTAAGCTGGATACATGTGCCTCAAGAAACATAAGTAGTAATGCTCAAAGGTGATTTTATAAATAAAGTCCTTTGTTTTGTGGCCTAGTTCACTCGAGTCCTTAAGTCGTGGGGTGTTTTCTCACCCGGTGCCCTAAAATCGACTAATTTGGGAGCCATCGACCTTAGACTCACTATATGGGTGAATTAGAAAGCTAAGAAAACTAAGAAATATTATCTATATATGCACTAAAACATCTAATAGTCAATTAGTTAGGTATAAGGGCCTCAAGAAGCCTTGATACTTATACAAAAAAAATTAGATGAGTTATACATATTAATATATATATATATATAAATAATAAAGAGCATGGGAGTCCACGTTAAAGAAACCCTTAGTAAAGATTAGCGTTCACAAGGATGCATATGACTTAAGGTAACAAAAGAGACTATATAAAAATTCAATTTAATCCTTACCTAAATTGATAACGAATTATTGTATAGAGACTAAGTTCAAGAAATAATAAAAATGATAATCCTAAAACTTATAGATTGCTTAATTTCTTCAAACATATTTCAAATATTTCTCTCCTTTTCAAAATAAAAAAAATTAGTCACTAACATTTTCTTTTTCTTTTATGGATTTTGTGAGGGTAATCTACTGAAAACCCTCACGAGACAACACTCGTCCTCTAGGGATAACCTAGAGGTTTAACGGCCTATTGCACGTGCTAAGTGAAACCGTGCTTATTACAAAAGTGAGTTAGGATAGGTTGGCTTTTATTTTATTTTCCTTTTTCTGTTTATTTTTACTCGAGACGAGCAAAAAGATAAGTATGGGGGTGTGATAGGTAGTCAAAAGTGCATATTTATCATCATATTTATCATCATATTTCCCTACTTATTCTTTTATAAAGCACTGCTACGTAACGTTTTATTATTTAGTGTTGTGCAGGCCTTGAGTAAATAAAGAATAAATAAATGAAGCCCAATTGAAGCCAAAAGATCACAAGAAATATGAAAATAAAGATTAATTGGGAAAATAAAGGAAGCATCTTTTCAATCTCATTTAAATTTAGGTTTTAAATTAAAACCTAGAGGAGGAGAAGGATAGAACAAGATGAATCATCATCCTAATTAAAAATAGAGATGAACTTCTATTTGAATCAGGTTGCTTGCACCATAAGATGAAGATAAAGTAGAGAAAATCTAAATTTAATTCGGATTCAGACTGAACACTTTTAGTATTTCAATCATGACTTTCTCTATCAAAACTCAAATTTGATGATTTAAGATACTCCAGAATGAAAACTAGAAGGACTATAACTCTTACGTTGATCACACTTTTAAATTCAGCCATCTGATGATCCATATTCAGCGATCAACATGATAACAAGTTGCAGATCAGAATTGAATTTCAACATAAAATTTTGGATAAGTAAAATCAAGTTTAGAGATAAGAGAAGAATTCAAATTCAAAATATTTAGCTCCTCCTATCTTCATACGGGTCCTATCCCTCTAGTTTTTTTTTATAAAAAGGACCCCTGCAGTACGTACAGATGCCTCATCCAGAGAGAAGAAGAATAAGGCTAGGGTTAAGGATTTAGGGTTTTTTGTTTGATCAGTTTATCCTCTTTTGAGTTCTCTTCTTTGTAATTGTTGTTGGCTTTGGCTTGGCTATTGTAAGGAGGAAAGAGAAGGAGTTTGTACCCAAGGATTGCATCAATAAAGGTTATCTTTTCTTTTTCATATTCTTATTCTTGTTCTTTTAATTTCAAGTCTACCTTATATTTCTTTATTCTTGGTTTGGTTTTTGGTATTTTTTTTAATCTTTCTTCCTTCTTTTTCTTTTCTTTAAAGATCTTAAAAATAAAAAGATGGATAAAACAAAAAGGATGCTAAGTTAGAATAATTCTAGGGTAGCTAATCACTAGATCGACTAGGGTTAGATATCGGGTTAGTTGATTAGTCTAATGGATTTGAAATCTAGGGTTAGATTAATTCTTTGAAGTTTAGTGATGGGAGTCCAACTTAATGATTTAGATAATTAGGGCTTGGCTAGAGTAGGGTTTGGCTTTAGATTAAGTTTAAGGGTATGGTTTGGCATAGTTTAATGATTTGGGATTAGCTTTGGCTTAGGATAAAATTAGGGTTTGGCTTGGCATAGAGTAGACAAGTTAAGTTTGACATCTTACTCTTTTTACGTAGGGTTAACAACTTAGATGAATTTTTTATTAGTTTAAAAGGATACAACCCCTAGATCGAAACTAGTTGTGAAGGTAAATTAGCAATCTAGACTCTCACTCTTGGTTAGATTTACTTTCTTATTTCAAGGTATAACCAACCTTTCTTTTAAGTCTTGACTATAGATATATCATGCTGCCAACGCTTCCATCGCTTCCCTCCCAGTGGAACACGCCCCGCTTTGCCCTTACTGCAGCGGATAGAATTGAACAAGAAGAAGAATCTAACTTTCTAATTCTTTGATTATTTGTTTTTATTTTATACATATTTATTCTCTCGTTCAAGTTTCAATCAATGAACAACAATAACAATGTGAGATATAAAGAGAGTAGAGTTTAGAGATAATCAAACGCAAATACAAGGATATGTTTGAGGTTCGAGCACTAAGCCCTATGTTCTCGCCTTCATCACGTGAAGAATTTATACTATCTCCACGAAGAAACTCTATAAAGGATACAAACCTAATCCTCTACACAAGAGGAGGCACAAAGCCTATGCACAAAGCAATCACCTCTACATAAGAGGGAAGGCATAAAGTCAAATTTTGAAACAAAAGAGGGTTACAACACTTGGTGATCACAAAGACCACAAACAACACCTCTCACAATGCAAAATCCTAGAAGATAGATTTTGCATTAAATAGTTCAACCTTGTGATAAAATAAAGATTTTAGAAATGAAAACACAATAGAAACACTTGAGAAAACTTCTTGAATAATATAGAAATTTGAAATTTGAAACTTGAATTTCCCAAAACTTGTTTTCTTTAATTTTTCAAACTTTGAAACCAAAAAGAGATAAAGATTTTTAGCTCAAAAACTCTTTAAAAACTCTGTTGAAGGTGAGAAAAGTAGCTCTTGAAAATCTTGAGGGAAAACCCTAAAGAAACCACTATACGTAGGCCAAATTCAAAACTAGCCATTGGCTCAAACCCAGGCCAGATTGGCCTAATCATCGACGAGCAGGTCGACTGCCCCAGCTATATTTTTAGCCATTAGGGTTTTCTGATCGACTGCCCGGTCGACCGAGAGAAACCCGAGAGCTCTACAGTTTCAGTCGGTCGACTGATTGGTTGGTCGAACTCTACTACGATCGACCGTTCGGCTGACCGAGCTCTAGTTCTTGGACTTGTGCACATCGGTCGACTATGTGATTGACCAGCAGAGCAAATAAGCTCTACCATCGGTCGACCATGCGGTCGACCGGTTTCAGCCTAAAAACCACATTTTTAAGATTTTTAAATGAACTTTTGAAACCCAATTAAATTCTAATAAATCCCAATAAATTTCGCAAAATAAGTTTATGTAAATATAATGAAATACAAATATGTGTGATAAAAAATCAACACATATTACAAACATGTGAACTTATTATTGAGATATAGAATTCAATCTTGATACCAAAACTGTATTTTCCAAAAACCAAACTTTTAAAATGAATATTAGTTTTTCCAAAACTCCATAAATGCAAAAAAAAAAAGTTGTTTCAAACATATTTGAAGCTTAATAGTGTACAGATACACAAACAAAAAGATATGAAATTGTCTTTGATGAGAAGCAAAATACAAAACGTAAACCGGTTAAACTGAAATCAAACTTTTGTGTGTATAAGTTTGAGAAATTAAAACTAATCTATTCTTTACAAGAGATCTAAACTCACAAACTCTATGCTCAAGTCTTATTGTAGATCTTCTTCTCCAAGTAGACTTGATCCAAACTTGATTCTCTGAGCTAGACTCCTCTTTGAGTGCTTGATATGTTCTATACGCATGAGCTTTTGAGTCATCATGTGTTAGTTTTAAACTTGACTTTTAGTGTATTAGTGAAGTTAAAAATCAACTAAGAACTTAATTAATATCTGAAACTTAAACACAATAAGATCATTAGTACTAATAGCTACATGAGTTAGTCATCATCAAACTAGAGTGATTGTCCTTTCGGCCAACAATCTCTCCCTTTTGATGATGAAAAAACTCATAAAGTTATATATAAATGAATAGAGAAAAGTTTTATAAAATCTCTCCATTAACTCATGCAAAGCATAAAACATATAGATATTCCATGTAAGCTCATAGATATCAAACAAATCATGAACACGAATCATGAATATAAACATATATATACAAATATAGAATACAAACATGCATATATAAACTCTAAAATCTCTCCTCCTTTTTCTTAATTCATCAAAAAAGGTAAACAAAACAGAGTACATGTATATGCGATATAAATTTATGAAAAGAAGAGACGTCAAGTTAAGTCCCCTGCATACATGCTTTACATGGAGAAGAGATGACTAAAACTCTAAACTATATAAGCATAGTATACAATGTACAGACAAAAATGTTAAGCTCTTCCTACACACATGTTGATATAGAGAAGAGAGGTCAATCTCTTCCTTATACAATACACTCATCATAAGCTTATACATAAAGGAGACGTTAAGTTAACTCCTTTTGCATATAGGTAATAAATATCAAAAAAATTTGAAAACTTGGTAAACATGATAAACAAATTTGAAAACTTTTTTCAAAATGAAAAACTTGATAAGATAACAAATCAATAAAATTCTTTTTCATCAAATGATATTAAGAATAGTGGAGATAATAAACTCAAATCATCAAACATATCCACTAACGAGATATTCAGAAGCACATGAGAAAATCTTAAGATATTGATTGACATAGAAAATAGAGTAAAAAGTAAAACATTAAGGTTAAGAGGTTTCTCTGTTTTCTTGCAATTAATCCTCTGTAGCAAAAGCTAAACTAGTCGATCTGTAGGAAGAGATGCGACGGAAACATTTCAGTATTTTCTCTGTGTAAAACTTGGAAAGAAAAGATAATGGTTATAATAGAGTTGATTTAATTAAAAAGAGATATCATAGCCTACTAATCATCTACCACAACCAAGCACTAGCCTATGAAGAATAAATATTATTTTGAACAAAGAGAGATTAACTCCAGAGTGTTGCTTCAAACTCAAGCAAGGGAAGTAAGATAGAAAGTAAACCCTAATTAAAGTACACTAGACAAAATTAAACATTAGTTTATCAAAGTCTATAAGCATAGCTAAGAAAAGTTGTTTAAGACTTAACATTAAGCTATTAAAGTATCTGAATATAAACCAAGAATAACTATTAAATAGTATAACCCTAAATCTGGCTAACTTACTTTATCGCTAATCTTTAAGAATTATTAACCAATCTCTAGAATTTCAAGCAGGCATAGAGTTCAATCAATTCATTTTATAGAACTAGACTTAGTTGGTGGAGAGATTAGCAAGCTACGAGAAAAATTAGTTACTTATATTCATGGTGAAATTAAGCATAATATTTAAAGGTTACATAAAAGAAAGTAAATTAGAATTGAAGAACACAAGTAAAAAGAACAAAAAGAGATATGAAAGAAAACAAGAACCTTTTATTGAACTGTCACTGATCCATTACAAAAGCCTTCTTCTCTTTACAAATCTTCTTCAAAGTAAAAAACTAGAAAATATAATGAAAATTTGAAAAGAAAAGATGATATAAAGAAAACACTAAACTTGATTTTCAGAGATACCCCTTTGTTGCTCTTAAGGGGTGTTTAGGAGATCCGAGAAATAGAGTCCCTGTAGAACACTTTCCTCTAAACCAACATGGCCAGTCCTCAGGAAAGCCGCGTATCCGCAGCTTTTCAGGAAATATGCCGCAAGATAAAAGGGTCAGGGTACACACTTTGGCGCGTGGCCTCATCTCGTACATCCATTTGGATGTCTATCCTCAGAATCTTCGTTTAAACTCTGAAATTTAAATAACCTTGTTTTCTAGATAATTTAAGAAACAAGTTATCTATAAATTCGAGTTTTAAACTTGAATTCTCTCCATTATTTTTGAGTTTAGATCAAGTAACTTAATTTAAATTGATTTTCTCTTTTATCTCTGAATTAGAATAATATAATCTTTGAATTATCTTGGGCTTTATGGGCTCTTGTGCTTCTCTTTAAACTTATGGCTTCTTTTGCGCTCTTTTCTTTTCTCTTTTTAGTTAATGAGGCTTGCACCTTAATAAACAATAAAATAATTAAATTTCAGTGCTTTATTTAAAAATAAACATGAAAATGTGACTAAAAATATGCACTTTTGATGAACAATTACACCCCATACCTATCTTTTACTCAACCTCGAGTAAAACAAAAAAAGAAAATCTAAATTAATCTAAACTAACTCACTTTCGTAAGAATTACGATTGCACTTAGCATGTGCAACAGGCCATTAAACCTTAGGTTACCCTTAGAGGACGAGTGTTGTCTCGTGAGGGTTTTTAGTGAATTACACCCACAAAATTCATAAAGAAAGAAAAAAATAAAATGTTAATTTTTCAAAAATTCATTTTTGAAATTGAGAAAATATTTTAAACATCTTTATAAGAATAATCAGTAATCTATATGTCTTAGGATCACCAAATTATTCATTCATATACTTAGTCTCGATGCAAATATTTATTGTTAATCTAGGTTAGGATTAGAACTAAATTTCTCATTTAGTCTATTATTTAACCTTAAGTCATATGCACTTTTGTGACCGTAAATTTTTGGCTCGGAATTCTTCAACTTTAGCTCTTATGCCTTGTATATTATTATATATATAACCTCTTTTTTCTTTTTTATTTTTTGCAGAAATTCGAAGTATTACCACTTTGTTGCCGTTTAAGCACTTCTTTTTTTTTGGTAATATGTATAACTCATCTATTTTTTTGTGTAAGTATCAAGGCTTCTTGAGGCCATAATACGTAACTAATTGATTATTAGATATATTAATATATATATATATTTATATTTTTTCAAACTTACCTAATTACGTTTCGCGTAAATACCAAGGCTTCCTTAGGCCAAAGCACCTAGCAAATCAATAATTAGATTTTTTTCATATTTTTCATACACACACACACATACACACACGCGCACACACACACACTTCTAAGGCAAAAGACTATTTATTTTTGAATCGTAAGTGTGTAAGAGTATAAAATATGCATATTTTATCAGTTAAAATCAAGACTAAATTGCTTTTCCAATTTCTCCTCCTAAGCCTAAAAATCAAACAAACAATCTTATTTTGATCAAGTGTTAAGAAATCCTAACTATGATTTTTCTATTCCTTAAAATTAACTTAATTACTTACAAAAATAAATCAAAATATTATTTTCTTTTTAAAAATTTTTAAAAAAGGATTTTTTATTATTAGTATCTTTTAGTATGTTAGTAAAATTAAAAAGTATGTTAGTAAAGTTAAAAAAAATTATGTCATGTTAATTATCTTATATGTTAGACCCTTTCCCACACCCCTATCTCATGTATTATCCCCAATGTATGAATAAATGCATGTATGCATGGAATAATGTAGAAAGAGGTGAAACTATATTACCGATACAATTGGTCAAGTAGACCTATGGCTGTGTCTGCTTCCGATACTGATTATAAAAATAATTTCAAACGTTGACCATTTACATTGATTCATTACCATTCTTAGTATCACATATTTCTGTTGGCCCAGAGGCCTTCCACTCTAGTTTTGATGATAGTTAACTCATGTAGTTATGTTTACTAATAATCTTGTGATATTTAGTTTCAGATATTTAGCTAAAATATTAGTAGGTAATTATCATTAACAAAGGTGTTTTGGAGCTTTCACATGGTGATTCAAGAGCCCGAGCGTCAAAGTTCATATCTAGCACTCGTTGGAGTCAAGCTCGATGGATCACGTTTGGATCGAGTCGACTTGGAGACGGCGCTCTAAAAGAAGACCTCGGTACTTAGTTTAGTTTATGTTTTAGATCTATTTGTTAAAGATTAGATAGTGTGATATGCTCAATTTCACAACACACACACTATTTTAAGTTTCATGTTTTGGATTTTGGTTTTCAGTTTTTAGTTTAACTGATCTTGGTTTTTATGAATAGATAATCAAAACAAGTTTACTTGGTTTTATGTATATTAGATTTGATCTATATACATGTATGCTTCAACTATTTAAACAAACTTAGTTTGATAGTTTATTTCATGAGTTTAGAGTTTTGGTCTTTAAACAAAACGTATTTTCGAATTTATTGTCAAAAACATTGATATATATATCTTTCATGTATATTGGATTATATCCATATGCAACATGCTTCAAGTTGTTTAAATATCATGTTTTTGTATTTGGATGAGTTTTGGACAAAATGATTTTTCATGTCAAAAATCCAAGTTTTGGAAAATACAGAATTTGATTTTCGACAAAATTTCCATGGTTCAAATTGTTTGAAATATGTGTTGAATTTTTTCACACATGTTTGTATATCAAAGTATTACACTGAAACTTTTTTGTGGATTTTTAGGTATTTTATGGGATTTTATTTAAGTCAAAAATCCAAGTTTTCAATCCCTTATTTGTCCTGTTCTGGCTTCTGCCGGTCGACCGGACAGGTCGACCGAGCCAAGAGTCGGTCGACCAAGTCAATCGACTGACGTGCACGCCAGTTTGGCTGGAGGGCCGGTCGACTGACCCGGTCGACTGCCAGAGAGCTTCTGCTCTCTGGAAAGCCCCGGTCGACCGGGTCGGTCGACCGGCAGAGAGCTCTGCTCTCTATTCCAGGCCACGATCGACTGGGCAGGTCGACCGCTACTCTAACTGTCAGAAATTTGACCGTTGGCGGTCGACCGGGCCGGTCGACTGACAGCCGTCTAGGCCGCTGACTGGATCCCAACGGCTAAATTTTTTTCTTGGCCTATATATTGGGGTTCTTTGGGCTGTTTTGGATAGAATTTCAAGATCCAAAAATTTCTATACTCTCTCGTATTTTTATACAAGTTTCAAAGGAGTTTTGGGCTTTAAAGTTTACATTTGATTTGGTGTTTTTATAGGGTTTGAAAAATCAAAGAAAAGTGTTTTTGGGGAAAGTATTTTGGTTCATCTTCTTCATCATTATTTCTAGTTTTTCCCAAGGATTTTCTTTGAGTATTTATTTTTCATTCCTTGTTTGTTTCTCACACTTAAGCCATATCTTGCTATCCTATCTATTAGGATCTTTTATTGTGGGAAAATTGGTTTGTGGTTGAGATAGAACACCAAGTTGTAAACTTCCTTCATTGTGATATCCCTCTAATGAAAGGTGATTGGTTTGGTATCCCTCTATTATGAGGTGATTGTGGAAGTTGTGTGTAGCTCCCTCTAGTGAGAGGTGGAGTTTGTGTTGGAATCCCTCAAGTGTGAGGTGATTGAGTTGTATTGGCTAAGTGCCTACCCCTCTTGTGTGAGGTGGTATTTGTATTGTTTATGCATTGCCTCTAATGAGAGGTTGTATTCGGTGAGAGAGTTGTGTACTCCCGGTTGTATTTGCCCCATATCCTCAGTGGAGGTTCCTTATGTGGGAGTCCTGTGTGGACAAGTTAGTGGATTGGAAATCCTTCTGTGTGAAGGCGGGGATGTAGAGCTGTGTGCTCGAACCTCGAAACATATTCGTGTGTTTGTGTTTGATTCATTGACTCTAACTCTCTCTCTCTCTTTTTATTTGTACCTTGCATCATTTCATATTCCTCATTCATATATTATATGCTTGGCTTATTTGTGTGTTCCTCACTTGTGTCTAACCACGAGAGCTTCATATAGCACCTCAACTCTTATTCAGAGGAATCAAGAGGAGTTAGTCCAAACCCTTCACCGGGAATTCAGCTACGCTCGTTGGTTACACGAAGTGTGTTGCATTTTAGTTTTTAATTTCTGCATTTTATTCATTAGATTAGCCGTACATCTATTCACCCCCTCTAGGTGTACTTACAATTGGTATCAGAGCCTACGCTCCTGATATTTGGTTTAACCACCTAGGATGTGATCTTGATTTTGCTAATCTATCATTTGCATTTATACACGTATATTGTTTACACATACTTATGGATTGCTTGACACCTCCCATGTTTGATGTCTCCAATATTGACATGTGAAAATTTAAGATGTCCATGTACTTGAAAACTCTAGGCTTGCATGTTTTCCTTACCGCTACCAAGAAATCCTATCTTGGTAATAGCAAGCATATAGAGGCCAATGCACAAGCCCTTGAGGCACTTAGAAGCACGCTTAATAAAGAATATATGTGCTTAGTTTCTAACTGTGATTCCGCCTTTGCAGTGTGGAACACGTTGACCTCCTCTAAGCTTCAAACGCCCAACATTGTGAAGGATGAATCTAGTGGAGAATCCGAGCAACAATGCTACATGGTCCAAGGGAATGACTCCCTTGAGGTATATTCGAAATCTCAATTAGATAGTGATGATGCTAGTTCTTCTAGTAATAATTATATTGATGCCAATGTTTTAAATGAAGAACTATCTATTGTGTGTGAAAAATTGATTGAAAAATATAATCTTTTGAAAAAGAAGAGTTTTGAACTTAACAAAGAAAATAAGAATTTATGTTCAAACTAGATTTTGTTTTGCAAGAGAAAGTGGAGATTTCTAACGAAAGGGATTCATTGAAATCTAAACTTGAACTTGCCTTAAAAGAAAATGAAATTTTGAAAAATAGAAATGATTGCAATGATGTTTTGAAGAAAAATAAGTCTTTAACTTCAAAACTTGATTTTGTTTTAAAAGAGAATGATTCTTTGAAAATAAAGATTCCTTCAATTTCAAAGGATTTGGATTTGTTTTCAAAGAAAAATACTATTTTGTAAAATGATATTGATTTTCATGTTTGCCATGCTAGTGTAGCTTCACCTAGCTCACCTATTGCATGCACCTCTTCTTCTAGGATTGATAATGAAATATGTTTGTTAAAGAAGAGTGTGGATTGTTTGGGCTCCACTTTGAGCCATTGTGCTTTGAACCACTCACGTTTGGAATTTATGTTTCGAAAGAAACAAGTTCCTTCTATGCATACACACCATACACGGCATACACATGCTCCTCACGTACTAACACATAACACGATGTATTCTCATGTGTACACTTGTACACATTGTGGACGTAAGGGCCACCTTGCTAAATTTTGCTATGATAAGATATACGATGTAAATTTAGCAACTAAATTTGTTTGGCTTAGGAAAGGTGCTAACCCCCATGGACCCAAAAGAGTTTGGGTACCAAAGACCACCCCTATGCTATTTGATGTAGGTGTGGGTTCTCGCATGACGTGAGAGCGATGGTGCCTTGAGGTGGATGCATTTCAAGCTTAAAGAGGACAATTTGGATGCATCACTTTCAAGGGGATTTTGGTGGGAGGACCACCTTGTTTGGAGACATGGAGAGTCGCCTTCCAGGTTTTGGTAACGATCTCTTACTCCTCATTATTATTTACATGCTTTTCATATCATTATTTTTAGTATGTTTTGATGTTTCATGATTAGTATGTTATATGCCATGATATTTAGATTAGTGATATACATGATTAGTATTTGAGACACCCATGTTTAATATAGATTTATACCTTTGTGTTCTCACATTGTTTTAACTAATATGTATGTCCTAAATCTAATGCATGTGCATGAACATATTGATCATATGTATGTTTATGAGTTTTGTTTTGATTTCTATGCTTCACGCTTTGATTACTTATTTGATGTTAGTTTTCATTAAAAGTAGGATATATACTTGTGCATGTAGTGAGCCACAGATAGACTATTATATGTTTGTGCTTGAAACCTCATTTGTATTGGCCCAGAGGCCTTTCACTCTAGTTTTGATGATGTTTAACTCATGTAGTTATGTTTACTAATAAGCTTGTGATGTTTAGTTTCAGATCCTTAATCAAGATATTAGTAGGTAGATTAACTTCAACAAAGGTGTTTTGGAGCTTCTCATGTGGTGATTCAAGAACCCGTGCATCAAGATCATATATAGCACTCATTTGAGTCAAGCTCGGTGAATCACGGTTTGGATTGAGTCGGCTTGAAGACGGAGTTCATCAAGGAGACCTCGGTACCTAGTTTAGTTTTTATTTTAGATCCATGTATAAAGATTAGATAGTGTGATATGCTTAAGTTCACACACACACACACTTGTTTTAGTTTTCGTGTTTATCGGTTTTCGGTTTTGGTTTAACCGATCTTGGTTTTCATGAATAGATAGATTCAAAACAAGTTTACTTTGTTTTATGTATATTAGATTCATTCTATATACATGTATGCTTCATATCTTAGACAAACTTATTTTGATATGCTATTCATGTGTTTTAGGTTTTGTGTTTTAACAAAACATATTTTCGGATTTATTGTCAAAAACATGGATATATATATATATATATATATATATATATATATATATATATATATGTTTCATGTATATTGGACTTATGTCCATATGCAACATGCTTCAAAGTATTTAAGTATCATGTTTTTGTATTTGGATGAGTTTTGGACAAAGCGCATTTTCATTTGAAAATGTCAAGTTTTAGAAAATACGGATTTTGGTTTTTGCAAAATTTTCATAACACAAAAATGGTTCAAAAAGATTGATATTTGTATTGAAATTTTTCACACAAGTTTGTATTTCAATGTATTATGATAAATCTATTTTGGTGGATTTTTAAGGATTTTATGGGATTTTTTAGAATATTTTAAACCAAGCTTTTTTGTCCCTAACAGCCTTCTGCCAGGCTCTGGCGGTCGACCGGACCGGTCGACCGACGTGCACAAAACGTGAACGCTGGCCAGCCACTTGGGTTGGTCGACCGGGCGGTCGACCGACTGTAAGTACCCCACTCTCGGGTGGGGGCGGCCGACCGGACCGGTCGACTTGGACGGTCGACCGGTCAGAGAGCATTTGCTTTCTGGATTGGGACGGTCGACCGGGCGGTCGACCGCTAGCCTCCAACGGTCAAAAATTTGACCATTGGCGGTCGACCGGGCCGGTCGACCGCCAGCCGCCAGAGCTGAAAATCGACTCCAACGGCTAGTTTATTTGGAGGAGTATAAATACCCCATTTAGGGGACTGTTTTGTTAGGGTTTTTAAAAGAGAAAATTTCCTACTTCTTAAAGTGTTTATACAAGTTTTCAAAAGTGTTTTAGAGCTTCAAAAGATCTATCTTTATATTGTTTTAAAGGGTTGGAAAATCAAAGAAAATTGGCTATTTGAGATATTGCTTTTGATCTTCATCTCAAACTTATTCTAGTTGTTTTCCCATGAATTTTCTTTGAGTTTTTGATTTCCAACATCTTGATTTTTCACACTTGAGCTATATCTCCTATCATTTCTATAGGATCTTTTATTTGTGGGAAAAGAATTTGTTTGTGGTTGTGGAAACCACCAAGTGTTGTTACCCTCCTTTATTTGTTGTATCCCTCTTTGGTAGAGGTTGATTTGGAGTGGTGGTTAGCTCCCTCTTTGATAGAGGTTGAGGTTGTGGTTTGCTCCCTCTAGTGAGAGGTGGAGTTTGGATTTGTATCCCTCTTTGTGAAGAGGTGGATTGTGGTTGTTTGGCTAAGGGCCTACCCCTATTGTGTGAGGTGGTGTTTGTGTTACCTCGGTGGAGGTTGTATTGGTTGAGAGAGGAGTTCGGTACTCCCGGTTGTATTTGCCCCAAAATCCTCGGTGGAGGTTCCCTGCGTGGGAGCCTAGGGACAAGTTGGTGGATTGGAAATCCTTCTCGGTGAAGGCGGGGACGTAGAGCTTGGTGCTCGAACCTCGAAACACATCTTGTTGTTTGCATTTGATCCATTGACTCTTAACTCTCTCTCTTTATTTGTGCCTTGCATCATTCATATTATCATATCACATATTATATGCTTGGCTTGTTTGTGTGTGCCTCACTTGTGTTTAACCACGAGAGCTTCATATAGCGCCTCAACTCTTATCCAGAGGAGTCAAGAGGAGTTAGTCCAGAGCCCTTCACGGGGAATTCGGCTACACTCGTTGGTTGCATTAAGTGTTGTAGCAATTAAGTTTTAATTTTCGTATTTAGTTCATTAGATTAGCCGTACACCTATTCACCCCCTCTAGGTGTACCTTCAATTGGTTTTAGAGCCTACGCTCTTGATATTTGGTTTAACCACCTAGGAGTATGTTCTTGGTTTTGCTAATCTATCATTTGCATTTACACATTTATATTGTTTACACACACTCATGGATTGCTTGTCACCTCCCATGTTTGATGTCTCCAACATTGACATGTAGAAATTTAGGATGTCCATGTATTTGAAACCCTAGGCTTGCATGTTTACCTTGCTATTACCAAGAAATCCTACTCTAATGATAGTAAGCATATAGAGGCCAATGCACAAGCCCTTGAGACACTTAGAAGCACGCTTACTAAAGAATATCTTATGCTTGTTTCTAACTGTGATTCCGCCTTTGCAGTGTGGAACACTTTGACCACCTCCAAGCTTCAATTGTCAATCCAAACGGAGGATGAATCTAGTGGAGAATCCAACGATGCATGCTACATGGTCCAAGGGAATGACTCCCTAGAGGTATACTCGGAAACTCAATTAGATAGTGATGATGCTAGTTCTTCATGTGATGAGAATTTTGATGCCAATGCCTTGAATGAAGAACTTTCTATTGTGTGTGAAAAACTATTAGAAAATTATAATCTTTTGAAAAAGAAGAGTTTTGAACTAAAAGATGAAAATAAGAATTTGTATTCAAACTAGACTTGTTTTTGCAAGATAAAGTGGAGATTTCTAATGAAAGAGATTCATTAAATCTAGATTTGATCTTGTTCTAAAGGAAAATGATTTTTAAAATCTAAAAATGATTGTAATGATATTTTGAAGAAAAATGAAAATTGTCTTCAAAACTTGATTTGTTGTAAAAGGAAATGATTCTTTGAAAATAAAAATTGCTTCAATTTTAAAGGATTTAGAAGTTTGTTTAAAGAAAAATGAATCTTTGAAAATTGATATAGATTCACATGTTTGCTATGCTAGTGTAGCTTTACCATCTAGCTCACCTATTGCATGCACCTCTTCTTCCAAAATTGAAAATGATATTTGCATGCTTAAGAAGAGTGTGGATTGTTTGGGCTCCACTATGAGCCAATGTGCTTTGAACCATACACGCTTGGAATTTTTGGTTCAAAAAAAACAAGTTTCATCTTTGCATGCACACTATACATGGCATACACATGCTCCTCACGGTCACACCCATCACATGTATGCTCATGTGTATACTTGTACTCATTGTGGACGTAAGGGCCACCTTGCTAAATTCTGTTATGATCGTATACATGATATAAATTTAGCAACTAAATTTGTTTGGGTTAGGAAAGGAACTAACCCTCATGGACCCAAAAGAGTATGAGTACCAAAGACCACCCCTATTGAATTTGATGTAGGTGTGGGCTCTCGCATGACGTGAGAGTGATGGTGCCTTGAAATGGATGCGTTCCGAGCATAAAGAGGACTTTTTGGATGCATCACTTTCAAGGGGAGGTTGGTGGATGACCACCGTGTTTTGGAGACATGGAGAGTTGCCTTCATGATTTTGGTAACAGTCTCTTCCTCCTCATTTATTGTTTACATGCTTTCCATATTATTCATTTTAGCATGTTTTGATGTTTATAGATTATTATGTTAAATGTCATGATTATTAGATCTTTGACATGCATGCATAGCACTTGAGATCACTCATGTTTATATGGACCCATATTTAATGTATTCTCATCATTGTTTAGCTATTATTATATCATAGATCTAATGCATGTGCATTTGTCATAATAATCATATGTATGTTTATGAGTTTTGTTTTGATTTTATGTTTTATGCTTTGATTACTTGTTTGAATGTTAGTTTTTATTAAACTAGGATATATATATACTTGTACATATAATGAGCTACAAATAGACTATTATATGTTTGTGCTTGAACGCTCATTTGTACCCATTAGATGTACTAGTATAGTCTTGTTTTGATGATTCATGCATTTGACTTGTATTCCCATTTTTATACATGTTTTCCATGTTTACATGTTTAACTTCATGTATATGTCCATCTTGTCTAAACTATTGACTATACATATACATTCTTGAGCAACGTGTCTTCATGTATATACATTGGTGGACTCGTTATGTTTTGAATATGTATGTATACTTTAGTTTGTACAAGACATACATATGCTTTGATGATTAAATCGTTTTGATGATTTCATGTTTAAAGAATGTTGAGCTTAATTGCCTAAGTTCATGATTATGTGATTCACATTACACTTGTGCACTGACTTCATTTAAATGTTTCTCATGTTTGTGTTTTCATGAGTATGATATGGGCTTTATGGACTTTGAGTGTTTAGTGACCATGTGATTTACATATTTTTCATGAAATATAATTTTATTTTATTCCTTGTTTGAAGGATTTCGTACTAGTTTACAAATTTTCATATAACTAATTTGTATTCTTCATATGGTAGAGTTTTCAAACATACTTTATTTTTAAACCTATTTTGAAAACCCCTACCCGTCCACGGGCGGTTGGTTGAGCGACCATGCCTTGTATGTTAATATTGAAAATCATTTTTAACATGTGCATGAAATGGGTGGAAAGGTATTATGAGATATACACTTGATATTATTGTTGTTTCAAATTGGTATCATTGAATTTTTTCAATTAGTATCAATATTGAACATTTTTGTATACTCATATATTTTTATGTATGTATGCTTTCACTTCAAAGAGTATCAATTTCGATTGGTATTAAAATTTTTCATACATATATATTTGTCTTATTTGTGCTTACTATATCCCTATATCTTGAAGCACAAATTTTGATTATGATAAGCTTGATTTTTTTAATGACTATCATATTTCAATTGATTAGTTTTTAATTGGTATCCTAATACAAGCTTATGCATTATTTTATTTGGTATTTCATAAAGGGGGAGAAAATTCGTATTTCATCTTTCAATTGGTATTTTGTTTACCATTGGTTTTGTATTCCACTCTCATACTCTATGATGAAAAATGATTGAAAAATTAATATTGATTTTTAATTTGGTATCATATGCTTATAAAGAAAATACCTTCAATTGGTATCAAGATGTTATTTGTTTCTTATCAATTGATATCAAGATTTTGCTTTTACTATCAATTGGTATATGTTTTCATTTTGATATAAAAATGTTTGATTGAAACTTATTTTCAATGCCTCATTTACTTTCAATTGGTAGGCATTTCCTAAATGTTTTTATGTTCACTTTCAATTGTATCAATATGCACTTCATTGACATATTTTTAATTGGTACCATATTGGTTTTGATTGCACCCCTTATTGGTATCATTTTTGTTTTAGACAAAAAGGGGGAGAACATTTTGTTTTGTTTTCTTTGATCCCTTTGTTGATAATTGACAAAAAGGAGGAGAAGTATTTGAGTTTATATGCATGTTTTATATGCATTTAGAAACATAGTTTGTTTTTTTATTAGTTTGTTTTTTATTGATATTAAAAGCCTTACTTATTTTGGTATCAAGAGTGTTATTTAAAGAACATGTTTTTGATATCAAGAGCCTTTCTTATGTTTTATTTTTGGTATCAATGTTTTATTATTTCAAGAACATTGTTTTATGCATGTCTATGCATTTTCATGTTTAATATTCATTGCATATATTTATTGTTTATTGCTATGCATGAGTTAAGGGGGAGCTTCTTTGAAGCTTAACTTTAATCACTGCAAATATAACTCCATGAGTTTTATTATCATCAAAAGGGATAGTTTTGATGATGATTAACTCATGTAGTTATGTTTACTAATAATCTTATGATGTTTAATTTCAAATCCTTAATCAAGATATTAGTAGGTGATTAGCTTCAATAAAGGTGTTTTGGAGCTTCTCACGTGGTGATTCAAGAGCCCGAGCATCAAGATCATATATAGCACTCATTGAGTCAAGCTCGGTAGATCACGGTTTAGATCGAGTCGGCTTGAAGACGGAGTTCATTAAGAAGACCTCAGTACCTAATTTAGTTTTTGTTTTAGATCCATGTGTAAAGATTAGATAGTGTGATATGCTAAAGATCACAGCGCACACACTTGTTTTAGTTTTCATGTTTATCGGTTTTCGGTTTTTGGTTTAACCGATCTTGGTTTTCATGAATAGATAGATTCAAAACAAGTTTACTTGGTTTTATGTATATTAGATTCATTCTATATACATGTATGCTTCATATCTTAGACAACTTATTTTGATATGTCTATTCATGTGTTTTAGGTTTTGTGTTTTAACAAAACATATTTTCGGATTTATTGTCAAAAACATGGATATATATGTTTCATGTATATTGGACTTATGTCCATATGCAACATGCTTCAAAGTATTTAAGTATCATGTTTTTGTATTTGGATGAGTTTGAACAAAGCGTATTTTCATTTGAAAATGTCAAGTTTTAGAAAATAAGGATTTTGGTTTCGACAAAATTTCCATAACACAAAAATGGTTCAAAAAGATTGATATTTGTGTTGAAATTTTTCACACAAGTTTGTATTTTAATTTATTATGATAAAACTATTTTTGTGAATTTTTAAGGATTTTATGGGATTTTTTAGAATATTTTAAACCAAGTTTTTCTGTCCCTAACAGCCTTCTGCCAGGCTCTGGCGGTCGACCGGTACGGTCGATCGGACCGGTCAACCGACGTGCACAAAATGTGCACGCTGGCCAGCCACTTGGGCCGGTCGGACCGGGCGGTCGACCGACTGCAAGTACCCCACTCTCGGGTGGGGGCGGTCGACCGGACCGGTCGACCGTAAGGCTTGGGCGGTCGACCGGGCGGTCAACCGGCCAGAGAGCATTTGCTCTTTGGATTGGGACGGTCGACCGCTAGCCTCCAACGGTAAAAAATTTGACCGTTGGCGGTCGACCGGGCCGGTCGACCGCCAGCCACCAGAGCTGAAAATCAGCTCCAACGGCTAGTTTATTTGGAGTATAAATACCCCATTTAGGGGACTGTTTTGTTTGGGTTTTTAAAAGAGAAAATTTTCATACTTCTTAAAGTGTTTATACAAGTTTTCAAAGTGTTTTAGAGCTTCAAAAGATCTATCTTTATATTGTTTTAAAGGGTTGGAAAATCAAAGAAAATTGGCTATTTGGGATATTGCTTTTGATCTTCATCTCAAAGTTATTCTAGTTGTTTTCCCAAGCATTTTCTTTGAGTTTTTGATTTCCAACATCTTGATTTTTCACACTTGAGCTATATCTCCTATCCTTTCTATAGGATCTTTTATTTGTGGGAAAGGATTTGTTTGTGGATGTGGAAACCACCAAGTGTTGTTACCCTCCTTTATTTGTTGTATCCCTCTTTGGTAGAGGTTGATTTGGAGTGGTGGTTAGCTCCCTCTTTAGTAGAGGTTGAGGTTGTGGTTTGCTCCCTCTAGTGAGAGGTGGAGTTTGGATTTGTATCCCTCTTTGTGAAGTGGTGGATTGTGATTGTTTGGCTAAGGGCCTACCCCTGTTGTGTGAGGTGGTGTTTGTGTTGCCTCGGTGGAGGTTGTATTGGTTGAGAGAGGAGTTCGGTACTCCCGGTTGTATTTGCCCCAAAATCCTCGGTGGAGGTTCCCTGTGTGGGAGTCCTAGGTGGACAAGTTAGTGGATTGGAAATCCTTCTCGGTGAAGGCGGGGACGTAGAGCTTGGTGCTCGAACCTCGAAACATATCTTGTTGTTTGCATTTGATCCATTGACTCTTAACTCTCTCTTTATTTGTGCCTTGCATCATTCATATTGTCATATCACATATTATATGCTTGGCTTATTTGTGTGTGCCTCACTTGTGCTTAATCACGAGAGCTTCATATAGCGCCTCAACTCTTATTCAGAGGAATCAAGAGGAGTTAGTCCAGAGCCCTTCACCGGGAATTCGGCTACACTCGTTGGTTGCATTAAGTGTTGTAGCAATTAAGTTTTAATTTTCGCATTTAGTTCATTAGATTAGCCGTACGCCTATTCACCCCCCTCTAGGTGTACCTTCAATTTGTACTCATTAGATGTACTAGTATAGTCTAGTTTTGATGATTCAAATATTTTGACTTGTATTCCCATTTTGTACATGTTTTTCATGTTTGTGTTTTAACTTCATGTATATGTCCATCTTTTTAAACTATCAGCTATACATATACATCCTTTAGCCACTTGCCTTCATGCATATACTTTTGTGGACTCATTTATGTTAGGATATGTATGTATACTTTAGTTTGTACATGACATACATATACCTTGAAGGATTCTAGTTTTGATGATTTTCATGTTTTAAGGAATTTCATTTTTGAGCTTGATTGCCTAGTTTCATGATAATGTGTTTCACATAACACTCTTATACACTCACTTTATTTAATGTTTTCTCATGTTTTATTTCCATGAGACTATACATGCTTTATAGACTATTGAGTGTTTACTGATCATGTGATTTACATGTTTTTCATGAAATTTATTTTTGTTTTATTCCTTACCTGAAGGATTTCGTACTAGTTTTTCAAATTTTTCATAAAACTAGTTCGTATTCTTTATTTGGTAGAGTTTCAATTATGCTAAACTATTTTCAAACTTATTTTTGAAAACCCCTACCCATCTAAGGGCGGTTGGTTGGGCGACCATGCCTTATATGCTTATTATTGAAAATCCTTTTAAACATGTGCATGAAATGGGTGGTAGGTAATATGAGTTATACACTTGATCTAATTATGTTTTCAATTGGTATCATTGGATTTTTTTTCAATTGGTATCAATATTGACATTCGTTTTGTATACTCATATATATGTTTTTATATATGTATGCTTACACTTCTATAGTATCAATTTCAATTGGTATTCTTTTTCTCATACATATATATATGTTTTATTTGTGCTTATGATATATCTATATCTTTGAGCACAAATTTTGATTATATGCTAAGCTTGAATTCTTAAATGACTAGTATATTTCAATTGATTATGTTTTCAATTGGTATCTTATACAAGCTTATGCATCATTTTGTTTGGTATTTCATAAATGGGGAGAGAATTCATATTTCATCTTCCAATTGGTTTTGTATTCCACTCCCACACTTTATGATGAAGAATGATTGAAAAATAAATATTGATTTTAATTTGGTATCATATACTCAAAATGAAAAATACTTACTATTGGTAAATGAAAAATATCTTACAATTGGTTTATGTTTTTCAAATTGATATCAAAAAGTGTATATTTTCAATTGGTACTAATTTTTACAATTGGCATCAAGATTTTTTTTATTTGTTTACTTACAATTGGTAATCAAGATTATCTATATGTTTACATCTTTTATTTTGTATCAAAATTTTGATTGTTTTCTTAAGTTTGGTTTTTCAATGCCTCATTTACGTTTAATTGGCATTTCTCAAATTTTTATTGTTTTACCTATGTGTTCACTTACAATTGGTATTATGATGCACTACATTGATATATTTTTTAATTGGTATCATGTTTGTTTCTTTTGATTTCACCCCTTGAAGTATTTTTTTTGTATCGGACAAAAAGGGGAAGAATATGTTTTATTGTTTTCTTTGACCCCTTTATTGATGATTGACAAAAAGGGGGAGAAGTATTTGAGTTATATGCATGTTTTGTTTTTATATGCATGTTTTTATATTGGTATCAAGAGAGTTTGTTTTTATGTTTTGTTGATATTGGCATCAAAAACATAGTTTTTATATTGGTATCAAAACATAGTTTGTTTTTTATTGGTATCAAGAGCATTATTTAAAAGAACATGTTTATGAAAAAAAGAAATAATTTATTTGGTATCTGATTAGTCTATGATTATGCATTATTATATCGCATTTCCCACCGATTTATGAATAAATTGTCGGTCTACACCGTGTTTTGGTCTTGATTGCAGGTAGATCCAAAGTTCAAGGGTAAAGGGGTAATAAGAGCCTAATTAAACCTCTTTTATGGTAATTAATCCCGCATTACTTGGAGGCCAAGCCAAGGATTATCTAGAAGATTCATTGAACCTAGACTCCTGCGCATGTCAGACGAATATGCGGACGAAATTACCAGAAACCGAATATACCCTGACAATCTACGAGGCCAGAGGAATGTTCTGACGAAAACCAGGGATCTCGCTCCCCGGTATTGCCGCGGAAACGCGGCAATAGCTGCGTTTTCGCGGCAAGGAAGTGGAGCCACGCGTCAATTTTCGACGCGTGGCCCCGTCTCGTCTTCTGGAAGCCTCCTGGGCCTATAAAAACCCCTGCAGAGGGCCAAACTGAAGGCAGTCTTCGTTTTTAGGAGTAGGTGCAGATTTTAGGAGTAGTGTAGGTAGGTGCTCTTCATTTCTCTTGTATTTTTATTTCTTTTTAGATCATTGTAGTAGGGCTGAGTGATTCATAGAGAGAGATAGAGAGGTATTGATGTAATAGATAGTGACAGTCTATGTAAAGGTGCCTCCTTTCTCTTCCATTGTAATCTCCTTCACCTTCTACATGATTTCTTGCTAACTTTTATTCTCATGGCAATCTAACTACTAACCACTAACCATCTAACCACTTACTTAATAATCCACATGAATCGGGTAGCCTCTATTAAGGCCTTGTTCTTGCAAGAGCCATTGATGGCCAATGATGATGGGTTCTAACATCTAACTTGCTAACTTGCTAACCAAGCTAACTCTCTTTTATTTCATGCTTTCTTTTAGTAGTCTAATGAGTTGATGCTTGTATTAGCTTGATCTTGATGCATGTTTTGATTGTGATGAACCATCTATGTGCCATGCTTTGTATCGTCTCTTGAAGCCAAGGATTATTGATGGCCGAGGATCAAATGTGAGGCAACTATCATGAAGAGGTTAGCATGGTTAGTGGAGCATTTAGTAGTTAGTAGCCATGAGTTTTCTTTTCTCTTGTTTTAGAAATCATTTTCCAAAATTCTTTCTATCATTTTTCTATCGATGTTTTCACCATCCTCTTAGTTCAACCTTGTTCCATTTTCTTTTCTATTCGTTTTTCCAGCTCACTTTTATTTTGCTTTCTTCGCCGTTTTCATCGCACACCTCACCTACCACATTCTGGATTTCCTTTTCCTTTTCTTTTCACTTTCTTTTTCATTCTTTCAACAAAGAAGAAGTGTTAACAAATAACGTGAATAGAAACTGTTAATGCGTCTATCGCCTCCCTTCCCTGTGGATACGACCCATTGAGCCAATGCTATAACGGAAGTATCGAGGGTACATTAGCACATTCGAGCTTTTCATTTGATTTCACATAATACACACTTTTGAGTGCTAGTTCCGCCCTGATCAAAATTTTTGGCGCCGTTGCCGGGGAAGGGAATGGTTTCGTTTTCACGTTTTTGTTAACATTGTCTTCTCTGTTTTGGTGTGCAGGGAAATATTTACAGGTGCTTAACATTGCAGAATAGACCCTAGCTTTGCCTCTCCCTGCTCTAGAAAGCAGGGACCCAGCTTTTAAAGAACTGCCGCGCAACCGTGACTTTTGCCGCAAAAACGCGGCCATTTTGTAATCATTGTGTATCTTGTTGTGCTGGATGTGTATCTTGTAATAGCTAGTGGATTTGTACTGCTATCTTTCTTGCTTTGATTGCCTACACACCATAATAAATTAAAGAACTAAAATACGATATTTGGACACTTTTAAAACGGCTTAGACATTTGCATTTAGGCACGTGTCAATTCAATTCCAATATACTGTATTTTTGTTCTGTTGTTGTGATCTGGATGGAGGTATACATATGGCATTGCATATAGCATAGGACAAATACGTGGGTGATTTATCGCTTTGTGTTATACTATTGTCTATATTGCACACTTGCACGAATTGAAATTAAGGGCAAAATCCAAACAAGATAAGGTGGGATTTCATCACCCTTTCTTAGCCCAAAAATCATCTCCCCACTCACACAACCCAAGCCCTAATAAAATTTGAATAGACGTTGGCCCCTAGGGACATCTAAGTCTAGGTCAACCCTCCTATTGGCTTGGTTTTGATTTTTCTTTTCTTTTATTTGTTGTTTGATTTTTCCTTTTTGTTTGTGATTGTTTGTGAAATGGCATTCAATAATAACAATTCTTTCAATCCGAATATGAATCCATATTTCACACCAACCCCATTTGTTTTGGATAATTCCAACCTGGCGTTTTACAATATGCATCAACCACATACACTAGGTTGGCCTTATCCGAATCAATACAACCCATACCCACATTCTTATGACTATAATTTCCAAAATAATTTCAACTCGTCACAGAGTCAATGGGGATTCACTTCCCCCGAGTTTAATTTTCAACCTCCTTGTCCACAATATCCACCTCATCCACAATTTACACAATGTTCATTCCCCGATTTTGCTTCCTATACTCCTTTTTCTGGACCTCCCATTGAAGAAAAATCTGAGTTACAAAAGAGTATAGAAGCCAATCTACAAGAGGCAGAGCAACAACTTCAGAAAACATTGACCTCTCCAATTCCACAACATTTTCAAGATTCATACTCAGTTCCACCAGACCAAAATAGAAAACCATCAATTTTGGAAATGAGTATGCGTGAGTCCAAAACAAAAATCACGAATGGACTCACAATTCCAAAACAACATTTCATCTTTTCAACAAATTAATGAACCAATCAGCCAGAAAAAGATGCTTGAATTCATGACTCAGGCTCAAAACGTTCGTAATCGTGACATAGATATGATGATCCAAACACTACCTTCTCATGGCTTGACCATTTCTAATGTCACTAATCATTCTGTCAGAGCCACAGAGTCATGTTGTTTTGGAAATCAAGATTCAATTTCAGCACACCCATCTGAACTTGTACAAACTTCAAATCCCATTGACATTTTAGCAAGTTATCCTTTTCCTGAAATTGAACTTGAGCATGAATATGATCATGACCCTCAAATTAGTGATTCAATTCTACTTCCTGATTCAATTATGACTCCGGTGTCTTCACCTGATTGCAATCCTTTTCCCCAGTCAGTATTGGATCCTGTACCAATCCATTGTGAAATTGAATCACCAATATCTTATGATGATCATATTGAACTTGACCAATTTCATACTTTTGAAAGTCCTATTGATAAATTGGCAAGTTCTCATTTTTGTGGAATTGAACTCAATGAGGAATGTGACTTTAACCATCAAATTTGTGATCCAGTTCAAATTCCAGAATCATTATTGACTCCTGTTATATTACCCAATTTGAGTAACATTTTCGAGTCAGTTTTGATTCCCATGCCTGTCATTCCTGAACTTGAATCACCAATCTTCGATAGTCACATTCCATCATGGGGAAATAAATGTGGACTTGAGCTTCATCTTCTTGACTTGGACCCACTTCCTGAACCAATCTCGACTCCTGAACCTTTACTTGACTTAAGTCTTTTTCCTGAGTCGGTATTAGTTCATGTGCTTCCTGAGTCCAAATCAATCATTCCATCTTTTTATACTTCATTCTGGGACAAAGGTGTTGATAAATTTGACTCTGAAATTATTTTGCAAATTTGGAAATTGGATGGGGTAAAATTTTTAATAAAAATTATAAATATATACATCATTCTAGTGGGTTGTATCATGGAGGTCTCTGGTGGGTTCCTCCGGACTCCACGCAAGAATGATTGGGTCGCATTTCGTGGACCAATCAGACTGTTGGCCCAAAGGCCTTCCACTCTAGTTTTGATGATGATTAACTCATGTAGTTATGTTTACTAATAATCTTGTGTTGTTTAAGTTTCAGATCATTAACCAAGATATTAGTTAGTAATTAGCTTCAACAAGGTGTTTAGAAGCTTTTCATGATGATTCCAGGGCCAAAGCGTCAAGATCACACATCGCCTAGCCCATGGATGGAGTTTTGGAGCAAGTCTACTTGAAGATGAAGATCATCAAGAAGACTTAGGTATCCTAGTTTAGATAGTGTGTTTAGATCCATTTGTAAAGCTTAGTATAGTTGATATGCTCAAGTGCACAAACACACACTTTTTTTTTTATGTTTTGGATTTGGTTTTCATGAATAGTAGATCAAAACAAGTTTACATGTTTTATATGTATAGTAGATGTATTCTAGTTATACATACATGCTTTAACTTGCTAGACAAACTTATTTTGATATTCCTATTCATGTATTGAAAAATCAAGTTTGATAAAAATACAAGTGTTGGTTTTTGATAAACTTTACAAGACTCAAAAATGAATGAATGATTGATATATGTCTTGAAATTTTTATCACAAGTTTGTATTTCCATATAAAATGATAAAACTATTTTTGGTGATTTTTAGAAGTGTTAAAAGATTTTTAGAAAAATATTTTACAGTGTTTTTCTGACCCAGATTTCTGTTCCAGGCTTCAATCAGTCGACTAGTCAACCTGACCTAGTCGACCTGGGCGAAGTCGGTCGACCGGGACGGTCGACCGACGTGCACAAATCTGTGCACGTTTGAAGGCACTGGGACGGTCGACCGCTCGGGTCGACCGGGGCACTTACAGTGCTCTCTGTTTGTTTCGGTCGACCGAGCCGGTCGACCGCAGTTGCCAAACGGTCATATTTCTGACCGTTGGCGGTCGACCGGGCCGGTCGACCGTTGCCTGTCAGAGCTGCCAGCTCAGTTCTAACGGCTAGTTTTCTGATGGGCCTATAAAAACCCCATCTCTTTGGGTTTTTGGCCAAGTTTTTTAGAGCAAATTTTTCCTGACTTCTTCAGTGTTTTAAAAGAGTTTTAAGTGCCAAAGATCAATCTTAATTATTTTTAAGTGTTTTGTTATTTTCAAAGAAAACAAGTTTTTGGGAATTGATTTCTTGTTCTTTATCTCCATATCATTTTGGTATTTTCCCAAGAGATTTTCTTTGATCAAAACACTTGTGTTTTCTACACTTGAGCTATATCCTCTATCCTATTCTATTAGGATCTTGTATTTGTGGATAAAGGAAAGAGGTTTGTGGTTGAGATATACCACTTGTTGTAAACCCTTGATTTCTTGGTTGCTCCCTCTTTGGTAGAGGTTGAGGTTGTTGTATTGGGTTGGAGTTTGCTCCCTTTTTGGTAGAGGTTGAGGCTTGTGGTTTGCTCCCTCTTGTGAGAGGTGGAGTTTGGTTGTAAACCCTCTTCGGTAGAGGTGTTGGTTGTTGTGGTTGTTTGGCTAAGGGCCTACCCCTCTTGTGTGAGGAGGTGTTTGTTTGAGAGAGGAGTTAGGTACTCCATTGTTGTACAAATCCTTCTCGGTGAAGGTTCCCTCGGTGGGAGTCCTCGGTGGACGGTATAGTGGATTGAAAATCCTACACGGTGGTGTAGGCGGGGATGTAGAGCAAGGGTGCTCGAACCTCGAAACATATCATTCTGTTTGTGTTTGATCCACTTGTCTCTAAACTCTCTCTTTACATTTGTGCAAAGCATCATACTTCATTTATATCATATTTGCTTGTGTTGAGCATAATTCATATTTTCATATCATATCTATTTGCTTGTGTTGTGCCTTGCATAATTCACATTGCTATATTTTGTATATGCTTGGTTGTTTGTGTGTGCCTCACTTGTACCTAATCAACAAGAGCTTCACATAGCACCTCAATCCATTCAAGGGGAATCAAGAGGAGTTAGTCCAGAGCCCTTCACGGGAATTCGGCTACACTTGTTGATTGTACTAAGTGTGTTGCATAATTTGCATTAGCTTCCGCATTTAGCGCACTTAATTTTGCATTTAGTTTTAGATTAGCACTAACACCTATTCACCCCCCCTCTAGGTGTTCCTTTCAATTGGTATCAGAGCCAAGTGCTCTGATTTTGGGTCTAACAACCTAGAGTTAAAGATCCTCATTTTAGGCTAATCTTGTTTGCATTTGCTTGTTTGCACACTCATATAGTTTACCATGGCCTTCATGACCCCACCTATGTTTGACCCTTCCAACATTCATGTTTGAAAAATTAGGATGACCGTTTATTTACAAACCCTAGGTCATAAAGTTTACCTTGCCATTACCAAGGAATCCTTCCTTAGTGATAGCAATCATATAGGGGCCAATGCACAAGCCCTAGAGACCATTAGAAGCACATTATCTAAAGATTATCTTATGTGTGTTTCTAACATTGATTCCGCCTTTGCAGTGTGGAACAAATTGACAACAACAACCACCACCTCCGAGCTTCAAGCGCCAAACCAACCGGAGGAATCTAGTGGAGAGTCCGAGTCACAATGCTTCATGGTCCAAGGGAATAACTCCCTTGAGGTACATTCGGAACCCCACTTAGATAATGATGATTGTGCTAGTTCTTCAAATGATTTTCTTGATCCACATGCTTTGAATGAAGAACTATCCATTGTATGTGAAAAATTAATTGAAAAATATAATTTGTTGAAAAAGAAAAGTCTAGGAATTGAACAAGAAAATAAGAGTTTGCATGCTAGACTTAACAATGTTTTGCAAGAGAAGGTTGAGGTCTATAATGAAAGAGATGCATTAAGATCTCAATTAGAACTTGCATTAAAAGAAAATAAATTTTTAAAATCTAAAAATGATTGTGAAACACTTTTGAAGAAAAATGAAAACTTGTCTTCAAAAATTGATTTTGTTTTAAAAGAGAATGTTGATTTGAAAAATAAAATAATTTCTATTTCAAATGATTTGAATGTTTGTTTAAAGCAAAATGTTGCTTTGCAAAATAAGATTGATGAACATGTTTGCCATGTTAGGGTAGTTTCACCTAGATCACCCCTTGCGTGCTCCACTTCTTCTATGATTAAAAATGATATAAACATGTTGAAGAAGAAAATGGATTGTTTGGGCTCCACTATGAGCCAATGTGCTAAGAACCATACACGCTTGGAAACCTTGGTTCGTAAGAAACAAGTTCCATCTTTTATGCATGCACACCCTCCACGGCATACACATGCTCCACACGGACACCATCAACACATGTATGCTCATGTGTACACATGTACACATTGTGGCCGAAAAGGCCATCTTGCTAAATTTTGCTATGATCGTTTACATGTTGAGAATTTAGCAAAGAAGTTTGTTTGGGTTAGAGAAGGTACTAACCCCCATGGACCCAAGAAGATATGGGTACCAAAGACCACCCCTCCTATTATTTTTGATGTAGGTGTGGGCTCTCACATGACGTGAGAGTGATGACACCTTGGAGTGGATGCGTTCCGTACTTAAAGGAGATTATTTGGATGCATCACTTTCAAGGAAGGTTTGGTGGAGAGGACCACCTTTGTTTTTGAGAACTAGAGCGGTGCCCTCATTGGTTTTGGTATCGAATCTCTAACTCCTTATGTTTAAATGCTTTCCATGTTCATCTTTCATAGCATGATTTGATGTTTAGTGTTCATCATGAATATGCCATGTTAATTAGATTAGCGTTATACTTATTAGTTGGTTGAAACATCCATGTTTTATATGGACTTATATTTTTGTGTTTTCACCTTGGTTAACTAATTTATATGACCTAGATCTAATGCACATGCATGTACATATTGATCATATATGATTTGTATTTCATATCTTTGATGTTTATAGCATGTTTCATTATTTGGTGATTATTATGATAATGCCATATTCATTAGATCCTTGACATGCATGTATAGCATTTTGAGACACCCATGTTTATATGGACTCATACTTTGTTTTAGCTATCATGTTTATCATAGGTTTAATAACATGTGAATTTGCATAATAATCATGTTTAAGTTTATCATGTTAATTTTTATTGTGTTTTGATACTTCATGTGTTGATTACATGTTTAGATGTTAGTTTTCATTAAGACTAGGTATATATTCGTGCATATAGTGGGCCACAAATAAATCTATATATGTTTGAGCTTGATTGCTTATTTGAACCCATTACATGTGCTAGTATAGTCTAGTTTTGATGATTCATACATTTCAAACTTGTATTCCTATTTTTGAATTTGTTTTATGAATGTGTGTTTTCATTTCATGTATATGTGTAATTTTGCCAAACTTTAAGATATACATGTATACCCATTGAGTCATTTGCCTTTCATGCAAATCTATATATATGGACTCAATTGTGTTTAGGGATATGTATGTATACTTATTATGTTGACAATTCATACATATACCTTGAAATGAAATTCGTTTTGGTAAAGATTTAGTTTGATTTTATGTTTAATTGTTTAACTTCATGTATATGTCTATCTTGTCCAAACTATTAGATATACATGTTTATCCTTTTTGAGCCACGTGCCTTAATGCATATATTTTTGTGGACTCGTTGTGTTTTGGATATGTATGTATACTTTAGTTTGTATTAGACATACATATACCTTGAAGATTAAATAAGTTTTAATGATTTTCATATTTTGGATGTTTTCATGTTTAAGGAATAATTGAGCTTAATGAAAAATTTTCATGATTATGATATTTACACTTTATTTGTACACTCACTTTTATTGCTTGCTCATGTTTTGTTTTCATGAGTCAAAATTGTGCTTAATTAAATTAGAGTGTTGATTATCATGTGGATTTCATGTTTCATGAAAAATATTTTTGTTTTATTCCTTGCTTGAAGGATTTCGTACTAGTTTTAAAAGTTTTTCCTATAACTAGTTCGTATTCTTCACTATGGTAGAGTTTTTCAAACAAAGATTATTTTCAAATCTATTTTTGAAAACCCCTACCCTTTAAAGGGCGGTTGGAAGGGAGATCATGTTCATGTATGCTTTACTATGAAAATCATTTTAAACTTGATCATGATTGGGAGGATTAGATTATATGAGTTATACCATGCTTTTATTGTTATGTCAATTGGTATCATTTTGACCCTTGTGTATACTCATATGTTTATTGTGTATGTATATTTTCAATTGGTACCATCAATTGGTGATTGGTACTCATTCTATTTCATACACATATACTTGTTTTTTTTTGTGCTTAAGATATAAATTTTTTCACAAAATCTTGTTTATGCTAGTGCTTGAGCTTCAATTTTGTTTTAATTGATTATTTTTAAATTGGTATCAAGCCCATGCATCCTTTTAGTTGGTATTTCATAAAGGGAAAGAAAATTTAATTTTGTCTTTCAATTGGTGATTCTTCAATTGGTATTTGTTTCCCACTCCCTTACTTTATGATTGAAAATTTCATATTGGTATCATATGTTTAATATGAAAATTATTTACAATTAGTATCAAAATTTTGTTTAGACATTCAAAATTTATTATGTTTAATTTCAATTGATATCAAGATGTTTCATGTGTTTTTGCTTAAAATTGGTATCTAAAATTTTTTTTAAGAAAAATACAAAAGTTTTGATTTGTATTGACTATATGCATATAGATTCATGATGAGTGTATCTTGTATTGAAGAGCTTAACATCCCTTCGTTATGTGGTACACGTGTGTAGGGGGAACTTCACATCTCCTCTTATGCATTACATAGTGTGTGTTATGTGAATTAGGGCTTAACATCCCTCTTTCATGTAATGCATATGTGTAGGGAAGCTAACTTAGCGTCTTCCTCTTCATGAATGTATATAGCATATAACATCTATTGATCTTTGTTTATTTTCAATTGATATCAAGATGCTTCATTGGCATATTTATCTATTGATATCATGTTGTTTATAGTCACCCCTTATTGACCTTGTTTTTGTTTTAGACAAAAGGGGGAGAACATTATTTTATTGTTTTGATTGACTTAAAAGGGGAGAAAGATTTTTACCCCTCATTTTATTGTTTGGATTGTTTAACCCCTTCTTGATCTTTTTGTTTGACAAAAAAGGGGAGAAAAATTTGTTTGATTTGATTTTACTTTGAACCCTTTGTTGATGATTGACAAAAAGGGGGAGAAGTATTTGAGTTTATATGCATGTTTTCATTGCTTAAGGGGGAGAAGTATTTGTCTTCCTTGTTATTTATGCATATACTTCCTTGTTATTTATGCATATACGTTTTTGTATTGCAAATAGGAGAAAAAGATTTTGATTTATGCTTGTTGCATGTTTTATCTCCATACTTGCATACATATTCATGTGTTTCATTCCATATCTTATTATTTATGTCTATGCATGAGTTAAGGGGGAGCTTCTTTGAAGCTTAACTTTAATCCATGCATATATAACTCCATGAGTTTTGTCATCATCAAAAAGGGGGAGATTGTTGGCCCAAAAGCCTTCCACTCTAGTTTTGATGATGATTAACTCATGTAGTTATGTTTACTAATAATCTTGTGTTGTTTAAGTTTCAGATCATTAACCAAGATATTAGTTGGTGATTAGCTTCAACAAGGTGTTTAGAAGCTTTTCATGATGATTCCAGGGCCAAAGCGTCAAGATCACACATTGTCTAGCCCATGGATGGAGTTTTGGAGCAAGTCTACTTGAAGATGAAGATCATCAAGAAGACTTAAGTATCCTAGTTTAGATAGTGTGTTTAGATCCATTTGTAAAGCTTAGTATAGTTGATATGCTCAAGTGCACAAACACACACGTTTTTTTTTTTATGTTTTGGATTTGGTTTTCATGAATAGTAGATCAAAACAAGTTTACATGTTTTATATGTATAGTAGATGTATTCTAGTTATACATACATGCTTTAACTTGCTAGACAAACTTATTTTGATATTCCTATTCATGTATTGAAAAATCAAGTTTGATAAAAATACAAGTGTTGGTTTTTGATAAACTTTACAAGACTCAAAAATGAATGATTGATATATGTCTTGAAATTTTTATCACAAGTTTGTGTTTCCATATAAAATGATAAAACTATTTTTGGTGATTTTTAGAAGTGTTAAAAGATTTTTAAAAAAATATTTTACAGTGTTTTTCTGACCCCAGATTTCTGTTCCAGGCTTCAATCAGTCGACTAGTCAACCTGACCTAGTCGACTTGGGCGAAGTCGGTCGACCGGGACGGTCGACCGACGTGCACAAATCTGTGCACGTTTGAAGGCACTGGGACGGTCGACCGCTCGGGTCGACCGGGGCACTTACAGTGCTCTCTGTTTGTTTCAGTCGACCGGGCCGGTCGACCGCAGTTTCCCAACGGTCATATTTCTGACCGTTGGCGGTCGACCGTTGCCTGTCAGAGCTGCCAGCTCAGCTCTAACGGCTAGTTTTCTGATGGGCCTATAAAAACCCCATCTCTTTGGGTTTTTGGCCAAGTTTTTAAGAGCAAATTTTTCCTTACTTCTTCAGTGTTTTAAAAGAGTTTTCAAAAGATTTTTAAGTGCCAAAAGATCAATCTTAATTGTTTTTAAGTGTTTTGTTATTTTCAAAGAAAACAAGTTGTTGGGAATTGATTTCTTGTTCTTTATCTCCATATCATTTTGGTATTTTCCCAAGATATTTTCTTTGATCAAAACACTTGTGTTTTCTACACTTGAGCTATATCTTCTATCCTATTCTATTAGGATCTTGTATTTATGGAAAAAGGAAAGAGGTTTGTGGTTGAGATATACCACTTGTTGTAAACCCTTGATTTCTTGGTTGCTCCCTCTTTGGTAGAGGTTGAGGTTGTTGTATTGGGTTGGAGTTTGCTCCCTCTTTGGTAGAGGTTGAGGCTTGTGGTTTGCTCCCTCTTGTGAGAGGTGGAGTTTGGTTGTAAACCCTCTTCGGTAGAGGTGTTGGTTGTTGTGGTTGTTTGGCTAAGGGCCTACCCCTCTTGTGTGAGGAGGTGTTTGTTTGAGAGAGGAGTTAGGTACTCCATTGTTGTACAAATCCTTCTCGGTGAAGGTTCCCTCGGTGGGAGTCCTCGGTGGACGGTATAGTGGATTGGAAATCCTACACGGTGGTGTAGGCGGGGATGTAGAGCAAGGGTGCTCGAACCTCGAAACATATCATTGTGTTTGCGTTTGATCCACTTGTCTCTAAACTCTCTCTTTACATTTGTGCAAAGCATCATACTTCATTCATATCATATTTGCTTGTGTTGAGCATAATTCATATTTTCATATCATATCTATTTGCTTGTGTTGTGCCTTGCATAATTCACATTGCTATATCTTGTATATGCTTGGTTGTTTGTGTGTGCCTCACTTGTACCTAATCAACAAGAGCTTCACATAGCACCTCAACCCATTCAAGGGGAATCAAGAGGAGTTAGTCCAGAGCCCTTCACGGGGAATTCGGCTACACTTGTTGATTGTACTAAGTGTGTTGCATAATTTGCATTAGCTTTCGCATTTAGCGCACTTAGTTTTGCATTTAGTTTTAGATTAGCACTAACACCTATTCACCCCCCTCTAGGTGTTCCTTTCACAGACCGCCACCGGAACCACCACCTTGAGTTGATTTTTCCTTCCCTCTCTATTTGTTTCATGCATACATACATCACGATGCATTGAGGGCAATGCATGAGATAAGTGTGGGGAGGGTTTACTAACTTAGAGTTTTTAGATTTTCTTTCTTTTACACTTCTTTTAGGATACTTTTAGAAATCTTCCCTTTTGTATAGGAATTTTCTCTTTCTTTAAAAATTTTTTGAAATAAGAGACAAAGTTTTGATCTATTTTTAAGAAAATTAAGATGATCTTTGAAATTAAGAAAGCCTTAATTATGACATCTTAAACCTAGTCGAAATAATGGATCTTATTTAAAATTATAGGTTAAGTATAAAAGATTGGGGAGATAACTTTATCTTGAATATTTTGCCTTAGATAGTGTGCATTTCACACTTACATAATTTTTGGGATGGAAACAAAGACCTAAAATGCCATAAAGTAAATAAAAAGAAATATATATATATATAAATAAAACATCACTTATTAAGCTGGATAATTATGCCTCAAGAAGCATGATTATTTACGCCTAACGGTGGTCAAAAGAATCAAATAATCCCTCTTAGTTTTGTGGCCTTGTTTACTCGAGTCCTTTAACCCGAGGGATGTTTTCTCATCTGGTGCCCTAGGACCGTCTGGTTTGGGAGTCATCGGTTATAGGCTCGCTACGTGGGTGAACTAAGAAAGCCTAAGAAAACTAAGGGAAGAAAAAATATATATATATATATAAATGGCTTTATGGTTAGAGTTGAAATCCCAGAAATCTTCACTATAACAGAGTGCATATTATCTAGGTTTTTATGAGAGATAAAATATTCAATCCAATTTTGAATTCTTACCTTAATTGAAGACAAGATCTTGCATAGAGACTAAGTTTAAGGAAGATTGATTTGTGGTGGACTTATGACCTTAGATCACTTATATTTTTTTCAAAAATATTTCATAAACTTGTCTCTCTTTCAAAATGCGTTTTCAAAATACTAACATTTATCTTCTTTCTTTATGGATTTTGTGGGTGCAATCCGCTGAAAACCCTCAGGAGACAACACTCCTCCTCTAGGGTAACCTAGAGGTTTAACGGCTTGTTGTACACACTCAGTGCAATCGCGTCACCTGTGAAAGTGGTGTAATAACATCTGTAGTATAGTTTTCTTTTCTTGTTTTGCTCGGGACGAGCAAAAGATAAGTGTGGGGGTGTGATTAGTCTATGATTATGCATTATTATATCGCATTTCCCACCGATTTATGAATAAATTGTCGGTCTAAACCGTGTTTTGGTCTTGATTGCAGGTAGATCCAAAGTTCAAGGGCAAAGGGGTAATAAGAGCCTAATTAAACCTCTTTTATGGTAATTAATCCCGCATTACTTGGAGGCCGAGCCAAGGATTATCTAGAAGATTCATTGAACCTAGACTCCTGCGGATGTCAGACGAATATACGGACGAAATTACCAGAAACCGGATATACCCTGACAATCCACGAGGCCAGAGGAATGTTCTGACGAAAACCAGGGATCTCGCTCCCTGGTATTGCCGCGGAAACGCGGCAATAGCCGCGTTTCCGTGGCAAGGGAGTGGAGCCACGCGTCGATTTTCGACGCGTGGCCCCGTCTCGTCTTCTGGAAGCGTCCTGGGCCTATAAAAACGCCTGCAGAGGGCCAAACCGAAGGCAGTCTTCGTTTTTAGGAGTAGGTGGAGATTTTAGGAGTAGTGTAAGTAGGTGCTCTTCATTTCTCTTGTATTTTCATTTCTTTTTAGATCATTATAGTAGGGCTGAGTGATTCATAGAGAGAAAGATAGAGAGGTATTGATGTAATAGACAGTGACAGTCTATGTAAAGGTGCCTCCTTTCTCTTCCATTGTAATCTCCTTCACCTTCTACATGATTTCTTGCTAACTTTTATTCTCATGACAATCTAACTACTAACCACTAACCATCTAACCACTTACTTGATAATCCACATGAATCGGGTAGCCTCTATTAAGGCCTTGTTCTTGCAAGAGCCATTGATGGCCAATGATGATGGGTTCTAACATCTTACTTGCTAACTTGCTAACCAAGCTAACTCTCTTTTATTTCATGCTTTCTTTTAGTAGTCTAATGAGTTGATGCTTGTATTAGCTTGATCTTGATGCATGTTTTGATTGTGATGAACCATCTATGTGCCATGCTTTGTATCGTCTCTTGAAGCCAAGGATTATTGATGGCCGAGGATCAAAATGTGAGGCAACTATCATGAAGAGGTTAGCATGGTTAGTGGAGCATTTAGTAGTTAGTAGCCATGAGTTTTCTTTTCTCTTTTTTTAGAAATCATTTTCCAAAATTATTTCTATCATTTTTCTATCGATGTTTTCACCATCCTCTTAGTTCAACCTTGTTCCATTTTCTTTTCTATTCATTTTTCCAACTCACTTTTATTTTGCTTTCTTCGCCGTTTTCATCGCTCTCCTCACCTACCACATTCTGGATTTCCTTTTCCTTTCCTTTTCACTTTCTTTTTCATTCTTTCAACAAAGAAGAAGTGTTAACAAATAACGTGAATAGAAACTGTTAATGCTTCTATCGCCTCCCTTCCCTGTGGATACGACCCGTTGAGCCAATGCTATAACGTAAGTATCGAGGGTACATTAGCACATTCGAGCTTTTCATTTGATTTCACATAATACACACTTTTGAGTGCTAGTTCCGCCCCGATTAGTATCAAGAGCATGTTCATTTTATTGTTTTGTGCATGTTGATGCATTTCATGATTGGTATCAAGAGCGTGTTTTTTATTTGATATCAAAAGCATGTTCATTTCATTGTTTTATGCATGTCTATGCATATTCATGTTTAATATTCATTGCATATTTTTTTATGTTTATTGCTATGCATGAGTTAAGGGGGAGCTTCTTTGAAGCTTAACTTTAATCTATGCATATATAACTCCATGATTTTTGTCATCATCAAAAGGGGGAGATTGTTGGCCCAGAGGCCTTCCACTCTACTTTTGATGATGATTAACTCATGTAGTTATGTTTACTAATAATCTTATGATATTTAGTTTCAGATATTTAGCCAAGATATTAGTAGGTGATTATCATCAACAAAGGTGTTTTAAAGCTTTCACATGGTGATTCAAGAGCCCGAGCGTCAAAGTTCATATCTAGCACTCGTTGGAATCATGCTCGATGGATCATGTTTGGATCGAGTCGACTTAGAGACGGCACTCTACAAGAAGACCTCGGTACTTAGTTTAGTTTATATTTTGGATCCATTTGTTAAAGATTAGATAGTGTGATATGCTCAAGTTCACAACACACACACTTGTTTTAAGTTTCATGTTTTAGAATTTAGTTTTCGGTTTTTAGTTTAACCGATCTTGATTTTCACTAATAGATAATCAAAACAAGTTTACATGGTTTTATGTATATTAGATTTGATCTATATACATGTATACTTCAACTATTTAAACAAACTTAGTTTGATAGTCAATTTCATGAGTTTGGAGTTTTGGTTTTTATACAAAACGTATTTTCGGATTTATTGTCAAAAACATTGATATATATATCTTTCATGTATATTGGATTATATCCATATGCAACATGCTTCAAGTAGTTTAAATATCATGTTTTTGTATTTGGATGAGTTTTGAACAAAACGATTTTTCATATCAAAAATTCAAGTTTTGGAAAATACAGAATTTGGTTTTCGGCAAAATTTTCTTAACACAAAAATAGTTCAAATTGTTTGAAATATATGTTGAAATTTTTCACACATTTTGTATATCAAAGTATTATACTGAAACTATTTTTGTGGATTTTTAGATATTTCATGGGATTTTATTTAAGTCAAAAACTCAAGTTTTCAATCCCTTATTTGTCCTATTCTGGCTTCTGCCGGTCGACCGGACCGGTCAACTGAGCCAGGAGTCGGTCGATCGACGTGCACAGAACGTGCACGCCAGTTTAGCTGGAGGGCCGGTCGACCGACCCGATCGACCGCCAGAGACCTTCTGCTCTCTGAAAAGCCCCGGTTGACCGGGTCGGTCGACCGCTAGAGAGCTCTGCTCTCTGTTCCAGGCCACGGTCTATCGGGCCGGTCGACCGCTGCCCCAACAGTCAAAAATTTGACCGTTGGTGGTCGACCGACAGCCGTCCAGGCTGCTGACTGGATCCCAACGGCTAGATTTTTTCTTGGCCTATATATAGGGTTCTTTGGGCTGTTTTGGATAGAATTTCAAGAGCCAAAAATTTCTATATTCTTTAGTGTTTTTATACAAGTTTCAAAGGAGTTTTGGGCTTTAAAGTTTACATTTTATTTGGTGTTTTTATAGGGTTTGGAAAAATCAAAGAAAAGTGTTTTTGGGGAAGTATTTTGGTTCATCTTCTTCATCATTATTTCTAGTTTTTCCCAAGAATTTTTTTTAGTATTTATTTTCCATTCCTTGTGTTTTTCTCACACTTGAGCCATATCTTGCTATCCTATCTATTAGGATCTTTTATTTGTGGGAAATTGATTTGTGGTTGAGATAGACCACCAAGTTTCAAACTTCCTTCATTGTGATATTCCTCTAGTGAGAGGTGATTGATTTGGTATCCCTCTATTGTGAGGTGATTGTGGAAGTTATGTTTAACTCCCTCTAGTGAGAGGTGGAGTTTGTATTGGAATCCCTCAAGTGTGAGGTGATTGATTTGTATTGGCTAAGTGCCTACCCCTCTTGTGTGAGGTGGTGTTTGTGTTGGTTGTGCATTGCCTCTAGTGAGAGGTTGTATTCGGTTGAGAGAGGAGTTGTACTCCCAGTTGTATTTGCCCCAAATCCTTAGTGGAGGTTCCCTGTGTGGGAGTCCTATGTAGACAAGTTAGTGGATTGGAAATCCTTCTGTGTGAAGGCAGGGACGTAGAGCTATGTGCTCGAACTGTAGGCTGTCCAAAAGTTACTGGAGGACAAGCCATTGAAAAGCAAAGTTTCAAGCTCTAGACGCGAGGGACTATCACCCGCGTCTCAGCATCAAGGCGCGTTGGCTCGACACCCGCGTCTCAGCATCAAGGCGCTTTGGCTCGACACCCGCGTCTCAGCATCAAGGTGCGTCGGCCTGACACCCGTGCCTCAGCATCAAGGCGCGTCGGTCTGACACCCGCGTCTCGGCATCAAGGCGCGTCGACCTGAAACCCGCGTCTCAGTTATAACCGCCTTGGTTAAGGGACCAATCACTGCCCACACGTAAGGGAGACCAGCTCCCATCGTGGCGTGTCTTTAGCAGGCACGTGGGTTAGTTACCGCCCATGTAGCGGGGAAGTTGGCCCTCATTGTGGAGCGTTTTCAGGGGGCACGTTCACCCCTGGAACCTCTATAAATAGCCCCGTCGCTATGAAGAAGGGGTCGGAATTTTTGGCGATCGGGATCAAGGAGAAGAGGACAACAGAGAGATATCAACAGGCGCGACACATACAGAGAGAGAGAGAGCTCGACTCTTCAAGCTAACTTGCTGCGTACAAGTTGCTCTTCGCCTACCTTCTCTTTTAGAGTTTTCGTAGACGGGGCTGAGTTACTCCTTCTACCTGCCAAGGAGAAGATCCCTTGACGGTCCAGACGGTCATCTGGTCAACGGAGAACAAGATTCACTCTCCACCGCCACACGAAGAACCCAGCACTAAACAAAGGGGGGATTCAAGCTTCAACATCCTCCCTCCCTTGTAACCGGAAGATTAGTCTGTTGTAATTTTTCATCTGATTCAAGAAATTTTACACCTCCTCCTTTTCCGTGTCCAACAAGAGATGGCGACTCCGCTGGGGACTACCTTCGTTACTGATGAACAAGTAGTGGCGCAAGATGACGTTCACCATAAGGGAAAGATGGTCGAATCGCTCGTTGTCGAGTTCGACCAGACGAAGTACGAAGAGTTCCTCTCTTCTGGCTCCAAGAGCCCAAAGGCCCGCGTCTGTCGCAGGGTCTCGGTGGGGAATAACCCCGAAGCTCGAACTGAGACTCTCTTGGGCGCCACTGCTACGATCCCTTGTGCACAAGAGACGCGCGTCAACGCCTCTCAGAAGGCCCGCATGGTCCCAGGCACATCTGCCTTTGCGACCAACCGCGTCGCACAGAACACCCGCGTCAGCGTCTCTCAGGAGACCCGCGTGGTCAAACTCCCTGGTGGCCAGCATCAGGATGTCGTCGGTCTCTCTCTACCTCCTCGACGCAATCGAAACGCTGAGCGTCGACAGAGGAGACGTGCGCGTCAGCTGCAAGTTGGAACCGTCGGTTGTCCAACTGAGGCTGGACGCGACGTACAATCGCGCGCCTTGCCCGCGCCGCGAAATCCGCATTTGGCGTCCCAAACGCGAGATTCCTCCAGTTAGGTCCTCCGAGGACCACCTCATCAAACGCCAAGATGAGACCTCTACGCCTCGTCAAGCGCAAGAGGCACGAGCCCATAGGCGTGGGGCCCAGCAGCCCATCCTCTCTCACCCGTCTCTGCCCGGACGCACCAGGCATCAGCGCGAGACCCGCGTCTCATCTCAACAGAGACGCCAAGCGCGTGTCAGACAGCCGCGACGCGAGAGCTGCGTCCCTGAAGTCTGCGTCCATTCTGCACAGCACACAGATGCCTCCCGTCTTCGACGTTGTGAGGCTAGTCTCTTTGATCCCTCTTCCATGGATTTGAGGGATTATTTAACAAAGAAAAGAAGTGCCAATCAGGCCACTTCGTCGTGTTGCTGCCAACGGCTCATCTCCATGCTCTCGGAGTGCCGTTGTGGGTCGAGTGTGCACCAGCAGTCTTTAGTTAGACAGCTGACCTCGATCCCCCCGTCAGCCAAAAGAAGGCGCTCCCATAGAAGGAGAACCTTCTCTGACGTTGAATACCCGGAGCTTACTGCGAACATGACAAGCAGAAGCAAGGGAAAAGGACTTGCAGTCAGCTCAGATGAGTCTGACTCTGAACCGGAAGGAGTGTATCGACACACTCGCACCCGGACTGGGGCCATTCCCCGGTTGACTATAATGCCTTAGCCCATGGCGTTAAAGTGAACGATTCCCACTCCGCCGTAGTGGAATCAGGGGCTTCAAACTCCTCCGTTGAGAAGGAGACCTCTGCCTACATGACAGGCACTCCTGATGAGACAGCTAGACGTCTGGAACAGATCCAAAAGAGACAAATGGAGATGATTGTGTCTCAACAGGAATCTATCGACGCCATCAAGCTGGCGCTTGCACAGCTGCTCGAAGACAGGAGGAGATCTCCTCCTAGGAGGCCGAGGGACAGAGAGAGAAAGGGAGGAAGCTCATCTTCCAAGCCTTCTGAAGAGAAGCCTCGATCTACTTCTGGCTCGTCCAAACCCTTGTCAAAGGGCAACCAAGACCCAGGGAAGGCTCATGCTAAAAGGATGAGTCAATTGGAGGAACGTCTCAATGCCCTTGCCAGTCGCAAAGACCTCCAAGAAGCTGGAGTGGTCCGGCCCTATCCAGCTGAATGGGATTTAGTCCCGTACCCTCCTAAGTTCAAGGCTCCAACCCTCCAAGCCTTTGATGGGAAGGGGTCCCCTAATCAGCACATCTACTACTTCAAATCCCAAACCGGGAATGTAGTAGACAACGATGCCATCCTGGCGCGACTGTTCATCGGCACCCTGAAAAGGTTGGCCTTTGAGTGGTTCATGAAACTCCCGGAAGGTTCTATCAAGAACTGGGGCGACTTGGAGAAGCTGTTCTTAACACGCTTCTTCGAAGATGACTCCGAGGTCACAATGCCCACCCTGTTAGCTACGAGACAGCGAAAGGGAGAGTCCGTCAAATCTTTCGTGGAAAGATTTCGGAACGTGGCACTCCGGTGTCCAAGCGGTATGACCCAGGCCACCCTGGTGGAAACATGCCGCCACAACCTCCAAACCTCACTCCTTGCTCAAATAGGAGTTGCCGAAAGCCGCACCTGGAAACAATTAGTCCAACAAGGTGAACAGGCTGAGGAGATTGTCGCCCGCGTCAGAGTGGAGGAAGGTAAGCCCAGGCCGGAAAGGTCGACAAGGCGTGCGCCAGACACATCCCTCCAAACAAAGCGGAAGGATAATTTGGCGACGGAGACCAAATCTCCCACCAAACCTCAACCAGCCAAGGCGAGTGGCTCTTCAAGCCAACCCCGCGCCAACAAGCAGTATTCCTTCAAGGAGGAACATGTCGATTCGCTCTTCAAGCTACTCAACAAGAGCAACCGACTGAAGCTCCCTGAGGCCAGGCGCCCTCAGGAAGTCGGCAAGAACGACAACCCCAACTACTGCTTGTACCACAGGATGTTGGGACACCCTACCAAAAGCTGCTACGTCTTCAAGGACATCCTTCAGGCTCTGATTGACGTGGAGGTGTTAAAACTCCGACCAGAACAGAAGGAGGTGACAGCCAACATGACGTCGGTTCTCCAGTTCGGGAGACAACCTCCAACGCCTGCGGGGGTAGCTCCTATCCCAAGAGGAGAGCTGAGAGTGGTCAACACAGACCCTCATCAGCAGCAGGAGAAGGGCTTGGTACCCGTCCCTACGCCTCAAGGGGAAATCATGTGGGTCCACCCTAACCTAGTGGACAGCCAGCAGTGGACTACTATAACCAACAGGAAGTCCAAAGGCAAGGCAAAAGCTTCGTCCTGCCATGTGGTATGTGCTTCCTCCCGAGAAGCAGAGGATGATGTTCCCTCACTGACTGATTCAGAAGAGGAAACAATAGTCTTGGCCGCAGAGCCCAACCAACCAATGACGGGGACTCGTTCAGGACAGCCTTACTTAAAGCAGTACGGCGAAGTGGCAGTAAACCCTCCACAACCGGCTGCAGAGCCAACTAGGCCCTCCACGAAGCCACCAGTGGAGAAACAAAAAGAGACTCGATTCTCTCGAGCTCTTCAAAAGGGTATAGCGGAAGGATCCACAACGCCTTACCGCTTTGATGTCTTGGCTCAATTGGCCAACATCCCGGCGCTGATCACCCTGTATGAGCTTCTAAGACTATCAAAGTCGACCAGGGAGGCTCTACAAGAAGCTCTGGCAAATGCTGAGGTCTTTATGACCCAGGTGCCAAAGAAGGAAGATGTAGAGAATTGTCTCCACACCTCCCAGAATGCTCTCTGCATTACCTTTACGGCAGATGATATGCAGGTTAAAGGGAAGCATGATCGACCCCTGTACTTTACAGGTTATATCGGATCATCTGAGGTGAACCGCATTCAGGTAGATCCAAGGTCCGCATTGAGCATCATGCCCCGCCGAGTCATGCAACACCTCGGCATCCCTACCCACCGTTTGAGCCCTACACAGACGACCATCTACGGGTTCAATGCCAACGGCACCCGTCCGATGGGGAAGATCAAGCTCAAGTGCCAGATTGGGAGCCTCAAGTCGGAGGTGACGTGCTTTGTCATCGATGCCGACACTTCCTACAACCTGCTGCTGGGACGACCGTGGATCCACCGCAACTCCATCGTTCCCTCCACTCTTCACCAAGTCATGAAATACATTGACGCGAGTGGGAAGGTGCAAACGTTGGTTGCCGAAAGGTATCCGTTTAAGGGGGTCGAAAATTATTTCACGGACTCCCTCCTATATCAGGATCCGGTGGATGAAACCCCGCAACTGGAGGTGCCAGACTCTGGTAATGAGGCTGACACTGAGCCCGAGCAAGAAGAGTGCCTGTGGAAGTTGGAACCACTTGTAAAGAGCACTAATAAGCTCGATGTTGATAATACCACCGACGATGCATGCGGTTGGTATATTAATGAGAATTTAGACTTTGAGTATTTTTCTGCGTGTGCATCCGATTCAATACCGTCGGATACTAGTACCGACGTAGACGATGACATCTGGTCGGCAATGGATGCTTTGACGTCATTGCATGTACCAGTAAAATCATCTTTCGGGACATACTAGGATAATGGTGATGCGCAGGAATCTATATTCATGGTTCCGACAAGACGAAAAGGCCAAAAACCAATCCTTTTTGGGCGAATGACGACTGAACAAACACCCCGCGAAGAATCGGAAAGTGAGGAGGAATCCCCTCAGCTCAGTCATTATGAACCAAAAGCGCTCAAAATGATGAAGTGCATGGGGTATGATCTAACCAACAGACCCGGGTTGAACTTCGGCAAAGGAAGGAGAACGCTACTTCGATCCTTTGTGCCGAAAGGGAAGGCCCCCGATTATTATTATCGGACGCGCCGGGGGTTGGGCTATGTATCAACTCCGGTCCCATCAGCCTCCGATTCTCAAGAATCGTCGAACAACGATTACTCTTCAGACACATCATCTTGGGAGTCAGATGTCAGTGTCGGCAACATCTTCAAGGAACTTTCAGTGAACATGGTTTCGACAAGCCACCTGGAAGATGAAAATGAAGAAATGATCCAATCTGATATAGATCCTTGGATCAAACATTTAAATGCTCTTTGGGACACCCGCTTTGAACAGCGTGAGCCACCCACAGAAGACAAGGTTGTTCAGATCAACCTAGGAGATGAGGCTAACCCTAAGCCCATCTTCATAAGTGACGGCCTGTCACCTTCAGAGAAGAAGGATCTAATATCTCTTGTACAAGAGTATATAGACGTCTTCGCCTGAAATTATGAAGACATGCCAGGACTTGATCCTCAAGTGGCCATGCACCACCTTAACATCAATCCGGACGTAAAGCCTGTCAAACAACAACAGCGACGGTTTCGCCCAGAAATAATGGAGGCAATTCAATCAGAAGTCAGAAAACTTATTGATTCTGGCTTCATCAGGAAGAACAACATCCCGACTAGGTAGCCAACATCGTCCCCGTTTCCAAGAAGAACGGGAAGATCAGGATCTGCATCGACTTCCGCAATCTAAACGAGGCCTGCCCCAAAGACGAATTCCCATTGCCAATCACAGATGTTATGATTGACAATACTTGTGGATTCGAACGAATGTCCTTCATGGACGGATTCTCAGGATACAATCAAATCAAAATGTATCCTGATGATGAAAAGCTTACCTCCTTCAGGACTCCTCTAGGGGTATATTGCTATACTGTCATGCCTTTTGGACTGAAGAATGCGGGGGCAACCTACCAAAGGGCCATGAATGCCATTTTCCATCAGCAAATGCGCAAAACGGTGGAATGTTATGTCGATGACATTGCGGTGAAAAGTCGCATTAAAGGAGATCACATAGCTGATCTGAAGGTGGTCTTCGACATCATGCGGGCTCATCAATTGAAGATGAACCCCACCAAGTCCTTCCTGGGGGTAGCCAGTGGCAAATTCCTAGGATTTGTTGTGACTTCCACAGGAATCCATTTGGATCCGGAGAAAGTCCGCGCTATCCAAGAGATGCAACCCCCGAGAAACCTCAAGGAACTCAGGGGTTTACAGGGTCGATTGGCGTACATCCGCAGGTTCATCTCAAACCTCTCTGGAAGATGCCAGCCCTTCGCTAAGTTGATGAAGAAGGGTGTCTCGTTCATTTGGGACGATGCTTGCCAACAAGCGTTTGAGGAAATCAAACAATACCTCACCCAACCACCAGTCCTTGCAGCTCCAGTAGCCGGAAAGTCGTTTCTGGTGTACGTCCGGGCAATGGACCATTCTTTGGGAGCTCTACTAGCTCAGAATGATGAAGAAGGACGAGAACAGGCAATCTACTATCTGAGTAGAACAATGATCGGAGCCGAACATCGGTACAACCCGATCGAGAAGGAATGTTTGGCACTAGTGTTCGCCATTCAGAAAATGCGACACTATCTGGTAGGCCAGACTATAAATGTCATATCAAAAGTCAACCCCCTGAGGTTACTTATGACAAAGCCTTCTTCACTAAATGGCCGGCTGGCAAAATGGGCCATGTTGCTATCCCAGTATGATATGCACTTTCTGCCGCAGAAAGCCATTAAGGGACAGGCGGTGGCAGACTTCCTAGCTGAACACCCAGATCCGAGGGCAGCCAAAGTCTACGAGGATCTCCCAGACGAAGTGGCCGAGGTCTACCTGACTCAGACATCGTTCGAAAGTCAAGTGTGGCAACTTTTCTTCGACGGTGCATCAAGGACAAACCCCAAGGGACACGTAGTGGCGGGGGTAGGAGTAGTACTTGTCTCCCCACAAAATTATGTGATCCCCCGAGCTGTCTCGCTAACGAAGCCTTGTTCCAACAATGTGGCGGAGTACAATGCTCTACTGATCGGGATGCAGCTCGCCGATGAGATTGGCGTTAAAAATCTTGAGGCATACGGTGACTCTAAACTCATCGTCAGCCAAATTCGAGGGGAGTACGAAGTCAGACATGAAGACTTAGTACCCTATTACAACGCAACTATCCGTCTGGCCGAGGGTTTGCTAACTTTTACATCGACCATGTACCGCGCAGGCAAAATGCGCACGCCGATGCACTCGCTTCCCTTGCGGCCTCCCTAGCTCTTCCAGCTGGAGCAATGGAGAAAATATTCGTCTACAGCCACGACTTGCATTGCCCGAAAAATACTCTCGAGGACTATCAGGAGTCAAAGGGAGATTGTCAAGGCAAAGAAGTGCTGGAACTGTCGGCCGGTCCAGAGCTTAAAGACTGGCGATTCCCCTACATCGACTATGTTTTGTACGGCATCCTGCCTGAGGACGCCAAAGAAGCGGCTGCCATTCGAAGGAAAGCCCCTAAGTTTTACTATAATGCGATTACACGAACATTGTATCGTCGGTCGCATGACGGGATCTTACTCCGGTGCCTCTCACCAAAAGAGGCCTGGGAGGTATTGAAAGAGGCCCACGACGGTACGTGCGGAGCCCATCAACCTGGCCCAAAACTGGCACATCGACTCCAAAGATTGGGTTACTATTGGCCCAAGATGGTTGCCGACGCCGTCGCCTATGCCAAAAGATGTCACGCTTGCCAAATACATGGAGATTTTATCCATCAAGCACCAGGGTACCTCCACTCTACGACCTCTACATGGCCATTTGAAATGTGGGGGATGGATGTGGTTGGTCCTATCAGCCCACCATCATCAAAGGGACATCGGTTCATTCTAGCAATAACCGATTATTTCTCCAAATGGGCCGAAGCCATCCCTTTGAAGGAGGTCAAGTCGTCCAACGTGATCAAGTTCGTAAAACATCACGTTATTTACCGTTTCGGTGTACCTCGGCGGATTGTCCATGACAATGGACCCCAGTTCATCAGCCAGGCATTCCAGAGATTCTGCGCTAAGTTCAGAATCCAGAGTGTGTCTTCAACGGCATACTATCCTGCCGCTAATGGCCTCGCAGAAGCTTTCAACAAGACCATTGGCAGCTTCTCAAAAGTTCGTCTCGAAGAGTCAACGCGACTGGGACGACAAGCTAGGCGAATGCTTATGGGCCTATCGCACAACAGTACGAACCCCGACAAAGGCCACGCCGTTTTCCTTGGTATACGGATGTGAAGCCGTGCTTCCCCTGGAAATCCAAATTCCATCTCTACGCGTCGCCTTGACAGCAGAGATGACGACAGAGGAGAAGCATCGACGGCGACTCCAAGAACTGGAGGCCTTAGACGACAAGCGTCTGCAAGCCCAACAGCAAATCGAGCTCTACCAAGCTCGAATCACCAGAGCCTTCAACAAGAAAGTTAAAGTACGAACTTTCAAAAAGGCGATCTCGTCTTAGCCGTCAGAAGACCCATGGTGATGACGCACAAAACAAAAGGAAAATTCCAACCCAAATGGGAAGGACCATTTGTGGTAGAGTCAGTCTACTCAAATGGGTCATATCGCCTCATAACCTCGAATGGCGATACACTTATGATGCTAATCAATGGCAGATTCCTGAAGAAATACTATCCTTAGATGGTATTCTTCCGCTGATCAAGTTAAAAATACACCTCTGATCAAAACAAGAAGAGCTTCTTCATTGATATCCGACGCTCCCGATGGCTAAGGATAGAGGGAAATGTTGGCTTTTAAGTCCAACATAAGTCTTCGACAACTCATCATGCTGAGGGGAATAGCATGGCTAGCCCAACTCAAACGGTAGTTGGTAAAGGCACCTCAAACCCGTTGACAGCTGAGGGTTTGCTAAAAATCCTAAGGGACACGTTCCCATTTGATCCGACGCCTCCGACGGCTAGGGACAGAGGAAAATGTTGGATTTTAAGCCCAACATAAGTCTTCGACAACTCATCATGCTGAGGGGAATAGCATGGCTAGCCCAACTCAAACGGTAGTTGGTAAAGGCACCTCAAATCCGTTGATAGCTGGGGGTTTGCTAAAAATCCTAAGTGGACTTGATTCCACTCTTTCCTCCAAAATCCCTTACCAATTCTCATCCACAGAATGGTAGGACCACAAAAAAACAATCGTTGCCAAGTTAACACCATACCTCTGGTAATGAGATACCCCTTGTAGAGTACAAAGCTTGCTTGTCAACTCTACATTTTGCCAAGTTAACACTACACCTCTGGCACTTCAAATCTCACTTGTCAATTCTCATCCATAGAATGACAGGTCCTCAAACTGTTTTCGGCTCAAGCCAATTCTTGTCAAGTTAATATCACACCTCTGACAAAACTACTGTTTAAGTTAACATTATACCTCTAAGCAGTACTTCAAGTTTCTGCCAGGTTTAATATTACACCTTTGACAGTCACTTTTCTTCAGTCTTCCACATCGAAGCTGAAATGAATGATGCCAAGTTAACACTACACCTCTAGCATCTGAGTCATCGCTAAGTTCAACAATACACCTATGGCCATGACCTTTCCTCGACTTCCTTGTCCAAGTCGAGATGACCAATGCTAAGTTCAACATTACACCTCTAGCATTACCTCACTGTTAAGTTGAACATCACACCTATGTCAGTGACATTCTCAGTTTTTCCTAAGAAAAACTGAAATACTTCTGAGTCAAGTTAATATCACACCGCTGACTCGCATCCTTGTCAAGTTAACATTACACTTCCGACAAGACCACTTTCAACCCGTCAAGTTAATATCACACCTCTGATGGTAACAAACCTTCCTAGACTCTCCACGAGTCTAATCTCACTTGTTATTCTCTTCAATAGAATAACAGGTCCACCTAAAAACACTGTTAGGTTAATATTACACCAATTAACAGTGTTTTCATCAAATCCCCAGCTGAACTCGATTAAGTTAACTCTAAACCTCTGATCAGAGTTTACCCTCCCTGGGGGTACCAATTCTACTTGTCGCTTTCTCTTATAAAGTGGCAGGCCCACCAAAAATTATTTCATCTCTGTCAAGTTAATATTACACCTCTGACAGTACTGTGAGAGTTCCTGAAATAGGATCTTTCCCTCCAAAGTTTGACTTGTTGAGATTATCATCATAATTTTGACAAAGCCAGAGATTCTTTGCTTCTATGGGTCTAAGACAAAAAAAAAAATTCAAGACAATGAAAGAGGCAAAAAGAAAAGTGTCACTTTTATTTATTTCCAAACATATGAAAGTGATACAAAACGCTCTCTTATACAATAAGATAGAGTGTTACAGTAAAAACGCTCTCTTATACAATAAGATCGAGTGTTACAATTAAGAAGTACAAAGAAGTCCCTCTCTCTCTTAGAGGTTGCACTCACTCCTTATAAGCCGCGTCTGATTCCAAGTGCGCGATGTTTTGTGGCTACAATAGAAGCTGGTTACACCACGATGCATGATGTAAACATCGAAAGCGCCCTAGCTGACTAAGCTAAGAGCAATGGTGTTCTTGAGGTCTGGTGGCAACAGAAGGTCCTGCAACCCTTCGTTCAGGCGCGTCTCTTTCCCTAGCAGGCCATCCAACGGACATAGACTGTCCTTGATGTCACTTCTGGGGTGGGAGAGGAAGAGGATCTTGTCCGCCACCACAACCGCCGGAGCCCTCATCGCCGTCATGCATAGCCTGACCATCTCTAGCCAACAGGCATGAATGGCGAAGCAGATCTGAAGAGACCTTGGCGAGGGTTGGGTCCTCGTCAGAGATGTAATATACTCTCTTATAGGTGACGAGGACCATAATATACTCTCTTATAGGTGAACATCGAACAAGTTCGCCGGCCAAAGCATCCTTCCAGGGGCCCAGCAAACCAGCAAGTCTACCTGCACGAAATGAAACAAAGGAATCAGAACAATCTGCAACTTAGTATGTTTCAACAGAGAACAAAAAAAAAACTAAGTCACAAATGCAGACTGCAGACGCGGGAATAATCCACGCAGTCAGCCAAGCAGACGCGGGAATGACCCACGCAGTGAGCCAAACTGCTGCGTCAGCAGAGACAAACGCGAATCAAAACGCGGTCTCATTCTGTGCCCAAGTCGAAAGCACAGACGCCGAAAAGGCACAGACGCCGAAAGCTGCCATCTCCTTGTTGAGTGAACAAGAGTTGCAAGGCTTGGGTCTGAAACCTTTTTGGAATTCGTCCAAAGCAGTGGCTATAAAACGCGCCAAGACAGTGGCTTTGAAACGCAAGCTTTGTGAACAAAGCCAGCGCCAAAGTGCCAAAGACCCCTGCACTCGCGTCCAGAGAAGTTCAAGTCTGTGGCGCAAATTCCAGAAGGAAGGCACCAACACAGACTTCGTGAAGGGGTCCAGATAATGATGATGCCAAGGTACATGCCGTGGTAGATTAAAATATCATGGCTAATCGGGACGGCGTACCAACAGAGGCTTCTACCAAGAGTCGGCCTCTCTGCGTCTAGACGCGGACGTGCAAGATGATCAGAGAGACACTCTGCCCCGAAGAGACCAAACAGGAGCATACAAGCCCTGGGTCATCTTCATCCACAGAGCCATCCTCATCCATGGAGACAATACTCTGAAGAGGATGAAGGTTCTCAGAGAACTCGCTCTCAAAAAGAAAACAGTCCAAAGATTGGATTGAAGGGAGAGGGTGCGCCCTATTTATAGGTACCCCCGATAACTGCAATTAATGATCTCTTAATCTGAACCGCCGGCCTTAATGACCGCACGATTGTCAAGGTCCAATAAGGGACTGACGCGTGTAACGCCGCTTCGAAAACCGTCACAGGCGCCAATCTCCAACCACCCGCATCGGTTTCTTATTAAAGGGCATTAATGCCCGAGACCAATAAGAAGCCGACGCGTGGATAACCGCTTCGGAAAACAGCAGAAAATCTGCATTCCCGATCACCAATAGAGATTTGAAGATCACATCAAATCTTTATGACAGGCTGTATGTAATGCCTGGGAGGTTACACCAAGACGCAGACTGAAGAACCGTATCCAAAAATTCGCGTCCCCTCCCCAGATTGGATGACGATCACCCTCGTCCTAGAGGAATGTCCGCGTGATGCAAAGTTGCGTCCCCTCAGTAAACGGGGTCCTTTTTAAAGGAGAACACTTAGTCCATTTTGGGATTAGTGAAAAATGCACAAGGCTGCGTCCCTCGCGTCTGCTTGATCCGCGTCTTTCCTAGCGAAGCGGATTCGCGTCTCTCCCTACAGACGGATGCCGCGTCTTCTGAACTCATGGCCGCGTCTCCCTATGGATTGACGCTGCGTTTCATCAAAGAACTTGGTTCTGCCCAAGTCCTTCTGAACTCATGGCCGCGTCTCCCTATGGATTGACGCTGCGTTTCATCAAAAGAACTTGGTTCTGCCCAAGTCCTTCTGAACTCATGGCCGCGTCTCCCTATGGATTGACGCTGCGTTTCATCAAAAGAACTTGGTTCTGCCCAAGTCCTTATGAACTCATGGCCGCGTCTCCCTATGGATTGACGCTGCGTTTCATTAAAAGAACTTTGTTCTGCCCAAGTCCTTCTGAACTCATGGTCGCGTCTCCCTATGGATTAACGCTGCGTCTCATCAAAAGAACTTGGTTCTGCCCAAGTTCTTCTGAACTGATACCCGCGTCTCCCTGTAAACAGAGGCCGCGAGTCGATGCTGCGTTTCATTGAAAGAACTTGATCTTACCTAAGCTCAGTATTCACAGCCAGTGATCAAGAAGTTGGATTCATCCACAGCTAAGCAAAGAAGATGGAACAAAAAAAAATGTCCTTGTTATATCAAAAGTGGATACAAACACTCTGATAAATAGAGTGTTCTTTTCTTTACAAAAAAAAAGGAAAGAAGGCTAAATGTCCTGGTTCGCCAAGGAACGGATTTGCTCCCTGAGATGATGCATCTTGATCTGACGTGCCTTCTCAGCCTCCATCAGGGCTTGGACCCGCAACTCCTCTTCAGATAGGAAGGGTTTTGCAGCCAGCTGCGCTCGCAGAGATTCCACCCTGGAAGAATGTAGAGACAGGCTCTCTTCAGCTCGCGCCTTAGCCGCCTGTTGCTCCGCAAGCTCCTCTTTGATGGTAACAAGCTTCTTCTCATTGATCGCAAGCACAGCTTCTGCCTTGGCAATGGTGTCCCGAGCCTTGGCAATGGTGTCCCGAGCACTGATGATGACGTGTTCCGTGCTCTGCATGACAATCTCGGATTCCCTTGAATCGTCAGTTAGTTTCTGGCATTCAGCCTGGGAATATTCGAGGCTGCGGATCTCTGCATCTATTTGTGCCTCTGCCTCCTGTCGCTCTTGTTCTTGAACAGCTAAAAGCCGGGTTAGGGTGGCCTGGGCCTCACTAGAAGAGCTGGCATTCTCCAAGACTTCAGCTCGTGCACGTCGTCTCCCAGTTGCTCCACCACCCGCAGACACGCCTGGGCAAGTGAGGGGCCTCCGGTTAATTCGACGTTCTCGGCCAGATTTCTGAGAAGCGTCCGGGCAAAATTGAAGGAGCTGCTTCCACGTAAGATGAGATCAATACATGATCCCATCGAAGCAAAGAATTGTTGCACCATCTGGCGTGCCAGTTCCCCCATATCGTCATCACCTGAGAAGCTTCCCGCCCCCTTTTCTTTCACGGGATAAGGCGGATCTTCTCGCACAAGAGTTGTGCTGACCACCGATACGGCTAGAGCAGAAGTAGCCTCGGGCGTTTCCAGAGGTGCTATCTTTGCAGGAACTTCCTCCTCAGAAACTTCAGCCGAGACCTGAGCCGTGTGGCCTTCTGGAGGGATATCAATCATTGGATCCTCCACCTGAGCCCCCTTAGTTCTCTCTGCAAATAACCGCAACATTAGCCACAAAGGTGAAAAGCGAAACATTCAAATATCAGAACTTTCTTACCACCTGGGAGGTCCAGAGATAGCGAACCCTTGGGTGAATCCTGCAGAATGAGAGCTTCCCCAGCCTCAGTGGTACCTCCTTTTCCGGCAAAGCGGAGGCTCCCTAGTTTCCGCAGTCGCCCCTTCCGAAGTTGTCTCGCCAACCGAAGCCTCAACTCCTTCGAGCTAGGTCACCTCTTTTACCATCTCCTCGATATGCAGGAGGTTGTAGTCTCGGCATCCTCAGCCACCCTGCAGCGTAAAAGAAGAATGTTAAGACACCTTCTTCAAAATCAAAGAGGAAATCGAGTGAAAATACCTGCAATGGGAACAACTGTCGCCAACGGTGATGCGCCGTCAACGCTTCCCCCCCGTACATTTCTTCCCCGAGATAGGGAGAACTTGCTCGGATCAGGAAGGGTGGGTTCATCACCGTAGTCGACCTTGTCTTCAAACTCGCTTTCCCCTGAGTACGAGGAAGAAGACAGCTCAACGCGAGGAAGCTCTGCAACCGGAGCTTGCTCCAATTACCCCAGTGGTAGGACTGGGATCAATTGCCCAGGACTGGAGATGAAGACACAAGGAGACCCCGACTGCTGTGCCTCATCTCTTCTTTCATGAGTAGAAGAAGGCTCGGGATGAGCTAAAATCCCCAGAATATCGACATCTCCTCCGCTCATGATGTCGACCTCTAGCTGCTCATCCTCGTCTGTGGCGGTGGATCGATCAACAAGCTCCCCTTCCTCCGCAGACCCGTGGCTTCTGCTACGCGACCTGGAAACACAGACTAGAGGAGTTTCTTCTTCAGCTATATCCTCCTCCCTCAGTTCCCTGACACCAGAAGGGATGGCCGCTGGTAGAGAAACTGCTGGCGCCAAGTCTCTCCGCACCTTCTTACGGGCAGGCCCAGCAGTAGAAGTAGAGCCCTGACGACGCTTGCTCACCGCCTGTCGAGGCCTAGTTGCTTGCGACTCTGCCCTTGTTGCTCGCGGCTCCGCCTTAGTCGCTTGCGGCTCCGCCCTTGGTGGTCGTGGCTCCGTGGCTCGTGGCTCCCTTCTCGTTCTTCTACCGACCTCCTTCTGGGCCTTCAGGTACTGTTCTATGAGTTTCGATGGTTTACCGGACTCTGTCCTTGCCTCGAGACTTGCATTGATACTCTCGATGCATGAAGACGCCAGAAAAAAGTCGGTGTCTGATGGCTTGAGAGTACCAAGTGCAGAAGCTGAGGCTCATATGGCACTTGGGCCCCTCGAGAGGTAGACGGAAAGTTGCTCCCATTCCTCAAGCCACACTGTAGTACCAGGCCTGAGCACCCTCGAACAGGTTCCCTTCGAAGCGCGCGAGCATTGGGGTTCCCGCATAGAGCTGGATCATAGCCGAACTGTCGAGCGAAGCGATTCGGCATGTACGGCTCAATGGGCATGACGTCCCTTGCAGGAAAAGCACATATCCGGCCGAATATTGAGCAACCACCAGAAGGCTCCCCGTGGTTAACCTCGTGAAATCATCTGGCCTGCGGAATCAATAAGTAGATCCCCGAAAGATGCACCAGGGATCTGGGGGAGGCAACGATTGAGCTGGTAGTTCGCAGGGTCTGAAAGGCACTTCAACGTAATATATATATAGGATCACGCCAGTTCGAACTCTCCAACCATTACAAAAGGGACAAACTCTCCCTCCAACGCACCGCCGTCATCAAGAAGGGCAATGCATCACGTACCAAGACATGAGGTACGTGTAAGGCAGCTCGACCCGAGGGTTGGAACGCTTCACCGTCGATTCCCCTCTGAGTCAACATACAGCTTTCCCTCGGAGTCTGCAGTTTTCGGTGGCTCGCAGAAATTCTTAGCTAGCGCCCGCAGCCCGCTCTGAATACCAGCCGCCACGGCCGGGAGAAGGGCTATGGGGTTGCCATGAGCCAGGAGCACTGCCGGGTACACCACGTCAGCAACAATAACTTCATGTGGCAGCGTGGGCAACCACACAACGCTTCAGCCACAGCATCAGAAAGCCCCGCCACAGCGCCCGATCGGAGAATAGGGGTCCGGGCTTAATGGTGAAAGCTTTCAAAACCAAGTCAGGGTCGAAACCGTCCTCGTTCGACTCCGTGGTGTAGAAGCTGTCAGAAGCCTGGTCGATCCTGTCTTCAATCTCCCTATCGAAGCTGGGAGCCAATCGAGTTATCAGATGGTCTTTGGTGTTGACGTTGTTGAACAAGTAACTGGCCCAGACAGTTGCTTGACTCCCTGCGACCGCCATTTGGTTATCTGGCCGCAAATGTGGAAGTGACATAGCACTTCCCAGTAGTCTCATATATTAGGGGATACTCCTCCTTCAAAAGGTGAAGTCTCCACAGTGGTCGGGACATATTCCTCATAGGGAATGTCCCCTGTTGCCAAATCCTGAGACTTCATGCAGCTCGTGCAGAGCGAGCCCATCTCCCGACCGGAGTGAAGAACGTCCCGTCAAAGAATTATAACGCTCTAGAACCCTGAAGAAGTTCTGAGAGCTTTGAGGGATCCCCCACTGTACGGCTCTGACTGCCGAGTACAGTCCCACACGCTTTAGCAGATCCCCGAGCTCGGTAAGACAACGCCGACCATCCTGCCCCACCAATAGTTCTCCGTGGAATGGACCCCCCGGGCGCACGGAACCCACCCGGATAATCACCCTCCGCTTCCATGAATGCGTTGATGAAGTTAGTGCCAAGTTGTGATATCTCCCCAGCCGGAACCTCAGACTTGGCGACCCAGGGAAAAGGCCGATAACCGACCTGTCATGGCTATCATGACGGTGTACTTTATGGGAGCCCAATCACCGGAGTAATCTCAGGACATATCGAGAGAGGTCCCATTCCATCTTCCGAGGGACGGACATGTGCTGGAATAGGACAGCGGGAACATCCTCTCCATGTTTGGAAGAAAGAATCTTCCACCCCTTATTTGACGGAGCCATTTGTAAGTTCCGTCATACACGCGATAGCCGCCATCGTGGATGCGATCCCCGAAGAAGAAGGCAGCTTCTCCA
>JAVJIF010001520.1:0-108262 GCA_038442645.1 Agave tequilana
CTCTTCTCAGTTACATAAAGAAAATAAAAATTACATGAAGAAAATAAAAAACCTAAGTTACAAACTACAAATTAGCCTAAATTCTACTCTCTGCTTGATCGTCCCCTTTGCCTTTGAGATTGCAGGTCTTTATATAAGAAATGCAGAGGTTAGAGGAGTATGAAGATAGGGGAAGCTGGATATTTCTGAATTTGAATCCTTCCTTTATCTCCAAACTTGATTGGATGTAGATATTCAGTTTCTGATCTGCAGCTTGTTGGCATGTTGATTGCTCGAAATAACTTATCAAATGACAAAATTAGAAATAGTGATCAACTTACGAGTTGTAGCCCTTTAAGTTTTCTTTCTGGATCATCTTAAATCATTAGATTTGAATTTCAGTAGCGAAAGTTATTATTCAAATATTAAAATGTATCCATCAGAATGTGAGTCAAATTGCTTCATCTCATCCGCTGATCTTCTCTCTATTCATCTGTCCCTTTAGATTTAGACTCTTTATCTGACTTTATCCTTGGTTGATCTTCAGATTTAACCACTTGATTCACCAAAACTAAATTTAACCAATTGAATTTGGGATCATCTTTTTTTAACCAAATAGATCTAGTTAAATCTAAATTTAACTGATATTGATTGATTTTATCCTCTTTTCCTATGATTATCTTCTGCAAAATATACATTTAACACAAGAAATTTAGCATATTTATTATATGATAAATTTGAAAATATAATAAAGAATAATGTATTAAATGTCTACAATCAGTTATAGAGACTAGCTCTCAGTTATTAATTATTCAGTTTATCAGCTATTATTGACATCATCATTTGTTGGAGATATCCGGTCACTAAATCACCTTTAATAATAACATATATTATTACTTATTAATAAAAAAATCATAATCTGGAAAACAGGGGTAATTGCTTGATGATGCATGTCGTGTATTTTGAAAAGATTAGGTGTGGTATATAGCCTTTAGGTTCCACTATAGGGAACGAAGGTAGTACTGGCTATCTAGTTATTCAGTTCTCAATTATTAGGGCTATGCCCAACTATAACGTCACACCACCAGTTATTCTTTTGTGTGGGCAGTGGTCTTCGTTATTAGGGCCTTGCGGTCCGTCCTAATTCAGTACCAGGATGTTAGCCCGTGGTATTGGGCAAGCACATTACCCTTCCAAAACACATGCACTACATTGACATTGCAGGCAGTTACAAGATAATCTTATTTGATATGTGAAAAATGGCTATAGTATGAGACATAACTTAATACTACATTTGTTAGGTTAATAATAACCAACCAGACTAGTGACATATGCTAGATTACACATCTTAACATCAATTGTTTTTTTTATCAGTGGTATTCTTTTACCTACAGACTTGTCTATGATATTATTTATTTAGTTATCATTTATTTACAGTTTATAATGTTATTATTATGTACACAATGTTTATAAGCACGAGCACCTTCCCCTTTTCTTACACACTCATTGGGTCGCATTCGACGACCCTGAATCTGCACGTCCAGATATTGGATGTTTTATTTATTGATCAGGTGTTGATGAGTTCGTATGCTTCACGAGGAGTCTGGAGTTTTTCTCTTTTGATTATCGGTATTCCTGCTCTTTTATTCATGTTTATTTCTGGATTCTCTCTATATCACATCCATTGCCATTTCTTTCTTATTTCATATGATATCATGTGTGGATATCTATATATATTATTGCAGTGATCTTGATTTATAGTAGTAGATTTTTGTAGCTTATTCTGTGTTACTTAGGCTTAGCTCTATACGTGAGGCATTTCCCTTGTGTATATGAGTCGTCGACTCGCGTCGCATCTCTACTTGAGCGTATTTGGGGAAGTGGGGCGTGACAGGATTTCTTAGTATAAGAATCAGGTTTTTCGACTTGCGATGTCACTTTTGACTTTTATTGTTTCTCAAGAATACCTAGTCCTTGCTGAAACAAGTTATATTATACTGCAATAAACATATACTATTCCCATTATGATAACCAATCCACTTGAAAATTGATCGTCCTCCCTTTGAAAATTCATCTATTTGTTCTTTTGATATCCCTGATTTCTACTCTTCTTTCAGAGTGGTCTGGATTTTCATCTTGATTTCTTTTCTCCCTCTCGATTCTTTTCTCTGATTTTGTTTCTTGGAACTAGTCGCTCCTTGTTGAAGCCGGTAGCAGAAGTCAAAATAGTGTAGCAGAATCATGAGTCTCAGAGAAGCTACGTGGAAGCTTGTTCCTTGATTTTTATTCTTTTTATTATTCCCTGCTTTATTGAATTTCTGGGATGAAATTTTTGTGAGGTGGGTAGAATGTAATATTTCCTTGTTTAAAATGCTGTATTTTTATTTTTCTATGTATTTATTAATTTTGCTATACTTTATTTTATTAACTTGATTTATGACTATTATTATTATTAACATACAAACCATTTTGAGATACTAAATGGTAATTTGGCTTTATATATTATTACAATTATTTTTTATTAATATTTTTAATTACTTATTACTATTATTTCTATTATTATTCTTATTATTAATTGTTATTATTAGTAGTAATTATGATGATATGTTAGAACTTGATTTTGATGATACATTTGTGAAGCCATTTCACTGGAGCTCTATCTCGCAAGCTTATACAGCGTTCTACATGCTCAAGACTTCCCAAGGATAATGGCTATGGATGTGTATTGTATTTTTTATTAGAATGTTAAAAGTCTTGGAGCACACACACACACACACGTCATAAGCCTAATAGTCGTCTTATACCCTTTTATTAGTCGACTTATGTCGATTAACCTCTGTCCTAAAAAGATAACAACTCTCTGTTTCTTGACAGTTAACATTGTTAGTCGACTTATCCACTTTATTAGTCGACTAATACTTGTTGCAGGCGACTAATACCTTCTACTGGTTGACTATATTCAGTTTTCAGAAACTTGTCACATGTATCAGTCTTTACCTAGTCGACTTGCTCCCTTTATAAGTCGACTAATATAGGTAAAAATTGTTCTTCTAGTCGACTAACTCATAGACTCAAGTCGACTAATGGCAGTTTCTGGCTTTGGATAGTTTTTGAATTTCTGGTGTTTTATCCAACGTTTCAATATTCAAATTTATCCTGATAACTACCCTAACTGATTATAGATTTCAGCTATAAATAGGGATGTTGTCCTAGGCTAAAACACCAATTCATATCAATAGTTTTCTGCCCAAAAAAACTCTATTGAAAACTCTATTTTTTCAAAAATTGTTTCTACTTTCAATTCTTCACTCAAATCCTACTCCATAGTGAAGATTTCTGAGAGTCCACCTATAGAGCCCTTGTTCACGATCACATACAGATTCAAAGCTTATAGGATTGATTGTATTTATTCAAAAGAAAGTTTGTACAAGAGCGTCTTTGGGTTGAAGAGAAGTTGTACAACGTGTTGTCATCTTCTTGTTTGTAAGTTGAGTTGTATACATTTGGCAAAGGGGATTTGTCAAGTGGTATACAAGGTGTTGATTTTGGGTGTACAAAATCAAAGGTTAAAGGAAAATCTCAAGCGGGTGGCTTGGGGACTGGATGTAGATCAAGAGGAATTAACCAGGATAAATCTCTTGTGTTTGCGTTTGCTTTCTTTTCTGAGATTTATTTCCTACTTGCAAGTTCTTTATATCTAACACTAATATCTTTGTTTGAGTGTTGACATATATTTTAGAGTCTACAATTGGTATCATTTCGGAGCAACAATTGGTATCAGAGCCCTGCATACCCAGTCAACAACCTACAAGGATGGCAACGGAGTTTCCTTCATCACAATTCAAAGAAGGACATTCTACACAATGTCCGCCGCTATTCGATGGATCGAACTATAACTATGGAAGTATAGAATGAAGATTTACTTGCAATCGCTCAACTACGAACTATGGAACATAGTAGAAGCAACGTACACCAAACCGACTACTAATTACAGCGCTTGGAGTGATGATCAAAAGAAGAATACGAAGCTTGATGCCAAAGCGATGAATGTATTATTCTGTGCCTTAACTAAAGAAGAATTCAATCGTATGTCAACGATCACATCTGCAAATCAAATATGGCACGTACTACAGGTAACACATGAAGGTACAAATAAGGTTAAAGAATCTAAAATTTCTGTTCTTGTTCACATGTTCGAACTCTTCAAAATGATGGAGAACGAAACAATTTCAAAAATGATAACAAGGTTCATCGACATAACAAATTCCTTAGCATCTCTTGGAAAGGAATACACCCAAGTCGAAAAAGTTCGCAAGATCCTTTGTGCACTCACATCAGATTAGGAGAAGAAGACAACTGCAATCGAAAAAGCAAATGATCTCTCCACTATGTCATTAGAAAACCTCATTGGTAATTTAATGACATATGAAGTACAACTGGAAGATAAAAAGAAGGATGAACAACAACCTTTCTCAAAGAAGAAAGAACTTACCTTCCATGCATCCTCAGATACAGACAATTCAGATGACGATGAAGAGGAGATGGCAATGCTCTCAAGAAAATTCAGAAAGTTCTTGAAGCAAGGTTAGTTTAAATATTTTAATTGTAATAAAACAGGTCATATGAAGAAGGATTGCCCATTGCTCAAAAAAAAAGAAAATTCAAGAGCAAAAAGTTCAAAAAGAAGAAAGATTACCAAGCATCATGAGAAAATAGTGATTCCTCTTCCTCTGACGAATAAGAAGCCACTGAACATGCCAACATCTGTTTCATGGCTCAAGAAGAAGATGAGGTACAATATACTGAACTTTTAGATGCATTTCATGAACTATACAATGATCTAAAGAATGAAAAGATAAAATATAAACTTTTATCAAAGGAAAATGAAAACCTTATCAAAAAAATTCATGTTATTTCTCAAATTTCTTCTATAAATTCTCAAAAAGATGATTTTGAAAAAGTGATATCATCATTGAAAAAGGATAGTGAGAATTTTATAAAAGAAAATGTTATGCTTAAAAAAGAAACTTTGTCTTTAAATGGAAGAATTACTGTTTTAAATAAAGACATATTAAATTTCAAATGAAATATGAAGAGATTTTGAAAAATATGACTAAATTTAATAAAGGAAAAGAAAAGTTAAATGATTTGTTATCATATCAAAAGATGTCACATAATCATTATGGTCTTGGATTCATAAATCAGAATGGAAAATCTACACATGTTAGTAAAAAGAATCATAATCCATATAATTCTTTTTTGAAAAGAAATACTGATATTATTTCTAAAAGAATTAAAAACAAGTTCATATGGATTCCTAAAAACTTAAGTATTTTTGATAAAAATACTTATATTGCATCATACATAGATTCTATATGCAATTCTTGAAATTATGTGTATACTAACAGATGGAAACCAAATTCAAATTGGGTTTGGATTCTTAAAGGTTAATGCTTTGATCTTATAATGATTGGTACCATTCTAATATTTATCTTTCAGGTACCATATAAAAAGTTTGATAAGAAAAATATTTCAAACATTTGTCATATATATATATATGTTATGATATATTTTTTGCAGGGGGAGAACACATGTTTTTCTATATCTGTTATAACCTGTTCTATGCAGCGGGAGAACATATAACACATCCTCTGCAGGGGGAGTATTCGTGCGCACAAAGTGTCATCATCAAAAAGGGGGAGAATGTTGGAACTTGATTTTGATGATACATTTGTTAAGCCATTTCATTGGAGCTCTATCTCGGAAGCTTATGCAGCGTTCTACATGCTCAAGACTTTCCAAGGATAATGGCTATGGATTGTATTGTATTGCTTATTAGAATGTTAAAAGCCTTAGAGCACACACACACATCATAAGCCTATTAGTCATCTCATACCCTTTTATTAGTCGACTATATATCCTATAGTCGACTTGAAACTTTCTGTAGTCGACTAACCTCTATCCTAAAATGATAACAACTCTCTGTTTCTTGACAATTAACATTGTTAGTCGACTTATCCACTTTATTAGTCGACTAATACTTGTTGTAGTGGACTAATACCTTCTACTGGTTGACTATATTCAGTTTTCAGAAACTTGTCACATGTATCAGTCTTTACCTAGTCGATTTGCCCCCTTTATAAGTCAACTAATATAGGTAAAGAATGTTCTTCTAGTCGACTAACCCATAGACTCAAGTCGACTAACGGGCAGTTTCTGACTGTTAGATAGTTTCTGAATTTCTGGTGTTTTATCCAACGTTTCAATATTCAAATTTGTCCTGATAACTACCCTAACTGACTATAGATTTCAGCTATAAATAGGAATGTTGTCCTAAGCTAAAAACAACAATTCATATCAATAGTTTTCTGCCCAAAAACTCTGTTGAAAAATCTATTTTTCAGAAAACTGTTTCCACTTTCAATTCTTCACTCAAATTCCTACTCCATAGTGAAGATTTCTGAGAGTCCACCTATAAGAGCCCTTATTCACGATCACATACAGATTCAAGGCTTATAGGATTGATTATATTTGCTCAAAGAGAAAGTTTGTACAAGAGCGTCTTTAGGTTGAAGAGAGGTTGTACAAGGTGTTGTCGTCTTCTTGGTTTGTAAGAAGAGTTGTATACATTTGACAAAGGGGATTTGTTAAGTGGTATGTAAGGTGTTTGATTTGAGTAAAGAAAATCAAAGGTTAAAGGAAAATCTCAAACGGGTGGCTTGGGGACTGGATGTAGGTCAAGAGGACCGAACCAGGATAAATCTCTTGTGTTTGCGTTTGCTTTCTTTTCTGAGATTTATTTCCTTACTTGAGGGTTCTTTATATTTAATGCTAATATATGAAATCACCTAGGGGGGGGTGAATAGGTGATAATGCTAATCAATGCACAAATTAAAAAGTTATGATGCAACGATCACCCGGAACAAGACTAGAAGCCAAATACCCCGTGAAGGGCTCTGAGCTCCTTCCTCGTGATTCCTCTAGATAAGAGTTTGAGGTGCACAATGCAATCTTGTTGTGTGAGTATTGATCGATAATATAGCAATGATTATGAAGCAATGAATATGGAGCAAGTAAATATAGCAATGAATATAAAGCAAGTAAATGAAGCAAGTAAACCAAACGCAAACACAAAGAATTTTTCCGAGGTTCGAGCACCCAGCTCTACGTCCCCGCCTTCACCCAGAAGGATTTCCAACCACTATAACTTTCACAAAGAGTTACAACCACACCGGAGTACCCAACTCCTCAATCACAAATACAAGTATCTCTTGGTGATAAAAGACCACAAACCCTCTTTTGAAAAATCTTTTTCCCTTACAAAAACCCTATAGAACAATGTGTAGGATTGAAGCTCAAGTATTGTAAGTGAAAAAGAAAATGAAATTTGAGAGAGTTTTGAATCAAAAACTTCAGAAAAGAGAGAGATTTTTAAGCACAAAAACAGATAACAAAACTCTTTTGAAAGCCTTTAAACTTTGAATATTTTTGCAAATGCTTGTTGTAATTCCCACAACCCTAATCATCCCTATTTATAGGATAGAGCTAGGGTTTAAAAGTAAACTAAAACAATAGGTAATTAGGAAATATTTGACCCCAAAACTAGCCCCTAAACTCGTTTAGAGAAAAACCCACGTTTAAAACATATTTTAAAATATAGCCGTTAAGGCTGTAATCCAGCCTCGGTCGACCGGCCGGTCGACCGGGTTTTCAAAACATAAAGCCTGGCAGGCTCACGGTCGACCGCCCGGTCGACCAAAACAAACAGAGAGTTGATGACTTTCAGTCGGCCGAAGGTCGGTCGACCGAAATGGGGTCGGTCGACCGCCCGGTCGACCGGGAAACGTGCACACATGCACGCACCCAACGGTCAGAAGTCCGGTCGACCGGTCGGTCGACCGATCTGACCTGAAACAAAGTCGGTCGACCAGCCGGTCGACCGCATCAGGTCAAAAACTGAATTTTTGAAAAAGGTTTTGAAGAGATCTTGATAGTTTTCAAAATAGTTTTGATAAAAACTAGGTATAATACACACAATAGAGTTTGTAAGTAATAAACTATATTTAAAAATATTTTGTATATATATATAGGAGAAACTTTTAGAAAAGACATGTGCGCAAAAACTTGTGTGTAGGAATTTGAGCTTCAAACCTATTCACTATTCTTTAACAAACTATAAAACTAAAAACAAATAATGAAGTCTCTGAGCCACAATGAAGTCTTTGAGCCATGCTAGAGCCTTCTCTTCAATGAACACTTTCTCTTGCGCCATTTGTGCTATTAGCACCAAAAACTTTGGAAACTTTGCAATAGCTAAGCAATGGCCATCATAATTGGTAATAACCTGAAACTCATTCTAAACAACTTATTTGTACCATATAGCTTCTATGTGTTTTGTTATCATCAAAACTTTAAACAATTGGAGAGTATAACCATTTGGGCCAACAATCTCCCCCTTTTTGATGATGACAAAACAAATAGGCTATATCAATAAGATATAAAAGAGAGGTAAAACTCCCCCTCAAATTATGCTATATTAAACAAGTATAAAACAAACCATGAGACATAAAACACTTGCAAAACCATGAGACATAAAAACTCATATTCATATTTCTCCCCCTTTTTGTCATACATCAAAAAGGGACAAAAAAAAACTTTCTTAATCAATAACACAAACATTAAGTTCACCACATATAAAAGAAAATTTATTATAGTCAAGTGGTTTAGTAAAAATATCGGCAAGTTGCAAATCGGAAGAAACATAATCAATCTCAATATCACCTTTCTCAAAATGATCTCTAAGAAAGTGATATCTAATCTCAATGTGCTTGGTCTTACTATGTTGATTTGCATTCTTAGTCATATGAATAGTACTAGTATTATCACAAAATATTTTTATATGGTCATAATGCAAATCATAATCAAGGAGAGTATGTTTCATCCAAAGGACTTGTGCACAACAAGCCCCCGCCGCAACATACTCCGCCTCGGCGGTTGAGAGGGCAACCGAATTTTGTTTCTTAGAGGACCATGCAACAAGACAATTACCAAGAAATTGACATGTTCCACTAATACTCTTTCTATCCACTCTACAACCCGCATAGTCGGCATCCGAAAAACTCGTCATTAAAAAATCTCCGGTTTTCGGATACCAAAGACCCATTCCAATAGTGCCCTTAATATAACGAATGATGCGTTTTACCGCAATTAAATGAGATTCTTTAGGACACGATTGAAATCTAGCACAAAGATACACACTAAACATGATATCCGGCCTACTAGCCGTTAAATACAACAAACTACCAATCATTCTTCTATATAACTTAATATCAACACACTTACCTTGGTCATCCTTATCAAGCTTGGTGGTAGTTGCCATGGGAGTGTTGCAAATCTTTGCACCTTTAAGTCCAAATTCTTGATGAGTTCCTTAGAGTACTTGGCTTGACATATGAATATCCCATCATGCATTTGCTTGATTTGAAGTCCAAGGAAATAATTCAATTCACCCATTAATGACGTCTCAAATTCACGTTGCATGCATTGTTCAAACTCCTTGCAAAGAAACTCATTAGTAGAACCAAAAATTATATCATCAACATATATTTGCACTATAAGTATGTCACTATCAACATGCTTAGTAAATAATATTTTGTCTACTTTGCCTTTAACAAAATCATTTGAAAGAAGAAAACTAGAAAGCCTTTCATACCAAGCTCTTGGAGCTTGTTTTAAATCATACAAAGCTTTCTCAAGTTTAAAAATAAAATTTGGATGAACATGATCTACAAAACTGGGAGGTTGTTCAATATAAACTTCTTCATTAATAAAACCATTTAAAAATGCACTTTTTACATCCATTTGAAAAAGTTTAAAATTTTTGAAAGATGTAAAAGCTAGTGTAATCCGTATGGCTTCAAGCCGTACTACGGGTGCAAAGGTCTCCTCAAAGTCGATTCCTTCAACTTGAGTGTAACCTTGGGCCACTAACCTAGCCTTATTCCTAATAACATTTCCTGACTCATCCATCTTGTTCCTAAAAATCCACTTAGTACCAATTATTGGTCTACCGTGGGGTCTAGGAACAAGGTGCCAAACTTGGTTGCGCTCAAATTGATTGAGCTCTTCTTGTATTGCTAGCAACCAATATGAGTCACCCTCGGCTTCGAGGATGTTTTTGGTTCAAAATGAGAAATGAATGCAAAATTATCACACAATTCATGGAGTTTGGCGAGTTGTTACCCCTTTAGATACATCACCTATGATGAGATCCTTGGGATGATTTGTAGCGTATCTCCAATCTTTTGGAAGTGGTTGAGATTGTTCCACTTCTTCCTTTTGAACTTCACCAATGGGTTCTTGCTTTTCTTCTTGGATGGGTGAGTCCTTCAAGGAAATTTTCTCCATGTCCTCACCTAATGAGTCAATCTCTACAACATTCTCAACAATAGCATTAGATTCTTCAAATTTACATGATAGTTTCTTCAATAGTATGAGAAGATTTATTGAATACTCTATAAGCTTTGCTAGTACTAGAATATCCAACAAATATTGCTTCATAAGCCTTAGCATCAAATTTACCCAAATTGTCCTTAGTATTCAAAACAAAACACTTGCATCCAAAAACTTTAAAGTATGACACATTTGGTTTTCTTAAATGATAAATCTCAAAAGAGGTTTTGAAAGTATTTTTACACAAATAAATACGGTTTGATATGTAGCATGCGGTGTTTACGGCCTCGGCCCATAGATATTGAGGGAGGCCATATTCACTTATCATAGTCCTAGTCATCTCTTGAAGAGTTCTATTCTTTCTTTCAACTACTCCATTTTGTTGTGGAGTTGTAGGACATGACATTTCATGCTTAATTCCCTTTCATCACAATAAGTCATGAAGAGTTGGTTAACAAACTCTCCACCTCTATCACTTCTTATTTTCAAAATCGAAAATCCTTTTTCTTTTTCAACCCTTTTTCGAAAAATCTTAAAATGCGAAAAAGTTTGATCTTTGTGTTCCAAAAAGAAAACCCATGTAAACCGAAAAAAATCATCAACTAAAACAAAAACATATCTACTTCCATTTAAGCTTTTAGTTTTAGTTGGTCCAAAAATCCATGTGAATTAATTCTAATGGCCTAGTTGACATGATATCCTTGATTGGTTTGAAAGAAGACTTGGTTTGTTTCCCAAGTTGGCACGTACCACAAATGCGGTCTTTTTCAAACTTCAAACAAGGTATACCCTTCACCAATTCCTTAGAATTAATTCTAGTAAGGTGATCAAAAGATGCATGTCCTAATCTTCTATGCCAAAGCCAAGAAATCTCATCAAAAGCATTCAAGTATTTAGTAGAACAATTCAAATTAAGCATGTCAATAATATAGACATTATTATCACGAAATCCGGCGAGAATGCAATCATTGGTTTTACAATCAAAAATTTTGTAAGAAGAATCATCAAACACAACTTTAAGATCACGATCACAAAGTTGAATTATACTAAGCAAATTATGTTTAAGTCCATCAACAAGAACAACATTTTCTATTAAAGGAGATGCACCATTTGAATATTACCTATACCGATGATGGTGCCCTTGGAGTCATCTCCGAAGGTGACGCTGCCACCTTCAACGTACCTTGATAGGGTTGTGAAGTTGTTGATATCCCATGTCATATGCCTTGAACAACCACTATCAAGGTACCACCGCTCCTTATGTCTTGGAGCCTTGGTGTGTACCTACATCAAATAATTTAGGACTTGATTTTGGTACCCATATTTTCTTGGGTCCTAAAGTGTTAGTGTCACGAACCCACACAAGATTATTTGTCCTATTTATTTGATCATAGCAAAATTTAGCTAAATGGACATTCCGACCACAATAAGTACATCTATAAACTCTTCCATATTTAAATGCATAATGTGTGTGTGGCTTACGAACATGTGAATTGTGAGCATGAATAGTTTTAACATGAGTGTTATGTGAAGTGTTGACATGATGAGTATGAGAATTTTTAGCATGGTTGTTTTATCATTCTTAGCATGTGGAGTGTGCTTCTTAGAAAACATTTCCTCTATTTATTAGTATTAAAAGCACAATCTTTTAAAACATTTCCAAAATCATTGATTTTAGCTTTTAACAAGGATAATTCATTTTCATCAATTTTTGGAATTTAGCTTTACAAGCAACTTTATAAGCATCAAATTCTCTTTTAGTTGAAATAAGATTAGAAGAAATTTCTTTCTTTTCTTTGAAACAATTGCAAGTTGATTTTTAAGCATCTCAACTTCCTTTTTCAATTTTGAACACTCTACCTTTTTATCATCATAACTTTCTGAAAGTTCAATAAAAGCATGATCTAACATTTCTCTACTTATTTCATTTTCAACATCAAGTGATTGAGATGTTACCTTGGGTGTGTTTGCCATGAAACACATATTTGCCGTGTCGACCTCATCTTCGGATTCACTTTCCGAATCCCAAGTAGCTTTGTATACCTTCTTTTCAACCAGCATCTTTGCTTCAAGGAGGAGATCATCTTTTTCTTGAAATCGGGGCAATCGGCCATGATGTGACCAGGTTTCCGACAGTTGTAGCATATGATTCTTTTCTCCTCCTTCCCTTCCATTTGTCTTCTATAATTAAGCTTATTCTTGCGGTATATTCTCTTTGCATTTCTTACAAAAAAAGATAGCTCTTCATCATCTTCTTCATCTTCTTCATCATTGTAGTTGGAAGAGGAAGACTTGAAAGCTATGGACTTCTTCTTTTGAGGTACCGCTTCTTCTCTTGCCTTCTTCTCCTTCTCATGAGTCTTAAGGTTTCCAATAAGACTTATGAGATCCATCTTATCTTTATCATTCAACTCCTTTAAGGTGGTAGCCTTGATCTCCCATGAAGAAGGAAGAGCTCGAATCACTTTGCGCACCTTTTGGTCATTGCTTATATCATCACCTAGAGAAGAAAGAGCATTGGTAATCTTAGTAAACTTGGTAATCATAGTATCAATAGACTCATCTTCAATCATTTTAAAACTTTCATATTGGGAACGCAAGAGATCTATTTTGGCTCTCTTGACTTGTGATGTCCCCTCATGAGTGACCAATAAGTGTTGCCAAATCTCATAGGCAGATTTGCAGTGTATAACCCGTGTAAGATCATCCTCATTCAAGGCGGTGAGAAGGGAATTTTGAGAATTAGAATTAGCCTCATATTCCTTGGAGGTAAGTTCGGACCAAGTGTTCTCCTCACTATCGGGTCTAATAAAAGGTTTGGTTAAGGACTTAGCAACTAGACTACCTAGAGATTGAAGAAAAATAGTCATCCTAACTTTCTAAATGGGGAAGTTGAGTCCATCAAATTTGGGAGGGGTCTTAATGTTGTCGGCCATCTTTACTAGTGAAAGTATGTAAATAGTGATTAGCAAATTTTTAGGATCTCTCTAAGGACGTGAAGCCAAAAACTAGAGTCCTAGCTCTGATACCAATTGAAATTACCTAGAGGGGGGTGAATAGGTGATAATGCTAATCAATGCACAAATTAAAAAGTTGTGATGCAACGATCACCCGGAACAAGACTAGAAGCCGAATACCCCGCGAAGGGCTCTGAACTCCTTCCTCGTGATTCCTCTAGATAAGAGTTTGAGGTGCACAATGAAATCTTGTTGTGTGAGTATTGATCGACAATATAGCAATGATTATGAAGCAATGAATATGGAGCAAGTAAATATAACAATGAATATAAAGCAAGTAAATGAAGCAAGTAAACCAAACGCAAACACAAAGAATTTTTCCGAGGTTCGAGCACCCAGCTCTACGTCCCCGCCTCCACCCAGAAGGATTTCCAACCACTATAACTTTCATAAAGAGTTACAACCATACCGAAGCACCCAACTCCTCAATCACAAATACAAGTATCTCTTGGTGATCAAAAGACCACAAACCCTCTTTTGAAAAATCTTTTCCCTTACAAAAACCCTATAGAATAATGTGTAGGATTGAAGCTCAAGTATTGTAAGTGAAAAAGAAAATGAAATTTGAGAGAGTTTTGAATCAAAAACTTCAGAAAAGAGAGATTTTTAAGCACAAAAACAGAAAACAAAACTCTTTTGAAAGACTTTAAACTTTGAATATTTTTGCAAATGCTTGTTGTAATTCCCACAACCCTAATCATCCCTATTTATAGGATAGAGCTAGGGTTTAAAGAGTAAACTAATACAATGGTAATTAGGAAATATTTGACCCAAAAACCAGCCCCTAAACTCGTTTAGAGAAAAACCCACGTTTAAAAACATGTTTTAAAATATAGCCGTTAAGGCTGAAATCCAGCCTCGGTCCGGCCGAAAATAAAGTCGTTGCAGGCCCACGGTCGATCGAAACAAACAGAGAGTTGATGACTTTCAGTCGGCCGAAGGTCAGTCGACCGAAATGGGATCCGGTCGACCGCCCCGGTCGACCGGGAAACGTGCACACATGCACGCACCCAACAGTCAGAAGTCCGGTCGACCGATCGGTCGACCGATCTGACCTGAAACAAAGTCGGTCGACTGGCCGGTCGACCGCATCAGGTCAAAAACTGAATTTTGGAAAAGGTTTTGAAGAGATCTTGATAGTTTTCAAAATAGTTTTGATAAAAACTAGGTATAATACACACAATAGAGTTTGTAAGTAATAAAATATATTTAAAAATATTTTGTATATATATATAGGAGAAACTTTTAGAAAAGACATGTGCGCAAAAACTTATGTGTAGGAATTTGAGCTTCAAACCTATTCACTATTCTTTAACAAACTATAAAACTAAAAACAAATAATGAAGTCTCTGAGCCACAATGAAGTCTTTGAGCCATGCTAGAGCCTTCTCTTCAATGAACACTTTCTCTTGCGCCATTTTCCCTATTAGCACCAAAAACTTTGAAAACTTTGCAATAGCTAAGCAATGGCCATCATAATTGGTACAAACCTGAAACTCATTCTAAACAACTTATTAGTACCATATAGCTTCTATGTGTTTTGTTATCATCAAAACTTTAAACAATTGGAGAGTGTAACTATTTGGGCCAACAATATATTTGTTTGAGTATTGACGTATATTTTAGATCCTACAATTGGTATCATTTCGGGACCAAAATAAATTGTTATTATTAGTAGTAATTATGACTTATTATTTTATTGAGATTATTATAGTTATTAATATTACTAGTGTTATTATTATTATTTTATTGTTGTTAGTATTAAGAGTGTTATTAATCGTTGTTATTAATGTTTATTATTATTTATTATTATGTAATGTTATTGGTATAATTATTAATGTTATGGTTAATTGTTGTTGTTAATATTAGTACTATTATTAATTTAGTAGTAGCATTTTTTATTTCTATGTTCCCTACCCATTTACCCTATATCATAATCTATACCCATTATCTAACCCAAAATCTAATACCCATACATATTACCTATTAATCCATGATTTACCCATTAACCTATACCCATTACTCAATATACCCAAAACCCATTATCCACCCCTATATATATTCTCCTAATCATCTATTTATCCAAAACCAAACCCTAGTCCTATCCCTTCCTCCCAATCTCCCTCAACAACAGCGACACTCCCCCTTACAGCCGCATCTCCTCCTCGCGCACAATACAGCCTGGAGCCCTCTTCACCTGCAGACCCGAGCACAACCCACCGGGACCTTCCCCCATGGCCAGGTCGCAGGCTTGCGAACACCCTCTCCCCCTCATGTTGTGTACCATCTCTCATCTCCTCTGATCTGCAGCCCATAGCAACCGAGCTTTCTCCTCCCTTACCGAGAACCACGGGTAGCAAGCACCTTCCCTGGTTGTTGTTCCTATCTCTGCCTCTTCCAGCACCCAGCCCCCTTCCCTGGCCACGACAGATCAACCCCGGCAGCACCTCCTCCTTAATTACCTCCCACCGTCCAACTCTAGCCCAGGCCATGAATGTCCCATGGCCGAGCCCATCCTTGCCTCCGCCATCTCCCCAGATCTGGTCGATTCCTCTATGGCCTGGCCGAGGCCCCCCTCCTCAGGGCTATCCAATCTCCTCCCAACCGTATCCGGGCTCCTCTCCTCTTGGCCGTGATCCACAACAACTGCACCGTAGCCCGCAACACACCCATGACTGCACTACACCTCCCAAGGCACAACCGAGACCCCTCTTACACTCCAGGCCAGATTGTGCCCTTCTCCTCTCCATCAGCTCTGAGTCCCCATTGCACCCTCTCTTCAGCAGTGCCGGAGCCACGCACCACCCTCCGATCGCCGGCAGCATACCCTCTTCCTCATGACGCTGTGCATCAAGGCCACTCACAATTACCCCATGGCTGTAACCAGTGGCTTCTCCCTACCGCACAGATCCATTCCCGAGCTTTCTCTCCAATCGAGCTCGGAGCCAGGCCTGGAGCACCCTTCCTTGGCGGCCTGCACCCCTCTCCTCCTAGCCTGCCGAGCTCCCTCCCCTTATGCGCATACATCCATCTCCATATCGTGCTCTTCCTTGGTAGGCCGAGATCAACATCCATGCCGCAGATCCACAGTAGCTTGCCCTGCTGCCGCACCAGGCCAACACCTATCTCCTTCTTTCATAACGAGCCCCATGGCAGCACGCAACCCGGATCCCCCAGGCCTCCTTCACCATCACGTATAACCCCCATCACTCGTTGTCTTTGCACCCCTCCTCCATCCTCGCATCACCAGGACCACAACCAACCTTCACACCTGAGCTCCCCCCTCCAGGCCGCACTGCGCTCTGGCCATGACCATATCCTTGTCGTACACCCCTGCTGCCGTGCCTCCCCTCTGCACTGGCCGAGACCCCTTGTGCAATACCCCCACAACCCTTGTAGTCCCCTGCCTCCACTGGTCTGCTGGCAGACCTCGTGGGTACAGGCCACACACATCCTTTGCCGTGAGGCTTCACAACCGAGCACCTATGCATGCCAAGTCCCCTTGGCTGAGCCTATGCAAGGCGCCCAACAGCCCAGAGCTGAGCCTTAGCTTTCCTTCTCCTTCGTCGTCGAGCGTGAGTACCTCAGAACCACCGCTGGAGCACTCCATCTCTTCCGTGACCTCCACCGGAGCCCGAACTCATCACCGATCTCCTCCGCGAGATCCGCCAGAGCTCCGACAATGTTGGCTGTGAGTTAATCTCTCTCAATGTGTGTTTATATTATGAGTTATGTAAATATTTACATGTTGGGAATGTGTATATGATTGTGTGTAATATGTATATATTTAGATGTTTTTAATTAATATGTGTATATATAGTGTATATAAGTATGTATGTATACTTGTGTATACTAATGAAGAGCGTATGCATATTAATATGTGTATTATTTTATAAGTGTGTGTTATTTGGGTGTTTGGGAGCACATGTGCATGGAGGTGTGCATGTTTGTTGTGTATATATGAGTGTATCCTATGTTTGTATTGTACGTGTGTGTATGCACGTGTGGCGTACATGTGTAAGTGCGCACATGTGCTAGTGTGTTTTGTGTGGGTGTTAATTCCACTCTCTCTGTGTATGGTTGCGTGGTGCAGCGATTCGGACTCGTTTGCGTGATCAGAACATGGTAACATGAGATTCAGATTAGTGTGTTGGTCCAAAAGGTTACACTCTCTATTTGTTTAAGTTTTGATGATAATAAAACACATAGAAGCTATTTGGTACTAATAAGTTGTTTTAGAATGAGTTTCAGGTTTGTACTAGTCTTGATGGCTTTTTTTAAGCATATTGCAAGGATAATGGCGCTAAAAGCATGTTGATAGGTAAATGGCGCAAGATGACGTTTTCATAAGAGAGGAGGCTCTAACTTAGCGTAACGCGGCTCGGAGACTTCTTTTTCTAATTTTTATATTTTTAGTTTGTTAAAGGATAGTGTATAGTGTTGAAGCTCAATATTCCCCACAAACAAGTTTTTGCACATAATTTTCAAAAAATATTTCTCCTTTATATAAAATATTTCTATAAACCTATTTTAATATTTGCAAACTCTATTTTATATAGTGTACTAAGTCTTGACCAAAATTATTTTTGAAAATTATTAGATCTTCAAAAACATTCTCAAATATAAAACAGTTTTGACCTGTTGCGGTCGATCGGACGGTCGACCGGCTCTGTTTCAGGTCAGAACGGTCGACCGGGCGGTCGATCGCACTTCTGACCGTTGGGTACGTGCATGTGTGCACGTTACCCGGTCGATCGGGCGGTCGACCGGACTCCATGTCGGTCGACCGAGCTTCGGCCGACTGAAAGCACCTTAGTCTCTGTTTGGGACGGTCGACTGGGCGGTCGACCGTGGGCTGGCAACGGTCATATATTTTGAAAACCGGTCGACCGGCCAGTCGACCGTGAGCTAATTTTCAGCCTAAACGGCTAGTTTTTAAAACACGTTTTAAAACGTGTTTTTCTTCTCTAAACGAATTTTAAGGCTTGATTTGGGTCTAATCTTTCCTGATTAATCATAATAACAGTTTACCTTTTAATCCCTACCTTTATCCTATAAATAGGGATGATTAGGGTTGAGAAGAACACAACAATTTTTGCAAAAGAAATCAAAGTTTGAGTCTATTCAAAAGAAGTTTTTGCTAGCAGTTTTTGTGCTCAAAATTCTCTCTTTTCTCTGAAGTTTTTGAATCAAAACTCTCTTCAATTTTATTTTATTTTTCACTTACAAAACTTGAGCTTCAATCCTATACATTATTCTCTAGGGTTTTTGTAAGGGAAAAGTTTTTCAAAAGAGAGTTTGTGGTCTTTTGATCACCAAGATATTATTGTATTTGTGGCTCCACTACCTCTGGACTAGAGGAGTGTGATTGAGGAGTTGGGTACTCCCTTGTGGTTGTAATTCTTTGTGGAAGTTATAGTGGTTCGAAAATCCTTCTGGGTGTAGGCGGGGACGTAGAGCTGGGTGCTCGAACCTCGAAACAAATCTCAGTGTTTGTGATTGATTTATTTGTGTTATTTACTTGCTTTCCATTCATTATTATATTGTCGATTACTCTCACAACAAGATTGCATTACGCACCTCAAACTCTTATTTAGAGGAATCACGAGGAAGAAGTTCAGAGCCCTTCCGGGGTATTCGGCTTCTAATCTTGTTACGAGTGATCGTTGCATCATATCATTTTAAATTTGTGCATTGATTAGCATTATCACCTATTCACCCCCCTCTAGGTGATTTCAATTGGTATCAGAGCTAGGGCTCTAGTTTTTGGCTTCACATCCTTAGAGAGATCCTAAATTTGCTAATCACTATTTTCATATCTTCATTCATTCACTAGTAAAGATGGCCGATAACATTAAGACCCCTCCCAAATTTGATGGACTCAACTTTTCCATATGGAAAGTTAGGATGACCATTTTTCTATAATCTCTAGGTAGTCTAGTTGCTAAGTCTTTGACCAAGCCTTATAATAGACCCGAAAGTGAGGAGGACACTTGGTCCGAACTTACCTTCAAGGAATTTGATGCTAATTCAAAGGCTCAAAATGCCCTACTTTTAGCTTTGAATAAGGATGACTTAACACGGGTTATCCATTGCAAATCTGCCTATGAGATTTGGCAACACTTATTGGTCACTCACGAGGGAACATTACAAGTCAAGAGAGCTAAAATAGATCTTTTGTGTTCCCAATATGAAAGTTTTAAAATGCTAGAAGATGAATCTATTGATGATATGATTACCAAGTTTACTAAGATTACAAATGCTCTTTCTTCTCTAGGTGATGAAATAAGCAACGACCAAAAGGTGCGTAAGGTGATTCGTGCTCTTCCTTCGTCATGGGAAATCAAAGCTACCACCTTGAAGGAGTTGAATGACAAAGATGAGATGGAGCTTATAAGTCTTATTAGAAATCTTGAGACTCATGAGATGGAGAAGAAGGCTAGAGAAGATGCGGTACCTCAAAAGAAAAAGTCTATATCTTTCAAGTCTTCCTCCACCAACTACGATGATGAAAAAGATGAAGAAGATAATGAAGAGCTATCTCTTCATGTGAGAAATGTAAAGAGAAGTACCGCAAGAATAAGCTCAACTATAGAAGGCGATGGGAAGGGAAGGAGGAGAAAAGGATCATATGCTATAACTGTCGAAAACCCGGACACATCATGGCCGATTGTCCAGATTTCAAGAAAAAGATATCCTCCTCCTTGAAGCAAAAGAAGTCGGTTGAAAAGAAAGTGTACAAAGCCACTTGGGATTTGGAAAGTAAATCCGAATATGAAGTCGACACGACAAATATGTGTTTCATGGCAAACACACCTAAGGTAACTACCCAACCACTTGATGATGAAGTGAAATAAGTAGAGAATTGTTAGTACATGCTTTCGTTGAACTTTCAGAAAGTTTTGATGATAAAAAGGAAGAGTGTTCAAAATTGAAAAAGGAAATTGAAATACTTAAAAATCAACTTGCCATTTCTTCAAAAGAAAAGGATGAACTATCTTCTAATCTTATTTCAACACAAAGAGATTTTGATGCCTATAGAGTTGCTTGTAAAATATCCTAAAATTGATGAAAATGAATTTTCCATGTTAAAAACTAAAATCAATGATTTGGAAAATATTTTAAAAGAATGTGCTTTTAACAATACTAAATTAGAAGAAATATTTTCAAAGAAGCATATGCATACTCCACATGCTAAAAATGATAAAACATCTCATGCCAACACTTCACATGTTCATTATGCCAACACATCACATGTCAATCATGCTAAAACTACCCATGCTAATTATGCTTTTAAATATAGAAGAATTTATAAATGTACTTATTGTGGCCGGAATGGCCATTTAGCTAAATTTTACTATGATCATATAAATAGTACAAATAATCTTATGTGGGTTCGAAACACTAACGCTTTAGGACCCAAGAAAATTTGGGTACCAAAATCAAGTCTTAAATCATTTGATATAGGTACACACCAAGACTCCAAGACGTAAGGAGCGGTGGTACCTTGATAGTGGTTGTTCAAGGCATATGACATGGGACATCAATAATTTTACAACCATATCAAGGTACGTTGAAGGTGGCACCGTCACCTTCGGAGATGACTTCAAGGGCATCATCGTCGGTATAAGTAACATTAAGATTGGTGCATCTCCTTTAATTGAAAATATTGTTCTTGTTGATGGGCTTAAACATAACTTGCTTAGTATTAGTCAACTATGTGATCGTGGTCTCAAAGTTGTGTTTGATGAATCTTCTTGCAAAATTTTTGATTGTAAAACCAATAATCGTATTCTTACTGGATTTCGTGAAAATAATGTCTATATTATTGACATGCTTAATTTGGATTGTTCTACTAAATGTTTAAATACTTTTGATGAAATTTCATGGTTATGGCATAGAAGATTAGGACATGCATCTTTTGATCACCTTGCTAGAATTAATTCTAAGGAATTTGTGAAGGGTATTCCTTATTTGAAGTTTGAAAAAGACCGCATTTGTGATGCGTGCCAACTTGGAAAACAAACCAAGTCTTCTTTCAAACCAATCAAGGATATCATGTCATCTAGGCCTTTAGAATTGATTCACATGGATCTTTTTGTACCAACTAAAACTAAAAGCTTAAATTGAAATAGATATGTCTTTGTTTTAGTCGATGATTTCTCTCGTTTCACTTGGGTTTTCTTTTTGAGCATAAAGATCAAACTTTTTCACATTTTAAGATTTTTCGAAAGAGGGTTGAAAAAGAAAAAGGATTTTTGATTTTACGGATATGAAGTGATAGAGGTGGTGAGTTTGTCAACCAACTCTTCATGACTTATTGTGATGAAAAAGGAATTAAGCATGAAATGTCATGTCCTAGAACTCCACAACAAAATGGAGTAGTTGAGAGGAAGAATAGAACTCTTCAAGAAATGGTTAGGACTATGATAAGTGAATATGGGCTCCCTCAATACTTATGGGTCGAGGCCGTAAACACCGCATGCTATATATCAAACCGTATTTATTTGTGTAAAAATACTTTCAAAACCTCTTTTGAAATTTATCATTTAAGAAAACCAAATGTTTCATACTTTAAAGTTTTTGGATGCAAGTGTTTTGTTTTGAACACTAAAGATAATTTGGGTAAATTTGATGCTAAGACTTATGAAGCAATCTTTGTTGGCTATTCTAGTACTAGCAAAGCATATAGAGTGTTCAATAGATCATCTCATACTATTGAAGAATCTATGCATGTTAAATTTGAAGAATCTAATGCTATTGTTGAGAATGTTGTAGAGATTGACTCATTAGGTGAGGACATGGAGAAAATATCCTTGAAGGACTCACCCATCCAAGATGACAAGTAAGAACCTATTGGTGAAGTTCAAAAGGATGAAGTGGAACAATCACAACCACTTCCTAAAGATTGGAGATACGCCTCAAATCATCCCAAAGATCTCATCATAGGTGATGTATCAAAGGGGGTAACCACTCGCTCCAAACTCCATGATTTGTGTGAAAATTTTTCATTCATATCTCATTTTGAACCCAAAAATATCCTTGAAGCCGAGGGTGACTCATATTGGTTGCTAGCTATGCAAGAGCTCAATCAATTTGAGCGTAACTAAGTTTAGCCCCTTGTTCCTAGACCCTATGATAGGCCAATAATTGGTACTAAGTGGATTTTTAGGAACAAGTTGGATGAGTCAGGAAATGTTATTAGGAATAAGGCTAGGTTAGTGGCCCAAGCTTACACTCAAGTTGAAGGAATCGACTTTGAGGAGACCTTTGCACCCGTAGCACGGCTAGAAGCCATACAGATCACACTAGCTTATGCATCTTATAAAAATTTTAAACATTTTCAAATGGATGTAAAAAGTGCATTTTTAAATGGTTTTATTGACGAGAAAGTTTATGTTGAACAACCTCCCGGTTATGTGGATCATGTGCATCCAAATTTTGTTTTCAAACTTGATAAAGCATTGTATGGTTTAAAACAAGCTCTAAGAGCTTGGTATGAAAGGCTTTCTAGTTTTCTTCTTTCAAATGATTTTGTTAAAGGCAAAGTAGACACCACATTATTTACTAAACATGTTGAGAGTGACATTCTTATAGTTCAAATATATGTTGATGATATAATTTTTGGTTCTACTAATGAGTTACTTTATTAAGGAGTTTGAACAATGTATGCAACGTGAATTTGAGATGTCATTGATGGGTGAATTGAACTATTTTCTTGGACTCCAAATCAAGCAAATGCGTGTGGGATTTTCATATGTCAAGCCAAGTACTCCAAGGAACTCATCAAGAAATTTGGGCTTGAAGACTCAAAAATTTGCAACACTCCCATGGCCACTACCACCAAGCTTGATAAGGATGACCAAGGTAAGTGTGTTGATATAAAATTGTATAGAAGAATGATTGGTAGCTTGTTGTATTTAACGGCTAGTAGGCCGGATATTATTTTAGTGTGTGTCTTTGTGCTAGATTCCAATCTTGTCCCAAAGAATCTCATTTAATTGCGGTAAAACGCATTATTCGTTATGTTAAGGGCACTATTGGAATGGGTCTTTGGTATCCGAAAACTGGAGAATTCTCAATGACAAGTTTTTCGGATGCCGACTATGCCGGTTGTAGATTGGATAGGAAGAGTACTAGTAGAACATGTCAATTTCTTGGTAATTGTCTTGTTTCATGGTCTTCCAAGAAATAAAATTCGGTAGCCCTCTCAACCGCCGAGGCGGAGTATGTTGCGGCGGGGGCTTGTTGTGCTCAAGTCCTTTGGATGAAACATACTCTCCTTGATTATGATTTGCATTATGATCATATAAAAATATTTTGTGATAATACTAGTACTATTCATATGACTAAGAATGCAAATCAACATAGTAAGACAAAGCACATTGAGATTCGATATCACTTCCTTAGAGATTATTTTGAGAAAGGTGATATTGATATTGATTATGTTTCTTCCGATTTTCAACCTGCCGATATTTTCACTAAACCACTTGACTATAATAGATTTTCTTTTATATGTGGTGAACTAAATGTTTATGTTGTTGAATAAGGAAGTTTTCTTACTAACATATCCCTTTTTGATGTATGACAAAAAGGGGGAGAAATCTGTGTTTTATGGTTTGGTTTATGATTTGGTGTTTTATGTGTTTTATGGTTTGGTTTATGATTTGGTGTTTTATGGTTGATGGTTGATTTGGTGTTTTATGGTTGCTTTCTTTCAAAAATTCTCTCATAATAAATTATTTTATACTTGTTTAATATAGCATTATTTGAGGAGAAATTTTTACCTCTCATTTATATCTTGTGTTATAACCTATATGTTTTGTCATCATCAAAAAGGGGAAGATTGTTAGCCCAAAAGGTTACACTCTCTATTTGTTTAAGTTTTGATGATAACAAAACTCATAGAAGCTATTTGGTACTAATAAGTTATTTTAGAATGAGTTTCAGGTTTGTACTAGTCTTGATGGCTTTTTTTAAGCATATTGCAAGGATAATGGCGCTAAAAGCATGTTGATAGGTAAATGACGCAAGAGGACGTTTTCATAGGAGAGGAGGCTCTAGCTTGGGTAACGCGGCTCGGAGACTTCTTTTTCTAGTTTTTATATTTTTAGTTTGTTAAAAGATAGTGTATAGTGTTGAAGCTCAATATTCCCCACACACAAGTTTTTGCACATGATTTTCAAAAGATATTTCTCCTTTATATAAAATATTTCTATAAACCTATTTTAATATTTGCAAACTCTATTTTATATAGTGTACTAAGTCTTGACAAAAATTATTTTTGAAAATTATTAGATCTTCAAAAACATTCTCAAATATAAAACAGTTTTGACCTGTTGCGGTCGACCGGCTCTGTTTCAGGTCAGAACGGTCGACCGCACTTCTGACCGTTGGGTGTATGCATGTGTGCACGTTACCCGGTCGACCGGGCGGTCGACCGGACCCCATGTCGGTCGACCGAGCTTCGGCCGACTGAAAGCACCTTAGTCTCTGTTTGGGACGGTCGACCGGGCGGTCGACCATGGGCTGGCAACGATCATATATTTTGAAAATCGGTCGACCGGCCGGTCGACCGTGAGCTATTTTTCAGCCTAAACGGCTAGTTTTTTAAACACGTTTTAAAACGTGTTTTTCTTCTCTAAACGAATTTTAAGGCTGGATTTGGGTCTAATCTTTCCTGATTAATCATAATAACAGTTTACCTTTTAATCCCTACCTTTATCCTATAAATAGGGATGATTAGGGTTGAGAAGAACACAATAATTTTTGCAAAAGAAATCAAAGTTTGAGTCTATTAAAAGAAGTTTTTGCTCTCAGTTTTTGTGCTCAAAATTCTCTCTTTTCTCTTAAGTTTTTGATTCAAAACTCTCTTCAATTTTATTTTATTTTTTACTTACAAAACTTGATCTTCAATCATATACATTATTCTCTAGGGTTTTTGTAAGGGAAATTTTTTTCAAAAGAGAGTTTGTGGTCTTTTCATCACCAAGATATTATTGTATTTGTGGCTCCACTACCTCTGGACTAGAGGAGTGTGATTGAGGAGTTGGATACTCGCTTGTGGTTGTAATTCTTTGTGAAAGTTATAGTGGTTCGAAAATCCTTCTGGGTGAAGGCGGGGACGTAGAGTTGGGTGCTCGAACCTCGAAACAAATCTCAGTGTTTACGATTGGTTTATTTGTGTTATTTACTTGCTTTCCATTCATTATTATATTGTCGATCAATACTCTCACAACAAGATTGCATTGCGCACCTCAAACTCTTATTTAGAGGAATCACGAGGAAGGAGTTCAGAGCCCTTCACGGGATATTCGGCTCTTAATCTTGTTACGAGTGATCGTTGCATCATATCATTTTAAATTTGTGCATTGATTAGCATTATCATCTATTCACCCTCCCTCTAGGTGATTTCATAGTGTTCACTGTGGACCCGATACACTAGCGATTCAAAGACCGACGTATGAGATGATCTAGAGATCCATACCAGTTCGTTATTTGTTAGAGATATCCAGTCACTAAATCATCTTTAATAATAACATGTATTATTGCTTGTTATAAAAAAACACCATAACCCAGGGAACATGGATAATTGCCTAATGATGCGTGTCGTGTATTTTGGAAGGGAGGTATGGTATACCAAGTTTAGGTTCCACCATGGGGAACAAAGGTAGTACTGACTACCTAGTTATTCAGTTATTCAGTTCTCAGTTATTAGGACTATGCCCGGACTACGACGCCACACCAGTTATTCTTTTGTGTGGGGGTGTGGTCTTCAGTTATTAGGGCCTTGCGGTCCATCCTGGTTCAGTGCAAGAAATGTTAGTCCATGGTATCAGGCAAGCACGGTACCCTTTTAAAACACATGCACTACATTGGCAGGCAGTTACAACAACGATAATCTTATTTGATATGTAGGAAAACAACTGTGGTATGGAACACAGCTTAGTACTACATTAGTTAGGTTAATAATAACAAACCAGACTAGTGACATATGTTAGTGTTTCTCGAAAAAAATTGAAAGCCTGTAAATTCTTTGTTTGATTGTAAAGAAAATTACAACGGATCAACAATCCGATTACAAAAGAGGGGAGAATGATTAGATATCCCCTTTGTTTAAAGATGGGTTCTTTATTTAGCGATAGAAAGTGAATCTTATTTTTCGCTGACTAGGTGAACGTCAAGCTCTTATGGGAATCTTCCCCTCGGATCACGACGGGGTAGCACAACTTCTATCTAATGGAATCTCAAAGAGATATAGGCAAGAAACTTGGACTCAACAAGTTGGTAGAAGAGTTTAACTCTTTTTTAGTATTTCTCAGCTGAAAATTTCGACTAAACTTGACCAAGTTCGACCGACCCCTCTTCAAAAGCAAACTGAGCTATTTATAGGCGTTGTAGGGGTAAAACTGTCCCGTAAAAATCCTCCATAATGGGAGTTAATTTCCCTCATTACGTGGGCAGTAATTGACCCAGTAATGAGGGTAGTTACAACTGAGACGCAGGGCTCCTTTGCTGGACACGGGCTTCGAGCCTTGTTAGACGCAATCTTCGAGCCTTGCTAGAAGCGGGCTTTGAGCTCTGCTGAGACACGGCGGGCTTCGAACCCTGCATCTTAGCATTGCAGTGATGCTGACACACGAATTTTGAGCCTCGCGTTTTGACACTGCGGTGATGATAGGACGCGGCCTTCAAGCTCTGCGTCTTGGCATTGCAGTGATGCTGGGACGCGAGTTTCGAGCCTCGCGTTTTGACATTGTAGTAATGTTGTGACGCGTGCTTCAAACTCTGCGTTTTGGCATTGCAGTGAATGGCTTTAATTAGCCTCGTGTCTGAAGTATAAACCATTCTATCTGATGACTTGTCTTTAGTGAATTTCAGACAGTCTACAGAACCCTCTCCAAAGTTTTCAAAACTCCGCGGTTGACTGAGACGGGTTTTGATTTACTTTGAATTTTTTCTCTGGCAGCAAGCTCTCAAGATTGGACTGGCAATCTTTTGAGATACTGTGAGCTCGATCTTGTCTAGATCTTGGTCTTTGTGAGTGTACTGTTAAACTCTTTAAGGTTACCAGAGATGATCATCGTGAGTGTCTGGATACGCAGTCTAGAACTTTTCGGTGCTCTGAGCTATTTGTTGGTGTACAGTTGAACCAGGGGAATAATCATCTGCTTTCGCCAATGTACAGTTGAACTGATTGCGAAAGTAAAGACTGAACACAGGGTTTTTATAAACGCAAAGGTCATATTGTTTTGGAGACGCGGACCTCGTCTAAAGTAGAAGTGCGATTCTCACTCATTGGAGAGATGCGAACATTGAAATGAAGATGCAGCTCTCATTTCGTTGAAGTGACGCAGACTTCGAGGTAGAGACGCAGACTTTTCATTATTGAAGAGACGCGGCTCTGTTGTGTTTCCAAGGTGCGAGTTTCCTTCAAAGTGAACACACACCTTTCACTTGATGTAGAAACGCGACATTGAGCATTACCAAACGCAGTCTTGCTTCATAGTAGAGACGCAGCTCTCGCTGGAAATAGAGGCATAACTCTCTTATTTTGTCAAGACGCGGGCATAGAATACTGAAGAGATACAGTCTTCAGAGTGGAGACGCGACTCTCACTTTGTTGAAGTAATGCAGACTTCAAGGTAAAGATGCATATCTCTTTTTGCTAGAGAGACGCGGCTATGTTAAATGCGAGACTCGCATTCTGGGTGCATTACCACATGTCTGACGGAGCTTGAAGAGACACTGTTCTCTTAACACATGAGGTTCGCGTTCGAGACGCGTGGCGCGTTGCCACGCGTCCAGTGACAATTGGCCTTGAGATATGGGCCGTGTATGTCGGTGGATTACTGTGTCTATAAAATGACGCAGTCTTTCAAGAGTCATCATTAGACTCTTTTCTTCTTCGTTTGAACTCCGCGTCAAGAGTTTTCAAGAATAAGAAAAGCTTAGAGTTTCTTCTTCTTTCTTGTCTTCTATATAGAATTCACGGTCGAGATGGCCCCAAAGACTAATCTGTGGCTTCGTCCTCGAGCACTGTCGCTCCAGAGGCTCGAATGGGTGGTTTCTCTATGCAGGAGGCCCCCATTTAGGTAATAAAACCATTTGAATTGGTTTTCACCATTAAAGAACTTGAAGAGTTATCTTAACTGTTAAGATTTGAACCGCCAACGCGAGGCTCACGCCCGTGTTTGATTTTCAGACGCGACTCTTGCACTGATAGGCAAGATGCGGGTTTGACGACCTCCGCGTCTTCGTTTCATCAGCTTGAGTCTGTGTCTGTTTGTTGAATGTGGGCTTCGTTGAGCCCTGCGTTTGGTCCTAACACTTAGAGAATTTTTCTAAGTTGGGGAGTTCAGATATAGATTTCATGTGAACCTCGTGTCTCTGAGGTTTGACATGGGTTTCATTGAGTTTCGCGTCTGAGTCCAACACTTAGAGAAATTTCTAAGTTGTGAATTTTCAAATGCAGGATGCGTGTGAGCCTCGCGTCTTTGAGTTTAGACACGGGTTTCGTCGAGCTCCGCGTTTTAGTCATTAGACACGGTTCTGCGCTGAACCTTGCGTCTGAGCTTCAAAACTTAGACATTTTTCAGGTTTCTGACTGTCGTGTTGTCCTTTTTGCAGTGCGATACTCCTCAAATTCTCTGTCCAAAAAGTGTCACTTTGGACATGTAGGTGGTGCTGACTCAAACCTTACGTTCGTGCTCCCAGAGGCTGCTTTAGCCGAAATTAAAGGAGCGTCGAGACAGGCTCAATAATCCTAGTATGCTGACCTTCTGGGAGATTATGACCAATGGGCGATTTGAGTCTGACACCCATATCGTACTGAAGAAACCTGACTTCTTTTTCGGCGATGCCATTAATGAGGACAATAGGGTATTATATGACAGAGACTACAAATGGCTCTGCCAGATTGGGGACAAGAGGTTCTTCCTTTCCAATATGGAGAGGATGTACCCCTTGGCGTATCTGCAGCACACGTCGGTACACCGCGCAATGGAGTGAGACCTCTCTAAGTCTATCTCTGGCATGTCCTTTGGCAAATTGGGTGCGAATGAACCCTACCCTGCTGGTCATGGGAGAGATGTATTTGCGCTACATCCCGGACTGGTCAGGGCTGAGTATCCGACAGGGGAAACCCCTCAATTGGCCGCCACCTTCATCAATCAATTCTTGAAGGTGAGGGGTGATTTTCTCGCTGACTTCCGCCGCTCGGTGGGTCCTGATTAGTCTATAATTCTGCATTAGTATATCACATTTTCCCATCGATTTATGAGTAAAATGTTGGTCTAAACCGTGTTTTGGTCCCCCTTACAGATAAATCAGGAGTTTAAGGGCAAAGGAGTAATAAGAGCTTAATTAACCCCATTTTTGGGTAATTAATTCCGGATTTCTTGGAGACCAAGCAAGGGAACATCTAGAAGATGCATTGAACCTAGACCTTTACTCACGTCAGACGAATATTCGGGCGAAAATACCAGAATTGGGATATACCAGGAAGATCCTAGAAGCGTCATGAAGCCACGCACCAAAATCAGGGACTTTTGTCCCTGGTATTGCCGCGGATCCGCGGCAATATGGTGGGCCCACGCGTCGATTTTCAACGCGTGGGCCCGTCTCGTCTTCTAGAAGCTATTTTTGCCTATAAAACCCCTGTAGAGGCCCAGAACGCAAGCAGTTTTTGATTTTAGGCTAGGGTTTCTATCTTTAGTGTAGTGTAAGTAGGTGTTCTTTCTTTCTTTTATTTTGTATTTTCTTTTCTTTTTAGATCTTGTAGTAGGGCTGAGAGATTCAGAGAGAGATAGAGAGGGATTGATGTAATAGATGGGGACAGTCTATGTAAAGGTGCCTCCTTTCTTCTCCAATGTAATCTTCTCCATCTTCTACATGATGCTTGACTAACTTTTTTTCTCATGGCAATCTAACTACTAACCACTAACCATCTAACCACTTACTTGATAATCAACATAAATCTAATAGCCTCTACAAGGCCTTGCTCTTGCAAGAGCCATTGATAGCTCATGATGATGGATTCTAACATTCTAACATTTCTAACATCTAACCCACTAACTTGCTAATTTGCAATGTCTTCTTTATTTCATGCTCACTGATTGGTCGCTAATGTTGCACATTTATTATCATATTCACATACTTATTATAGAATAAACTCTGCATTGTCCTAATTAAATGTTTAATTTATTTGCAGGCCCATTCCTAAAGGACAGTGAAGAGAAATGAGCCCAAAAGCCCACCAAATTCTGAATTAAATCAGAATTAATTTGAACTCAGTGAATCAGGGCAAAATCAGAGAGGTTGAAAATCGGTTGAGAAGAATCCTCCCAGAATCGATCGGTTGAAGCAAAGATCAAAGGCCATTTTGTCAAAATCTCGGACTTAAACTGCAAATCCAACTGAAGATAAAAGCCAGAACGAGAAGCCGGGAAGCTCCATCAACAGGGTGTGGCCACCTGGCCACACCCTGGCCGCGTTGGCCGCGGTTTCGCGGCTTGGTTAGAGAGTTAGGGGGAGCGTTTGCTCCCCCTATCTTCATACTCTCCTGTAGGTTGGGTTTTTGCCTATAAAAGGGTAGGATTTGCACTGAAAATGGGACGATCATGTAGAGATAGGATTTAGCCCAGTTTTTCATTTTGTAGTTTAGGTTTTTATTTTCTTTTTATGTAACTTTAATTTGTATGTAAGCTTAGGTTAGATTGAGATTCATGTAAGTAAGAGAGAGAGGCTTATGTTTAGAGTGACACCGATGTACCCTCCTCCTTTCTTCCATTGTTTCAAGCAATAAAAGGTAATACATTTTATGTTCTTCTTTACTTTTATTTTCTTCTTCTTCTTTCTACTTTACCTCTTTTGGTTTTGATGAGCTTGCAAGTGAATCCAGAAGCATAAGTATAACAATGTCTGTGTGAGTGCCAAAGATAATTCATGGTGATGTTCTCCTCCTCAAGATCCGTATCAGTTCATTCTTGCTCGTCTTGATGATATAATACGAATGGGGACTGAGCTCGATCCTATGGCTTATGCGTTGAACGCCTCCGAAGTAAGGTAGAACATGCAAGGGTTCCAGGTAAGTCATCAACCAAACTAGGTGAGTACTTCTTTAATCTTCTTTCTTTTCTTTCTTAGTTTAGATCACCAACACGATTTCTTTCATCACTTCTTTTCTATTTCTTTGTAAATAGTCATTCTCCATCTTTCTCCACCTTCTCATTCTACCGCTTTCTTTTTAACTTTAACCTAACTCTTCTTTTTCATTTTCATTTCTTAAAACAAAGAAGAACTTTCATTTTTCTTCACAAAAATTTCAATAAAACCTTGAACTCTTTTATCGCTAACCCTCATTGTGGATCACGACCCGCATAGCCACTTGCTATCGCGGTAGAATTGAGCACTTGCACATCTCTATTTTTAAGTTCTGAAATTTCGTATTTTGTGTGCAGGTTTAAGCCTCAATCACTCACCTCTAACTGGTTTTGATGATTTAATAGTAGCTTGCAACTTGTTACGTGGTATAGATTTGTTGTTTGAATGTAGAAGAACAATCTTATGGGCCATGCTCTGTATCGTCTCTTGAAGCCAAGGATTAGTGATGACTAAGGATCCATATGAGGCAACTATCACTAAGAGATTAGCATGGTTAGTGGAGCAATTAGTAGTTAGTAGCCATGAGTTTTATTTTACTTTATTTTAAAAACCAATTACAAACTCTTTTATCATTTTTTTTCTATCATTGATTTTACCATCCCTTAGTTCACCTTTGTTTCATCTTCTTTTCTATTTTGTTTTTCAAACCACTTCTCTTTTGTTTTCTTCGCTGCTTTCATCGCCTTCTTCACCTACCACATGCTTGATTTCTTTCTCTTTTCTTTTCTTACCTTTTTGTAATTCTTTTAAACAAAGAAGAATTGTTAACATAACACGTGAATAAAGACTGTTAACGCTTCTATCGCCTCCCGTCCCTGTGGATTCGACCCGTTGAGCCAATGTTATAATGGAAGTATCGAGGAAACATTAGCACATAAGAGCTTTTACATTGATTCCACAAAATACACGTTTTAAGAGTACTAGTTCCGCTCCGATAGAATTTTTGGCGCCGTTGCCGGGGACGGGAATGGTTTTGATCTCACGTTTTTGTTAACATTTTTTTCTCTGTTTTGGTGTGCAGGTCAAATTTTGCAGGAACTGAATATTGCAGAACACCCATTAGCATTGTAGCTCCCTGATCTAGAAAGCAGGGACCCAGCTTTCAAAGTAACGCCGCGCAAACGCGACTTTAGCCGCGCAAACCGGCCAATTTGTCGCATCTGTATATATTGTTGTGCTGGGATGTGTATATTGTAATAGCTAGTGGATTTGTGCTGCTATTTTTCTGTTTTGATTGCTTACACACTGCAATAAATTAAAGAACTAAAATACGGTATTTGGACGCTTTTAAAATGGTTTAGACATTTGCATTTAGGCACGTGTCAATTCAATTCCAATATACTGTATTTTGTTCTGTTGTTGTGATTTGGATTGAGGTGTACATATGGCATTGCATATAGCATAGGACAAACACATGGGTGACTTAATGTTTTGTGTTATATTCTTATTTATATTGCACATTTGCACGAATCGGACTTAAGGGCATAACCCAATACAAGATAAGGTGGGGATTTCATCACCCTTCCTTAGCCCAAAAACCACCTCCCCACTCACACAACCCAAGCCCTAATAAAAATTGATAGAAGTTAGCGCCTAAGGACATCTCGGACTCATTAAGAGATTGACCGAGGGTGAATCTTACTCTGGTAAAATCGGTATCTAAGGTTGGGGATTAAGAGGTTACGCCTCAAAGATACCATGGTTTGGCGTAATTAAGGTCCGTTGCTTACGCACGGATACCTCCCACCGTATTTTGCCCCTACCTGGTCGATTAGCTTGTGGTCAGATTAAAGCAATAATCTCCCCCGGGTAATCGACTAGTTAGGAGTCGTCTAGGTCAACCTTAGTATAGGCTTGATTTTGACTTTTTCTTTCTTTTTGTTTGTTTGTTTGCTTTTCCTTTTTTGTTTATGATTGTTTGTGAAATAGAATTCAACAATAACAATTCTTTCAAACCGAATATGAATCCATATTTCACACTGACCCCATTTGTTTTGGATAATTCCAACTCGGTTTTTCACAATATGAAACAACCAAATACACCGGATTGGACTTATCCGAATCAATACAACCCATACCCACAATCTTATGACTATAATTTCCAAAATAATTTTAACTCTTCATAGAGTCAATGAGGATTCACCTCCCCCGAGTTAAATTTTCAACCTCCTTGTCCACCGTGTCCACCTTGTCCACAATTTACACAATATTCATTCCTTAATTTTGCTTCCTATACTCCTTTTTCTGGACCTCCCATTGAAGAAAAATCTGAGTTAGAAAAGAGTATAGAAGCTAACCTACAAGAGGCCGAGCGACAACGTCAGAAAATGTTGGCCTCTCCAATTCCATAATATTTTCAAGAGTCTTACTCAGTTCCACCTCCTCATAATAAACAACCATCTGCCCTGGAAACGAGTAAGGAACTCTTGTGTGAGTCCAAGCTTCAATTTCAAACCATGTTGGACTCACAATCTTCACTATCTTTTCAAAACCAAGATTCTTATACTCCATTTCTGGACCATCCACTTGCAGAAAAATCAAGTCTCGAAAAAAGTATAGAAGTCTTGTAAGAGTCCGCATTATAATTTTAAAATCTTCTTCTCAGTCTATTGATAGGTTGAAGTCAATGTAAAAGCTCGTGTGTGCTAATGTTCCCTCGATACTTCCGTTATAGCATTGGCTCAACGGGTCGAATCCACAGGGACGGGAGGCGATAGAAGCATTAACAGTATCTATTCACGTCGTTTGTTAACAGTTCTTTTTTGTTAAAGAACGAAAAAGAAAATAAAAGAAAATAAATCCAGAATGTGAGAGGTGAGGAGAGCGATGAAAACAACGATGTGGAAACAAAATAAGAAGTGCTTTAGAAAACAAAAAGAAGATGAAACAAAGGTGAACTAAGAGGATGGTAAAAACAATGAAGAAAATGATAAAAAGGATTTTGGAAATTGTTTTTAAAACAAGATAAAATAAAACTCATGGCTACTAACTACTAATTGCTCCACTAACCATGCTAACCTCTTAGTGATAGTTGCCTCACATGGATCCTCGGCCATCACTAATCTTTGGCTTCAAGAGACGATACAGAGCATGGCCCATAAGATTGTTCTTCTACATTCAAACAATACATCCATACCACAACAAGTTGCAAGCTACTATTATATCATCAAAATCGGTTAAAGGTAAGCACGAAATAAAGAAGACATTGCAAGTTAGCAAGTTAGTGGGTTAGGTGTTAGAAATGTTAGAATGTTAGAATCCATCATCATGAGCCATCAATGGCTCTTGCAAGAGCAAGGCCTTGTAGAGGCTATTAGATTCATGTGAATTATCAAGTAAGTGGTTAGATGGTTAGTGGTTAGCAGTTAGATTGTCATGACAAGAAGAAATTAGCCAAGCATCATGTAGAAGATGGAGAAGATTACATTGGAGAAGAAAGGAGGCACCTTTACATAGATTGTCACCATCTATTACATCAATCCCTCTCATCTCTCTCTGAATCTCTCAGCCCTACTATAAGATCTAAAAAGAAAAGAAAATACAAAATAAAAGAAAGGAAGAACACCTATCTACACTACACTAAAGATAGAAACCCTAGACTAAAATCAAAAACTGCCCCCGTTCTGGACCTCTACAGGGGTTTATTTAGGCGAAATGGGGTTCTAGAAGACGAGACAAGCCCACGCGTCGAAAATCGACGCGTGGGCCCACCAAATTGCCGTGGAATCTCGGCATTTGCCGCATTTTTGCGGCAAAACCAGGGACTTCGGTCCCTGGTTTTGGTGAGGAACTTCTCCTGGCTTCGAGGACCTTCCTAGTATATTCCAATTCTGGTATTTTTGCCTGAATATTCGTCTGACGTGCGCAAATGTCTAGGTTCAATGCATCTTCTAGATGTTCCCTTGCTTGGCCTCCAAGTAATGCAGATTTAATTACCCAAAAATGGGTTTAATTAAGCTCTTATTACTCCTTTGCCCTTAAACTCTTGATTTACCTGCAAGAGAGACCAAAACACGATTTAGACCGACATTTTATTCATAAATCGGTAGAAAAATGCGATATAATAATGTAAAATTGTAGACTAATCAGGTCCACTCTACCGATAGGTCATGATGGGGCAAGATTGTGGGCTTCGTTCTCACAGAGCTTGAAGACTTGTTGAAGCAGGCGGGATTCTACCAGGTTGTTAGGGTTATTCAGTATGGCCTCCCGCAGAGCTCCCACCACTTTTACGGTATCTTAGAACGTTACAATCCTCTGATGAGCACATTCTTTACCCCGGTTGGAGAGATGGGGCTCACTCTTCATGAGTTATACGAGGTTTTGGTGCTAGTGATTGGAGATGCCTCGTATGAAGAGTATGTCTCGATTACCGAGAAACTTCACTTATTGAAGAAGGAGGACCCTCATGTGTACGAGACTTACTGGAAAGTGTTATGTCGCTTCCATATCTGTGGGCAATCGACTATCTGGAGGAACATGGGCGTTAAGAAGATGTCCTGGGCGAGCTACTTTTCAGTGACATAAATGAAAAGTCTAATCCAGTGACTGATTAGTCTCTAATTTTGCATAATTTTCATCACATTCTCACATTTATTTTATGTAAAATTCTGCTAATAAAATCTTGCTTGCTTGATCGTAGGTCCATGGTGTGTAAATAAAGAAGAAGACTCTAAATCACCATTTAATGGGTGATTAAAGGCCTACCAAGTAGCCATTGACTTTAGGGAGGAGATTTTATCAGCCCAAGGCATCAAATCACGAATCCAGGAGATCAAGTGGACAGGGGACAGACTGGGTGACGCGCTGCCCGAAGCCAGGCGCGCGCCACCCGGGCAGGGCCATGAAAACGCGGCCCATGCCGTATTTTTGCGGCCCTATGGGCGCGCGCCTGCGCTTTGGGGCAGGGGTCGTCCCCCTTGCCCCCTTTCCCCTGGTGCCTATAACTACCCCGCCTCCCCCGGGGCTTCAGTGGGAGATATCTAGAGAAGAGAGTTGTATTTTGTTGCTTTATTAGGAGTTGTAGTTGTTTTAATTTTCTTCTTCTAATTTTAGTTTTAGCCATTAGAGTGAAAGAGAGAGTGTGTACAAGTTGTATTTGAAGGGTGACAAGCTAATACAAGTAACTACTTCTCTTTCTTCTTTTACTTCCTTGTTGTAGTGTAACTTCCTTAATCTTCACTTCTTTTCTTTTGTTTTCTTGTATTGTAACTCCCTCTCTTTACCTCATCTCTTTTGTTGTTTCTTTTCTCAAGCATGTCTAACTAACTCTTCATTTGCATGGCTAACTAACTACTAACCCACTAATCTCTAACAACTTGATTGACAACCCAAATGAGTCAATAGTGTCAAACAAGCCTTGTGCAAACGAGAGCTATGACATCTTAAGACGAGGGTTCTAACTCTAACCTACCTACAAGTATTTACTTTCTTATATTTCATTCTTAATGTGTTTTTGATGATCTATGGGTTGTCTACTTTACTTGTTGTTGTAAGTTAGAGATTTCCTTTTAACTTGCCGATACCATTAGTGCACTTGTGTCTTCCCCTATTGTCGCCTTCAATTGGATCTTGATAAGGGAATGTCCAAGTTTTTGCCGTGTTAATCTAAGTTATAGGAAGAACTTTCACTTAATTTCCTCGTGAATAGTTCCCATGCATAAGGGTTATGCTTGCCTATGATCCATCGTGAGGCTACATCTTCAAGAAGTTAGGGATTAGTGGGAGTAATTAGTAGAAAGTCAGCCATGCGATTTTACCACTAAGAAAACTCTAACTTTACAAACCACCAAATCATTTTAAAACAATTCTTCAAACCAACTTGTTTTCATTTTCTAATTCTTTATTTAAGATAAAGAAATTTCTCTTTTCTTGAACAAAGAAGCCGCATCAAGCTTCCATCGCTCTCCCTCCTTGTGGATACGACCCGTATAGCCACTTCGCTACTACGAAAGAATCGCAAAAGCAGTAACATCGACCCAAACTCTTTTTATGTATTCTTGTGGTTGCTTTTTGCTGATCAAATTTTGGCGCCGTTGCCGGGGAGGGAACAACTTTATTGTTCAATACTAAAGATTTTCTTTGTTCTTGTGTGTAGGTGATTGTAGAATCAAAGAGTTAAGAATTTACCGTGTAGCTTGTGGCTAACGGGTTGTGTCCACGAGGAGGAATGCGATGAAAGCTTTTTGGTGTTTCGTTTAATAACAAAGAATTGTGCTCGTTTTTTAATTGAAAAGAGAATGGAAAGAAGGAGATGATTAAAAGAGAAATTGCAACTTTGGAGAAGACTTTGGAGAAGGTGATTTAAAAAAAAAACTTTGAAAATTGTTTGATTGTTTTAAATATAAGAAGGAGAAATTCTGGGCTCACTATCTCACTACTCAACCGTTTATTCTTCTATTGAAATCCTTAGTGCCTCAACTTGATCATAGACAAAACTTAAGGTTGACTTTATAAAGTTTGAAGTAAAGCATATAAGATGGTTGGAAAAGTTAACTCTTTTCTTTTAAGAAATCGTTTTGAATCGAATGTTAAATCATTAAGCGCGAAGAAACAAGTATGAGATAAAAACAAGTTCAAGAGACTTTCTTAAAAGAAGTATGAAGTTAAGAATCCAAACCCATCCTCATGTGCCTTCAAGAACACTTTCAAGAAGAAAGGCTTTAAGTTAGGCATGCAAATGATTCATTGGGTCTTTTTCATTAAAATCAGAAAAGAAGAAGAATTGGAGAGAGTTACAATAGTGAGCCCAGAAAATCGATTTAGCTACTCATGGAAGACAAAGAAAAAGGCAAGTAAATAACGCAAGACATACCGTAATATGAGTGGAAGAAAACGTGGCTCGATTCTTGTATTGATGTCACTTCAATCTTCAAGTACAAGCACTCAATCCTCTCTCTCACAAGTATTTGTACTGGACTACAAATTGCAAAACAAAAATACAGCTTTTGTACTATCTAACAAAGAGCCTAAACCTTATGTTGGCCCAAGGTTACAATCACCCGTTTTTAGTGTGTTTTGATGATTACAAAACATATTAGTTATTTGCACTAATCATGTTTGTTGTTTTAGTGTGTTTCAGGGTTCTAATGATTCTAGAAGGTTTCTTCCCTAAAGGAAGGTGTTTTTGACTCAAGTCACCTCAATTCGGGCTTAAAGAATCAAGCTTGCAAGATCATATGGAGAAGCCCACTTGAAGAACTTGTAGTCCTTTAGAACTAATGTAAGAAATAGTTTGTTAAAGTTTGAGTTGTAGAATATTGGCTCTAGGATACACACATACATTTTCAAAAATACAGTTTTTAGTTTTGGTATTTGTTTTTAAGTTCATGCCTTGATTCTTATACATGATTCCAAAATCCTTACAAATTCTATATCTTGTTTACACCATGTATAACTATCTTTTACAACATGATACTTAACCTCATATACCTACAAAATTATCTTCAAAATATTTTATAAAAATTCCAAATTCTGTTCTTGCTATTTTTCTGTTTCAGGCAAGACCGGCCGACCGGACCGGTCGACCGGAGCCTGTATCAGGACGTGCACGCTTTTGCATGTCTGTCGGTCGACCGTCCGGGTCGACCGACTGAAAGCAGTCTAGCTCTCGGGTTTTCTGGGTCGACCGCCTTCAGAAAACTGTGTTTTCTTTTAGAGGACGGTCGACCGGACCGGTCGACCCAAGCCCAACGGCTATATGCCAGCTAGGCAGACGGCCAACCGGACCGGTCGACCGCCAAGCCTGCTGCTGCCCAACGGCTCTTTCCTCTTTTGTGAAATTCTGAAAATCTGTTTTTAGTCTGTTTTGTGGCAGGTTTTCTCTGATCTTTAGAGATTATTTTCTGATCAAATAAGCTTTATTTTTTAGTGTTTTAATCCCTTCCTCTCCCTATAAATAGAGGAGAATAGTCATTTGCAAGACACCAAGAAAAATCCTTAAGTTTTCAAAGTTTTCAAAAGAGAAGAAAAGTTTTTAAGCTCTCCATTTTTCCACTCTTTCTTGAGCTTGTTTTCAGTTGTGTTTTCTAGCAAAAATCATTCTACAACTGAGTTTTCTCACTACACTTCTTAGAGCCAAAATTCCATGCTTAATCTATAAGGAAGTTGTAAAGAGAAGAGTGTTTGTAAAGAGTTTGTGATCCTTTTAGAGATCACTTGGCTACTTGTTACTCTTTGTTCATCTTGTGGAGACACCTCTTCGGTAGAGGTTCTTGTAAGTGGTGGAGCTCGGTGCTCGGGTCTTTGGTAGACCGTTGTAAGCGTCCTCGGTGGATAGTGGAAACCCTTCACGGAGGTGAAGGCGGGGAGTAGAGCGGTGGCTCGAACCTCGTAACAAACATCTTGTGTTTGCGATTGCTTTCTGTCCTTATTTGCTTTAAATTTCTCTTGCACTCTATTGCTTTCAATTACTTGCTTGAGATCTAGTTTTCTTTCCTTGTGTTATTGCTTCTAGTTTGTGACACTTGTGATATATCTTGTGCACATTTCATCATTGCATATTATTCATTCTTTGTTCGATCAATTCTCATACAACAAGGTTGCATTGCGCACCTCTAACCCATTCAAGGGGAATCACGAGGAAGGAGTTCAGAACCCTTCACGGGGTATTCGGCTCTTAGTCTTGTTTTGAGAGATCGTTGCATCATTCATCCATCTTAGTTTTTAAAAAGTTGTTAGATTAGCAATCACACCTATTCACCCCCCCTCTAGGTGTTTTTCAATTGGTATCAGAGCTTGGACTCTAGGCTCTTGGCTTAACAACCTTAGAGAGATCCTAATTTTGCTAATCATTTCATTCATTCTCACTTAGTAAAAATGGCCGATGGAATTAAGACCCCTCCTAAGTTTGATGGACTTAACTTTCCCATATGGAAAGTTAAGATGACCGTTTTCTTGCAATCTCTAGGTAGTCGAGTTGCAAAGGCCGTGACCAAACCCTTTAATGCACCCCCCAGTGATGAATGCACTTGGTCCGAAATTGAGACTAAGGAGTTTGATGCCAATGCTAGGGCTCACTATGCACTACTTTAAGCCCTCAATGATGATGACATTGTTAGAGTCATCCATTGCAAATCCGCATTTGAGATTTAGACACACTTGCTAGTTACATATGAGGGGACCTCACAAGTGAAGAGGGCTAAGATAGACCTTCTTCGGTCTCAATATGAAAACTTTTGCATGCAAGAAAATGAAACCATAGATGATATGGTTATAAAATTTACAAAGATCACTAATGGACTTTCTTCTCTAGGTGATGCCATTGATAATGACCAAAGAGTTAGAAAGATCATCCGGGCTCTTCCTCCTTCATGGGAAGTAAAGGCAACTACCTTGAAGGAACTTAATGACAAGGAGGAGATGGAGCTTATTGGTCTCATTGGGAACCTCAAAACCCATGAGATGGAGAGAAAAGCTAGGGAGGATATGGCTCCTTCCAAGAAGAAGACAATAGCCTTCAAGTGTCAATCCTCACACTCCGATGAAGAGAATGAAGAAGAAGATGACGAAGAGCTCTCACTTCTTGTAAAGAATGTTCGGAGGATGTACAACAAGGCTAAATTCCAAGGAAGAAAGAGATGGCAAGAAGAGAGGAAAATAGTTTGCTTTAATTGCAAAAGACCGGGTCACATTGTTGCGGAGTGCCCAGACAAAGCAAAGCCTTCCACCTCCAAGAAGCCTTTCAAGAAGAAAGCAATGAAAGCAACATGGGATTCCGAGAGCGAATCCGAGGACGAAATCGACACCGCCAACATGTGCTTCATGGCCAATGAAAGCACAAGCAAGGTAACCCCTTCCACTTCTCTTAATGATGAACTTTCCATGGATGAACTAGGAGAAGCTTTTGTAGAATTATCACATAATTATGATTTTCTAAAGAAAAAGTATTTAAAATGAAAAAGGAAAATGAGTCTCTTAACCATCAAGTATTTACTCTCTCTAAAGAAAAAGATGACTTGCTCTCTACTTTAGTTACTACTCAAAATGATTTTGATAAGTACAAGATTTCTTGTAAAGGCAAGTCCCCACTAGTTGATTCTAATGTGATTACCATGCTTAAAGAAAGAATAGACTCATTAGGAATTATCTTGAAAAATTGTGAGTTTGATAAAAAGAAAATTGAGGCCATGTTTCCTAAGAAACAAGCCCCTAAGAAAAATGCCTTCCATGCTCATGCTTATGTTCATACCACACAACCTTTACATCGTGGCAAACCCCCAAAACATGCTCACACTTCACACACACATCATGCATTCATGTATGGTAAAGTGTTTTCATGTTCACATTGTGGGCGTAAAGGACACTTAGCCAATTTTTGCTATGATAGACTAAATGCATCTCGTCATAATGTTTAGGTTAGAAACACTAACTTTCAAGGACCCAAGAAAATTTGGGTACCAAAATCAATGAATTTGTTAAATGATGTAGGTACCATCCAAGGCCCAACGACGTAGAGGGTTGTGGTATCTTGATAGTGGTTGCTCAAGGCACATGACTTGGGACATCAACAACTTTGCAACCCTATCAAGATACCATGAAGGTGGCACCGTCACCTTCGGAGAGGATGCCAAGGGTAAAATCATCGGTATTGGTAATGTTAAACTTGGTACATCCCCTTTAATTGAGAATGTTGTTTTAGTTTATGGCCTCAAGCATAATCTCTTGAGTGTTAGTCAACTTTGTGATAAAGGTTTTGATGTTGTTTTTGATAATGTAGTTTGTAAAGTAATTGATAGAATATCTAATACTTGTGTGTTTTCCAGTTTTCGTGAAAATAATGTTTATATGATTGATATGTCTAATATGTCTTGTAATATTACTTGTTTAAAAGCCCTCGATGATGACTCTTGGTTGTGGCATAGAAGATTAGGCCACATTTCATTTGACCATATATCTAGGTTAAACACAAAGGAAATGGTGAAAGATATTCTTTGTTTGAATTTTGAAAAGGACCGAGTTTGTGACGCATGTCAATTTGGGAAACAAACTAAGTCTTCTTTCAAGTCAATTAAGAATATCATGACATCACGACCTTTGGAGTTAATCCATATGGATTTATTTGGTCCTACTCAAACCAAAAGTCTAGTGGGAATAGGTTTGCATTTGTTTTGGTTGATGACTTTTCACGTTTTACTTGGGTTTTCTTTCTTGAACACAAAAACCAAGCCTTTTCACATTTTCAAGCCTTTAAGAAAAGAGTTGAAAAGGAAAAAGACACTTCAATTGTAAGAATAAGAAGTGATAGAGGAGGTGAGTTCATTAACCTACCCTTTACCACTTTTTATGAAGAACATGGAATAAAGCATGAACTATCTTGTCCTAGAACTCCACAACAAAATGGAGTAGTTGAACGGAAAAATAGAACATTACAAGAGATGGCTAGGACAATGCTTAGTGAATATGGTCTACCACATTATTTGTGGGCCGAGGCCGTTAATACTTCATGCTATATATCAAATCGTGTTTTCTTGTGTAAAAATAATTCTAAAACGTCTTTTGAAATGTACTTTTCTAGATAACCAAATGTTTCATATTTTAGAGTTTTTGGATGCAAATGTTTTGTTTTAAATACAAAAGATAATTTAGGAAAATTTGATGCTAGATCTTATGAGGCAATCTTTGTGGGTTATTCTAATACTAGTAAGGCTTATAGAATCTTCAATAGATCATCTTTGACTATTGAGGAATCTATACATGTTAAGTTTGAAGAATCTAACTTGTTTGTTAAGAATGTTGTAGAAATAGATGCATTGGATGAAGGCTTGGAGAAAGTGACCTTGGAGGATACACCTACTATGGGAGACAAGCTAAAGGATGATGAAGGAAGTGAAGCTAAAGTAGAAGAGGCTCAAGAAAATGAAAATCAAACAAATAAAGTGGAGCCTACTCAACAACTTCCAAAGGATTGGAGATACAATCCTCATCATCCCAAGGACCTCGTCATAGGTGAAGTATCAAAAGGGGTAACCACTCGCTCTAAACTTCATGATTTTTGTGGTCATTATGCATTTAGTTCTCATGTTGAACCCAAGAACGTCCTCGAAGCCGAGGCCGATTTATATTGGTTGCTTGCCATGCAAGAGGAGCTCAATCAATTTGATCGCAACCAAGTTTGGCACCTTGTTCCTAGGCCCCACGATAGACCAACAATTGGTACTAAGTGGATCTTTAAGAACAAGTTGGATGAATCGGGTAACGTTGTTAGAAACAAAGCTAGGTTAGTTGCCCAAGGTTACACTCAAATCGAAGGAATCGATTTTGAAGAAACCTTTGCACCCGTAGCACGGCTTGAAGCCATACGGATGACACTAGCCTTTGCCTCATATAAAAATTTTAAATTGTTTCAAATGGATGTCAAAAGTGCTTTTCTAAATGGTTTTATTGAAGAGGAGGTGTATGTTGAACAATCCCCCGGGTTTGTTGATTCTGCACATCCGGATTTTGTGTTTAAATTAGATAAAGCTCTTTATGGTCTAAAACAAGCCCCTAGGGCTTGGTATGAAAGACTTTCTTCATTTTTAATTTCAAATGGTTTTAAGAAAGGTAAAATTGACACCACATTGTTTACAAAACATGTTAATAATGATATTCTTATTGTGCAAATTTATGTTGATGACATTATTTTTGGGTCAACTAATGAATCTCTTTGCCAAGCTTTTGAATCATGCATGAAGGATGAATTTGAAATGTCTATGATGGGGAAGCTCAACTATTTCCTTGGACTCCAAATCAAGCAAAGGAAGGATGGGATCTTCATCAATCAAGCCAAATACACAAAGGAACTAATCAAAAGATTCGGGCTTGAAGGAGCTAAAGTAAGCAAAACTCTCATGGCAACTACTACAAAGCTTGATAAGGATGAACAAGGTAAAAGTGTAGACATTAAACTTTATCGTAGCATGATAGGTAGTTTATTGTATTTGACGGCTAGTAGGCCGGATATTATGTTTTCCGTTTGTCTTTGTGCACGTTTTCAATCTTGTCCTAAAGAGTCTCACATTATTGCGGTTAAACGCATAATTAGATACCTTAAGGGCACTATTGAAATGGGTTTGTGGTATCCGAAAACCGGTCAATTTTCAATGACGAGTTTTTCGGATGCCGACTATGCGGGTTGTAGGGTAGATAGGAAGAGCACAAGCGGAACATGTCAATTCTTAGGTAATTGTCTTGTATCTTGGTCTTCCAAAAAGTAAAATTCGGTAGCCCTATCAACCGCCGAGGCGGAATATGTTGCAGCCGGAGCTTGTTGTGCACAAGTTCTTTGGATGAAACATACTCTCCTCGACTATGATTTACACTTTGATCATGTTAAAATATTTTGTGATAATACTAGTACAATTCACATGACAAAGAATGCAAATCAACATAGTAAAACTAAGCACATTGACATTAGGTATCACTTTCTTAGAGATCATTATGAGAAAGGTGATATTGATATTGATTATGTTTCTACCGATTTTCAACTTGCCGATATTTTTACTAAACCATTAGATTATGCTAGATTCTCTTTTATTTGTGGTGAGTTGAATGTTTGCATTTTGGATTCGTAAAGATAAAATTTTCTTTAATGTTTTGTTTGTTTTGTTTTTTAACCCTTTTTGATGTATGACAAAAAGGGGGAGAAAAAGAAAAAGAGTTTTGTTTATTGTTTATTTGAGTTTTTGACAAAACTATGTGTTTTCAATGCTTTATGTATTTAGCTTTTCATAGTCATTCTTTATACATAGCATTATTTGAGGGGGAGCTTTCCAAGCTCTTCTTCCTTTTTTGTTAAATAACTTATATGTTTTGTCATCATCAAAAAGGGGGAGCTTGTTGGCCCAAGGTTACAATCACCCGTTTTTAGTGTGTTTTGATGATTACAAAACATATTAGTTATTTGCACTAATCATGTTTGTTGTTTTAGTGTGTTTCAGGGTTCTAATGATTCTAGAAGGTTTCTTCCCTAAAGGAAGGTATTTTTGACTCAAGTCACCTCAATTTGGGCTCAAAGAATCGAGCTTGCAAGATCATACGGAGAAGCCCACTTGAAAAACTTGTAGTCCTTTAGAACCAATATAAGAAATAGTTTGTTAAAGTTTGAGTTGTAGAATATTGGCTCTAGGATACACACACACATTTTCAAAAATACAGTTTTTAGTTTTGGTATTTGTTTTTAAGTTCATGCCTTGATTCTTATACATGATTCCAAAATCCTTACAAATTCTATATCTTGTTTACACCATGTATAACTATCTTTTACAACATGATACTTAACCTCATATACCTACAAAATTATCTTCAAAATATTTTACAAAAATTTCAAATTCTATTCTTGCTGTTTTTCTGTTTCAGGCAAGACCGGCCGATCGGACCGGTCGACCGGAGCCTGTATCAGGACGTGCACGCTTGTGCATGTCTGTCGGCCGACCGTCCGGGTCGACCGACTAAAAGCAGTCTTGCTCTCGGGTTTTCTAGGTCGACCGCCCGGTCGACCGCCTTCAGAAAACTGTGTTTTCTTTTAGAGGATGGTCGACCGGACCGGTCGACCCAAGCTCAACGGCTATATGCCAGCTAGGCGGACGGCCGACCGGAACGGTCGACCGCCAAGCCTGCTGCTGTCCAACGGCTCTTTCCTCTTTTGTGAAATTCTGAAAATCTGTTTTTAGTCTGTTTTGTGGCAGATTTTCTCTGATCTTTAGGGATTATTTTCTGATCAAATAAGCTTTATTTTTAAGTGTTTTAATCCCTTCCTCTCCCTATAAATAGAGGAGAATAGTCATTTGCAAGACACCAAGAAAAATCCTTAAGTTTTCAAAGTTTTCAAAAGAGAAGAAAAGTTTTTAAGCTCTCCATTTTTTCACTCTTTCTTGAGATTGTTTTCAGTTGTGTTTTCTAGCAAAAATCATTGTACAACTGAGTTTTCTCACTACACTTCTTAGAGCCAAAATTCCCTACTCAATCTATAAGGAAGTTGTAAAGAGAAGAGTGTTTGTAAAGAGTTTGTGATCCTTTTAGAGATCACTTGGCTACTTGTTACTCTTTGTTCATCTTGTGGAGACACCTCTTCGGTAGAGGTTCTTGTAAGTGGTGGAGCTCGGTGCTCGGGTCTTTGGTAGACCGTTGTAAGCGTCCTCGGTGGATAGTGAAAACCCTTCACGGAGGTGAAGGCGGGAAGTATAGAGGTGGCTCGAACCTCGTAACAAACATCTTGTGTTTGCGATTGCTTTGTGTCCTTATTTGCTTTAAATTTCTCTTGCACTCTATTGCTTTCAATTACTTGCTTGAGATCTAGTTTTCTTTCCTTGTGTTATTGCTTCTAGTTTGTGACACTTGTGATATATCTTGTGCACATTTCATCATTGCATATTATTCATTCTTTGTTCGATCAATTCTCATACAACAAGGTTGCATTGCGCACCTCTAACCCATTCAAGGGGAATCACGAGGAAGGAGTTCAGAACCCTTCACGGGGTATTTGGCTCTTAGTCTTGTTTTGAGAGATCGTTGCATCATTCATCCATCTTAGTTTTTAAAAAGTTGTTAGATTAGCAATCACACCTATTCACCCCCCCTCTAGGTGTTTTTCACCTTAAAGTATAAACAAAATTCTAATCCTAGTCTTCGCTCTATTTTCAGTACAAAACACTAACTTTTATAGGCAAAATCTCAGAGGGAAGGGAGTGAGGAGATAAGGGGAGCAAACACTCCCCTTATCTCCACCAATAAGCCGCGTATCCGCGGCTTGGGCCGCGGATCCGCGGCCTGGATGTGGCCAGTTGGCCACATCCAGGTGGAGGACAGGTTGTCGTGGCTTTGGGCTTATTTCTCTTTCCTTTCTTTTAGCAATTGGGCCTACATTAAACAAAGAAGAAAAAGACTTATTAATAAGATTTATTAGCTAAAAAGTATGGTAAGGTGACAATGTATATGCAAAATATGTGACTGATCACACCCCCACACTTATCTTTTGCTCGACCTCGAGCAAAACATTAGACTAATTCTAATCAATTATTAGACCACTTTCGCAGGTTACTCGATTGCACTGAGCATGTGCAATAAGCCGTTAAACCTCTAGGAAATTCATAAAAAAATGTTAGTATTTTCGAAAAGCATTTTGAAAGGAGAAAATATTTGAAGTATATTTGTAAGGTTTTAAGTAATCTATAAGTTATAGGAATATCAAAATTTTCATTCTGAAACTCAGTCTCTATTCAAAAACATGTCATCAATCAAAGTAAGGAGTCGAATTGTACTTCTCATCTAGTCTATTAATTTATCCTGAGTCGTATGCACCATCGTGACTGTGAAGTTGACTAAGGGTTCTTTAACATTAACCCCTATGCCTTATTTATATTTATTTTGGTGGAATTTATTCCTCAATTTCATTAGGCTTTTTAATCTGCCCATGTAACGAGCCTTCAGTCGGTGACACCCAAACCGGACAGTTTTAGGGCACCAGGTGAGAAAACACCCCTAAGGACTTAAACACTCGAGCAGACAAGGCCACGAAGCTAAGGTTTTTATTTATAAGATGTACCCCTTTTAGGCGTGAATACTTATGCTTCATGAGGCACAAATATCCAACTTAATCAGAGGATTTATATATATATATTTTTCAAACTCATCTAATTATCTTTTGCATAAATACCAAGGCTTGCTTGGGCCAAAGCACCTAGCTAATCAATAATTAGATTTATTTTTTTGTTTTTTTTTCCATAAGGCATAAGAGTCTTTGTTTTTAAACCCTAAGCGTGTAAGTGTATTTAGTGTGCATATTTCATCAAGGTAAATATAAAGACTAAATTACTTTCACAAATTTTCTTCCTAACCCTAAAAATCAAACAAGTCATCTTATTTTGACAAAGTGTAAGAAATCCTAATTATGATTTTCCTATTCCTTAAAATTGACTTAATTTCTTACAAAAATATATCAAAATATTATTCTTACCTTTCAAAAAGTTTTTTTTTTATATATATATACAATTTTTTTTAAGTTATATTAGTCATGTTAGAACCCTTTATTAGTCATGTTAGGATCCTCCCCCACACTTATCTCATGCATTGTCCCCAATGTATGAAAGAAATGTATACATGCATGAAATGAAATGTAAAAAAGGTGCATATATTATACAGAAATATGTACAACATCAAGTTTCTCTCACACCTAGATCTTTTTCGGTCTTATCCCTCTAGCTCTCTTCCCATCATTCCAATGGGTCCTCTTTATAGGGCATAGTGGGGAGGCCAATTGTTTTGTCATTTTAGCTTCCTTCCTCCCCAGTCTCACCTTCTTTAGGTGTTTCTTCCTCATATTGCTACAATCATTATTCAAAAATTTATCTCCGCCACACTTCTCAGTTGGAATTTCTTCATTATGAATGCCTAGGAATTCTAACTCAGTTCCATAGATCTCCTCAAAGCTTAGATCAACACTTTCCCCTGGAAATGTATAATTAACCAAATGATCCCTAGTTGGTTCATCCAAACACATGAGTTCTTCTTCGAAGAGGTTTTCAAAAAGTATGTCAATCGGAGGTTCTTGAATTATATTCTCATGCGATATATTATTGGTTGGCTCATCGAAAGTGAAGATATTCAAATCAAATTTTTCCTTTTTAAAGGGTACTCTAACATTAGGATCTCCAACATATACCTTCTCATCAAGATAATCGCATTCATTAAATAATTCATTAAGAAACAGTGACTCATCTTCTATATCTTCACTCTCTTCATCACAATTATTTTCAACAAAGTTTACCACAAATGTTTGATCTCTTATCTTACGAGGTTATTTTTCTAGGTTGAAGACATTGACTTCTCTAGTCATGTCCCCAAAAGTTAACCTCATGGACCCATTCCTACAATTGATGATGGCATTGGCAGTAGCAAGGAATGGTCGCCCTAGGATAACAGGAGTTTGAGCCCTATGATTGGAGTTAGACACAGGTTGTGTCTCTAGAACTATGAAATCGACAGGGTAAATAAACTTCCCGACCCGGATAAGAACATCATTAATCTCTTCTTTTGGGACTTTTACTGAACGGTCAGCCAGTTGGATAGTAACTCGAGTTGGACTAAGATCGCCCAACCCGAGTTGTTGATAAACTGAGAATGGAAGCAAGTTGATACTTGCCCCCAAGTCAAGAAGTGCACGACTAATCTCGGTTTGTCCTATTGTGCAGGCAATGGTTGGACTACCTCGATCCTTGTACTTAACAGGGATCGGACCCGATAGTAGCTCACTAATGTTAGTGGCTAAGAAGACCTTTTTAGGTACATTAGTCTTTCTCTTCTTGGTGCACATGTCCTTAAGAAACTTAGCATAAGATGGGACTTGTTGGATGGCATCAAGAAGTGACACATTTATCTTCACTTGATTAAAGATCTCAATTATCTTATCCATGTGTGGATTTTGCTTATTTTTCAGCCTATTAGGAAATGGTGCTATAGGCTGGTGCACATGACTGGTTGACTTATCTTTTTCAGATTCATCAAATTTAGGAGGAGTGGGATTAGATGAGGTGGATGCTGAAGTGTGATTGTGCTGAATAGGATTAGGTGGTGTGGACACTTGGTTATCAACTTTCTTTCCCGACCTCAATGTTTGAACAACTTTACATTGATTTAGTGATGGATCCTCAACCAAATGAGCTTGTTGTGAATTTCTAGGATTCGAAATTAGTTGACTGGGCAAGGTACCCTTTTGCCTCTCATATTGTGGGTTGGCTAACTGGCTCATTTGACCCTCTAGCCTTTGTACTGTTTGCATGAGGGAATCTTGGTTCTTTATGTACCTTTCCATGTTTCTCTCAAAATCAGTCATTCTCCTTTTGAGTTGAGGATTCTGGAAGGAAGATGGTGGAGCTTGGTTGGGAAAATTTTGTTGATAATTTGAAAAATTGTTGGGAGAATTGTGAGGGTGATTGGAAAAGTTGGGTTGATGATTGGAAGAATTATTAGAATGATGGAAGTGGCTAGCATGGTTTGACTGTGGGTGGTCATTATTTTGTTGGCTCCATGAGAAATTTGGGTGATTTCTCCAGCCAGGATTGTACGTTGGAGCGTAAGGATCATTGTTCGGCCTTGAAAAGGCCGCATTCATCGGTTCAGGAAAGTGTTGGTGAGCTTGAAATACAGGACACTCCTCAAACACATGATTCATGGCCTGACAGTAAGTACAACCCGGAGTTGAAAATTGGTTCGGGCTGACTTGATTGACTGGACTTGGTTCCTTAATTTCTAAGGCTTCCAATCTTCTCGCTAGGTTAGCTAACTTAGCCTCGTTAGCTATGGATGATTCAATCGAATGGAGACCTCCTTTTGAAGAGATAGAGTTTGGATTTCTAGAGCCTTCACTAGTAGGTTCCCATTGGATGGTCTTTTCAGCTAGATTCTCATATAAATCCCATCCTTCATGCTCATCCTTCTGCAAGAATCCCCCTTGGCACATGCTTTCTAAGAGGGTCTTGGTCGAGTAGTCTAAACTGTCATAAAGAATTTGGCATTGCCGTCATTTCTCTATTCCATGATGAGGACATTAGACAAGGAGGTCTTTGAAGCGTTCAAAGTACCTCCAAAACGGTTCACTAGGTTCTTTTTTTAACTGCATAATGTTTTTCCTAACGAGAGCGGTCTTGTGGATTGGATAGAATTTCTTCAAGAAGACCTTAATGAAACTATCCCAGGATGTGATAGAGCCGGCCGCTAAGCTGTAGAGCCATTTCTTGGCTAAGTCCTTAAGAGCAAATGGGACGAATCTCAACCTAATAGCATCATCTGCAAGGTGTGGGATTTTCATCATTAATCATACTTCCTCAAATTCTCTTATGAAGAAATAAGCATCTTCGGACTCTAAGCCATGGAACTTAGAGAGTGTATTGATGAACTGTGGCTTAAGCTCAAAGTTGTGTTCATTAACCGATGGAAGTTGGATGCAGGATGGAAGTGATGTTCTAATTGGATAGAACCTATCCTGCAAAGATGTCAGTCGATCCATAACCGAATCTGGTCTTGTTTCGAAATTGGGTGGTGATGTGTTTCTAGTTAACCTAGATGCATTAGGGTCTCTTGATCACACTTGCATACACAAACACAATCACAAACAAGTTCACCAATAGTCAAGAAGAGAAAACAACCAAGCCTAGTCTAAGGTAACCTTGACCTAGACAACTCCTAACTGGTTGATTGTCCACAGGAGGTATAATGTAAACTTTGACCACAAGCTAATCAGCCAGGTCAGGGCAAGATTGGTGGGAGGTTATCCGTCAAAGACGTTCCTTAATTAAGTAACCACCAACCTTCGGGCTTTCGGCCCTTAATCCCCTTTCTAGACACTGATTTGGCAGGAGTCAAATTCCAACACCTTCCCTCTTAGGATAATCTCCTAGTGAGTTCGAGATGTCCCTAAGGCTAACGTCTATCAGATTTTACTTAGGCTTAGGTTGTGCGTGCTTGGAGATGGTTTGTGGGCTAAGGAAGGGTAATGACTTCCCCACCTTATCTTGACTTGGGTTTTACCCTTAGAATTTATTTGTGCAAAGTGTGCAAGATATAGAAAAGTAGCATTCAAAAGCAAATATCACCCAAGAATGTTTCTTAAACTATATGCTACGCATACATACCTTGTCACCAGCTATCTTCAACAGTAATTGTAAAATAAACGTAATTAGACAAATGCCTAGAATGTAAGTCTAAACATTTTTTAAGCAATTAACAATCACTCAAATTACTGTTGGATTAAAACAAGGATGGTGGATAGCAGAAATAGCAAGAATATAACAGACAAAAACTTAATTTTTTTCGAGCAATATGTCCTGCAAAAAAAAGTTTTAGTAGTCCAATGAAATTTTCAACTTCTGCAACGCAATTTCTTGAAATTCTGTTTCCTACTTTCGAGAGTAGGGGCACAAAATTTACAAGTCTTCTCTTGTAAAGCTTGAATGCTAGATCTGAATCTTCAAGTCCCAGAAATAACACACCAAACTTGTTAAAAAACAAATACACCGTTCCCTCAACGGCGCCAAAAATTGATTGTAGAATCAAAGAGTTAAGAATTTATCGTGTAGCTTGTGGCTAACGGGTCGTGTCCACGAGGAGGAATACGATGAAAGCTTTTCGGTGTTTTATTTAATAATAAAGAATTGTGCTCATTTTTTAATTGAAAAGAGAATGGAAAGAAGGAGATGATTAAAAAAGAAATTGCAACTTTGGAGTAGACTTTGGAGAAGGTGATTTAAAAAAAAAAACTTTGAAAATTGTTTGATTGTTTTAAATATAAGAAGGAGAAATTCTGGGCTCACTATCTCACTACTCAACCATTTATTCTTCTATTGAAATCCTTAGTGCCTCAACTTGATCATAGGAAAAACTTAAGGTTGACTTTAGAAAGTTTGAAGTAAAGCATATAAGATGGTTGAAAAAGTTAACTCTTTTCTTTTAAGAAATCGTTTTGAATCGAATGTTAAATCATCAAGCGCGAAGAAGCAAGTATGAGATAAAAATAAGTTCAAGAGACGTTCTTAAAAGAAGTATGAAGTTAAGAATCCAAACCCATCCTCATCTGCCTTCAAGAACACTTTCAAGAAGAAAGGCTTTAAGTTAGGCATGCAAATGATTCATTGGGTCTTTTTCATTAAAATCAGAAAAGAAGAAGAATTGGAGAAAGGTACAATAGTGAGCCCAGAAAATCAATTTAGCTACTCATGGAAGACAAAGAAAAAGGCAAGTAAATAACGCAAGATATACCGTAATATGAGTGGAAGAAAACGTGGCTCGATTCTTGTATTGATGTCACTTCAATCTTCAAGTACAAGCACTCAATTCCTCTCTCTCACAAGTATTTGTACTGGACTACAAATTGCAAAACAAAAATATAACTTTTGTACTATCTAACAAAGAGCCTAAACCTTAAAGTATAAACAAAATTCTAATCCTAGTCTTCGCTCTATTTTCAGTACAAAACCCTAACTTTTGTAGGCAAAACCTCAGAGGGAAGGGAGTGAGGAGATAAGAGGAGCAAACGCTCCCCTTATCTCAACCAACAAGCCGCGGATCCGCGGCCTGGATGTGGCCTGGATGTGGTCAATTGGCCACATCCAGGTGGAGGACAGGTTGGCGTGACTTTGGGCTTATTTCTCTTTCCTTTCTTTTAGCAATTGGGCCTACATTAAACAAAGAAGAAGAAGACTTATTAATAGGATTTATTAGCTAAAAAGTATGGTAAGGTGACAATGTATATGCAAAATATGTGACTGATCAGTAGGAGAAGTACCAAGGAGCTTACTATCACGGGAAGCGAAAGAGGTGGCAAAGGACCTTGCGCGAGGATTCATTTGCCCTCGAAAAAATTTGTGTAAAAGCGAGTTTTTCCGATTGAAGTACTAACAAACTCGTTTGCAGTGTTGCCGAAAGCCGCTAAAAATTGCTTTCTAAATTTTTTAGTTCCATTGAATGCTTCACCCTATACATGTGTAATAAACTCAACAGAAATTCACTTGTTGCTTAACTGAAAATTGGATTAGACTTTTACATTTAGGGCACGTGTCTATTTCAATTAATTTCAATTTCTGTTGAAGAGTGTTGGAGAAAAGGTACGTGTGCAGTCATATAGAATAGGACCAACATTTTGAAGTGATTTATCACTTTGAGTGTTACCTTGTTGTGAATAAAACTGTACACCTGCACAATTGACTTTAAGGGCAAAACCCAAATAAATAAGATAAGGTGGGGATTTCATCACCCTTCCTTAGCCCAAAATCATCTCCAAGTGCACTCACACTTTCCCAAGCCTTAACTAAAAATTGATAGACGTTGGCCCTAGGGACATCTCGGACTTACTAAGAGATTAACCGAGGTTGAAAATTGCAAGAACTATACTCCTGCAAAATCGGTGTCTAAGGAAAGTGGATTAAGAGGCAAAGCCTCGAAAGCTCCGTGGTTTGGCGTAATTAGGCCCGTGGCTCACGCCTGGATACCTCCTTCCGAGCTTTGCCCTTTCCTGGCCGATTAGCTTGTAGTCTAGTTCCTGCAACAACCTCCCCCGGAAAATCGACCAGTTAGGAGTCGTCTAGGTCCAGGTACCTTAGACTAAGGCTTAGTGGTTGTTTTTCTTTCTTTTATTTATTTTTTATTCTTTTCGATTATTTGTTGTTTTTACGTTGTTTGTGGTGTGCTGCATGCAAGAGTGGGTGAGAGATCCTGCAACTTCCAGATTAACAAGAAAACTTCTCTACCCTTACATCCAGAACCGGTGATGGCATTACTTCAGGACAGATTTTACCTGATCAGAACTTCATTACCATCTTGTATAAAACTGCCCGAGGCAAATGGAAATAATTTTGAATTAAAGCCTCAATTCATCAATACTCTCCAAAAGTTTCATGGTTTAGAATCAGAGGACGCATACTTCTTTGTTAGGAAATTTGAAGAAGTGTGCCTCATGATGCATATACCCCAGCTAGGAGACGATGTCGTTAGGTTACGTTTCATCCCTTTTTCCCGAAAGGACCTAGCGAAGAAATGGTTGTACAGTTTGGCGGTAGATTCAGTCACGACGTGGGATGATTTCGTCAAGGCCTTCTTGAAAAAATTCTACCCAATCCACAAAACTGCCCTCATTAGAAAGAACATCATGCAATTCAGGCAAGAACCGAGCGAGCCATTTTGGAGATACTTTGAGCGATTTAAGGATCTTGTTGACTGATTTTTCCTGCACACAAAAATTAGAATATTAGATTAAGAATAGATCGTGCGAGGAATCAGTTCTAATCCGCGGTAGCAGGGCTATGCGGGTCGTGATCCTCAAGGAGGGACTGCGATAGAAGCGTTAAGCAAGTTTCTCTAAAAATTTATCTTTTTTAGTTAATTTGTTAGTCACGATGGTATTTACAAAGAAAAATGGTATTTACAATGAGTTGTGGGAAAGAATATTGGAGAGGTGTGGATTTAATCTACAAAAAAGAAAAGAAAAGAAAAGAATAGAAAACTAACCTTGGTTGGAGAAAATATGCGAAACCTAACACTTTCTACCTTATTTCGGAGGCATTGAACGTATAAACCTTGAATCGAACTCAGTCCGTTGTCGCATTAGGTCATCAAGCCTTGGGCAAGCATGAGTTGATACGCCTCGAGGAGGAGAACATCGCCATGGAATATCGTTGGAACCTACTAATCTTCGGTATACTTGTTGTTCGGTAAACGCTCGCGTGCTCGTCAAAGATCAACAAAAGAAACACAGTAGAAAAGAAAGAGAAAACAAAGAAAAGCAACGACATAAGAACAAAATAAAAATTACCTTTTTATTGATTACAATGGAAGAGAAGAGAATCATCTGTCGGTGTCACCCTCAACAAAGCCATCTCCCTCACTTACATAAAAATTACAAAAAGAAAAGAAAACCTAGAAGAAACCCTAAAAATCTGAACTTTGGCCCTTTGCTGGACGCTGGACGACCTGTACGTTGCACTGCAGGGGATATTTATAGGTGCAGAAGGCCGAGGAGTCCTGGATGAACTTGCCCACGAAATCTGGGATTCTGGATCATCTACTTTGCCGCGGAAACGCCACGGAAACGCGGCACTTTAGTGGCTTCTGGCCACGCGCTTTGGCGCGTGGCCTCTCCTGGTCCGTCCATCTGGGCGCCTGCTTCTGGAAGTTCGATCCTGGCTCTAAATATTGGGATATGGATATAACTTGGAAATCAAGTTATCTAGACTTTGTATTCTCCCAATCTCTTTTAAACGAATTTCCTTCTCATCTTTGGCTTTTATGCACATCCTGCAAGAGTTTAGGGTTGGGTAGAATTCTATCCTTCCCTCATCTTTGATAATTGCAACTTTAGCCCTTGCATAATTGCACTTTGACAATTGATATTTGCACTTTTACTCTTGGGCTTCAAATATGGGCTTTTGGGCTCGTTTTAAGCTTTAATTCTTTCTTTTTATTATTTCGAGGCCTGCACACAATAAATCACAAAATATTAATAAATGTGCAGAATTATATAAAAAATATGAAAATGTGACGGTAAATATGATGATAAAAATGCACTTTTCACTACCAATCACACCCCCACACTTATCTTTTTGCTCGTCCTCGAGTAAAAACAAAGAAAAAGAAAAAGTTAATCTAACCTAACTCACTTTCGTAAGAATCACGGTTGCACTTAGCATGTGCAACAAGCCGTTAAACCTCTAGGTTACCCTAGAGGACGAGTGTTGTCTCGTGAGGGTTTTCAGCGGATTGCACCCACAAAATCCATAAAAAGGAAAATATTTGAATTATTATTGAAGAGACTAAGTAGTCTATAAGTTTTAGGATTATCATTTTTATTCATTCTTCAAACCTAGTGTTTATAAAGTCAATTGTTTTCCATTTTAGGTAAGGATTAAAATTGAATTTCTAATATAGTCTTTTTCGTTACCAAAAGTCATACGCACCCTTGTGAATCTAGGAATTCCTTAACTTGGACTCTCATGCCTCTTTATTATTTTTATAACATCATCTAATTTTCTTTCGTGTAAGTATCAAGGCTTCTTGAGGCCCTCATACCTAACTAATTGACTATTAGATGTGTTAATATATATATATATATATATATTTTTGGCATGTATAGCTCATCTAATTTTCTTTCGTATAAGTATCAAGGCTTCTTGAGGCCCTCATACCTAACTAATTGATTATTAGATGTGTTAATACATATATTATATTTCTTAGTTTTCTTAGGCTTTCTAATCCACCCATGTAGCGAACTTAAAGTCGATGACTCCCAAACCGGTTGGCTTTAGGGCACCAGGTGAGAAAACACCCCGCGGACTCAAATTCGAGTGAACTAGGCCCCAAAACTAAGGACTTTATTTTATTTACTCACCTTTAGGCATGAATACTTATGCTTCTTGAGGCACATGTATCAGCTTAATTGGTGATTTTTTTTTTCTTTTTTTCTTTTTTTTTTCTTTCTTTTTTTTTTATGAGGCACAAGGTCTTTGTCTTAGAATCCTAGATATACATTTGGTATGCACATTTCATTAAGGTAAAAATCAAGACTAATTATTTATTCAATTTCTCCTCCTATACCTAAAATTTAAACAATTTATTTGTTTTGACCAAGTTTTTAGAAATCCTAATCATGATTTTCCTAATCCTTAAAACTAACTTAGGTTTCTTTCAAAAAAATAAGTCAAAATACTGTCCTTTTTATAACTTTTTTTTAAAATTTTTTTTTTCAGAGATTTTTTTTTTATAGCAAATTTTTTTTTTAGTTTTTACCTATGTTAGTATGTTAGTAAAGCCCACCCCCACACTTATCTCATGCATTGTCCTCAATGTATGAATGTATGCATATATGCATGAAAAAGAACAAGGGAAGGCAGAAAATTACCTTAGGGGGTGGTTCCGGTGGTGGTCTAATTGGGCCAAGCGTTGCTACCCAATCAAGATAACATAAAAGTTGGTGGAACTTACCAGAATTTTCCTTTACATAACCACTAAAATATATGTATAATTATTTTTTAGAATTTCCACCCCATCAAATTTTCAAATTTCATAATAAATTTCAGAGTCAATTGTGTCAACCTCCTTGTCCCAAAATGGAGTATGAAAAGATGGAATTATTGACTTGGACATTATGGGTGCGGGAACGAATACCGACTCAGGGAAGAGGCTCAAATCAAGTAAGGGCTCAGGAGTCGGGCTCGGTTCAAGAATTGGGTCCAAGTCAAGAAATTGAAACTCAAGTCCACAATCTTCTTCCCACAATGGAATATGACCTAATATGGATGATATCTCTTTACTTCCAATATTAAGGAATTCTAGCTCATCGCCATACAATTCTTCAAAACTAAGGTCAACATCTTCCGTCAGAATTGTACAATCAGTTTCAGAAGTAAAGAGATTGTGAGAATCTAGGTCATGTTCAAGTTCTAATTCGGGAAAGGAAAAACTTGCTAAGTTATCAGAATTTGAAGTTTCGGCAAGTTCACATGATGGTATTGAATTAGAATCTTGTTGTCCATAGCAACTTGGTTCGTCGGCTTTAAAAGAGTGGTCAGCGATATCAGAATCAGCCGGACGGTGAGAACGTAAACATTGAACCATCAAATCTATGTCATGATCACGGGCTAATTTAGCCTCGGTCATGGCAGCTAGCATCCCTTCATAGTCGATAGGTGCTTCTTGTTCTGATTGGACTTGAAAATAGGAAGGGTAGTCGTGATAAAGTTGTGAGTCGGTGGACTCACGTATCATCATGTCTAAGATTGATGGTGATTTTTGCTTGGACTTATTTATACTCATCATTTCCAAGATAGATGGATTTTTATTCTGAATGGGTGGATCTGAGTATGAATCTTGGGAAGAATGTAGATTAGATGGATATGGAGGACAATTTGGTCGAGAATTAGACTCGGGGGACTCGAAACCCCATGAACTCTGTGAAGAGTTGAAATTATTATGAAAATTATAGTCATAAGATGGAGGGTGTGGGTTATATTCATTCGGATAAGACCATTCCGGCACACTAGATTGGTCAAAGTTAGGGTATGCCGGGTTGGTAATATCCGAATAATAGTTAGGGGTGTAATATGGATTAAAATTGGAATTATTATTATATGCCATATCACACCAACACAAACAACACAAACAAATAAACAAACAAAAAAAAAGAAAAATTCTAACCTAAGTTAGGGTAGACCTATGACCTAGACGACTCCTAACTGGTTAGACTGTCCACGGGAGGTCGGGTGCAGACTTTGACCACAAGTTAATCAGCCAGGTCAGGGCAAGAGTGGTGGGAGGTTTTCCGTCAAAGACGTTCCTTAATTAAATAACCACCAATCTTCGGGCTTTCGGCCCTCAATCCCTTTTCTAGACACTGATTTAGCAAGAGTCAACTTCCAGCACTTTTCCTCCTTAGGATAATCTCCTATTGAGTCCGAGATGTCCCTAGGGCCAACGTCTACTAATTTTTATGTTAGGCTTGGGTTAGTGAGTGCTCGGGATATGATTTTTGGGCTAAGGAAGGGTGATGAAATCCCCACCTTATCTTATTTATAGGTTATGCCCTTAAGATGAATTAGTGCAAGTGTACAAGATAAATAGATAAGAATCACTCAAAGCAGAAAATCAACCAAGAGATGAATCCTATTCTACATGCAATGAGTACGTACCTTGCTCCTCCAGCACTCTTCAACAGTAAATAAAAATAATTGAAAAGACACGTGCCTAATATGCAAACGTCTAATCAATTTTTATTTTTAACAACCAATGATTTACTGTTGAATTATTAGCAATTTACAGGTATATCACAGAACAAAACAGAATAGAGCAGTAAGCAGTAATCTCAAGTTTCAGCAATCTGCAAAAAACTGAATTAGTAGTTCACTGCACTTGCCGCGGATCCGCAGCTCTGGCCGCGTTTCCGCGGCAAACTTGCAGGCCCTCGTGCTCTGCCTTCGAGGGCAGAGGCACTGGGTTGCTATATGTCCTTGCTACTGCTCTGTTTCTGTTTCCTGTTCTCCAAACCTGCAAACAGAAAAGAATAAAGAATTAGTTAAAAATTAAATTTTTATTAGAGATAAACTTACCGTCCCTCCCCGGCAACGGCGCCAATTTGTTGACTAATTTTTCCTGCACACAAAAATTAGAATATTAGATTAAGAATATATCGTGCGAGGAATCAGTTCTAATCCGCGGTAGCAGGGCTATGCGGGTCGTGATCCTCAAGGAGGGACTGCGATAGAAGCGTTAAGCAAGTTTCTCTAAAAATTTATCTTTTTTAGTTAATTTGTTAGTCACGATGGTATTTACAAAGAAAAGTGGTATTTACAATGAGTTGTGGGAAAGAATATTGGAGAGGTGTGGATTTGATCTACAAAAAGAAAAGAAAAGAAAAGAATAGAAAACTAACCTTGGTTGGAGAAAATATGCGAAACCTAACACTTTCTACCTTATTTCGGAGGCATTGAACGTATAAACCTTGGAATCGAACTCAGTCCGTTGTCGCATTAGGTCATCAAGCCTTGGGCAAGCATGAGTTGATACGCCTCGAGGAGGAGAACATCGCCATGGAATATCGTTGGAACCTACTAATCTTCGGTATACTTGTGGTTCGGTAAACGCTCGCGTGCTCGTCAAAGATCAACAAAAAGAAACACAGTAGAAAAGAAAGAGAAAACAAAGAAAAGCAACGACATAAGAACAAAATAAAAATTACCTTTTTATTGATTACAATGGAAGAGAAGAGAATCATCTGTCGGTGTCACCCTCAACAAAGCCATCTCCCTCACTTACATAAAAATTACAAAAAGAAAAGAAAACCTAGAAGAAACCCTAAAAATCTGAACTTTGGCCCTTTGCTGGACGCTGGACGACCTGTACGTTGCACTGCAGGGGATATTTATAGGTGCAGAAGGCCGAGGAGTCCTGGATGAACTTGCCCACGAAATCTGGGATTCTGGATCATCTACTTTGCCGCGGAAACGCCGCGGAAACGCGGCACTTTAGTGGCTTCTGGCCACGCGCTTTGGCGCGTGGCCTCTCCTGGTCCGTCCATCTGGGCGCCTGCTTCTGGAAGTTCGATCCTGGCTCTAAATATTGGGATATGGATATAACTTGGAAATCAAGTTATCTAGACTTTGTATTCTCCCAATCTCTTTTAAACGAATTTCCTTCTCATCTTTGGCTTTTATGCACATCCTGCAAGAGTTTAGGGTTGGGTAGAATTCTATCCTTCCCTCATCTTTGATAATTGCAACTTTAGCCCTTGCATAATTGCACTTTGACAATTGATATTTGCACTTTTACTCTTGGGCTTCAAATATGGGCTTTTGGGCTCGTTTTAAGCTTTAATTCTTTCTTTTTATTATTTCGAGGCCTGCACACAATAAATCACAAAATATTAATAAATGTGCAGAATTATATAAATAAATATGAAAATGTGACGGTAAATATGATGATAAAAATGCACTTTTCACTACCAATCAGATCTCCTAGCTCAGTGCCCTCATCATGGTGTGGAGAAATGGCGTCAGTACCAGATTTTCTGCGATGGTTTAGATTATCAGACGAAAACCCGTTTAGAAACCATGTGTCAGGGAGGGTTCTTACAGAAGGATGAGAATCAGGGTTGGGATTTATTTGAGGATTTAGCTGAGAAAACCCTGCAATGGGAGCCAGTCTCGGAAAAACCTAAGAATTCACAATCTATAGCTTCAAGAGGAGGCTCCTATCTCTAAAATCATACATAGCTGCAGAGGCTAAGATTGCAACCCTAATAAGGAGAATATAGGCTCTAGAGACAAAAGAGCCAGCCAATGTCAATCAAATCAACCCGCCACCAATTCACAATTCGGGTTGTCTATACTGCCAGGCACCAAACCATGTCTTTGAAGAGTGCCCTATTTTTCATGCCCAGTAAGTGCCACCGGAACACCTGAACGCGGCTTACTCACGGCCACCTCACAATCCCTACTCACAAACATACAATCCAGGTTAGAGGAATCACCCTAATTTCTCTGGACCCAGAATAATCTTCCCAGGCCGAATTTTTCCATCAATTTTCACCATCCCAATCCTCCACCACATTTTCCCAGTCAAGCCACGTCTTCCTCCTCCCAAAGCTCACCCATTGAAAAGAAACTTTGTAAATTGGAGGAGAGCATCGAGGCTTTCATGAAGTCCCAAACCGCTTTTATGCAAAACTAGGAACAAACGCTGAACAACTATTCACAGGTAATATCGAGATTGGAAATGCAGATGAGCCAATTAGCTAGCTCCCTAAGTGAAAGACCAAAGGGTACTTAACCAAATCAGCCGCTAGTTAACCCAAAAATCTCCAATCAAGCATATGAAATTCAGGATCCTTCGATCAACCAGTGCAATGTTGTTCACACACTTCGATCTGGAAAGAAGGTAGACAACCAGGTCTATGTTGGCCCAAAAGGTTACACTATCCATTTGTTTAAGTTTTGATGATAACAAAACACATAGAAGCTATATGGTACTAATAAGTTGTTTAGAATGAGTTTCAGGTTAGTACTATTCATGATGGCGTTTCTAAGCTATTGCAAGGAATTATGATGCTAAAAGGCAAATGGCGAAAGAGGACGGTTTCATAGAAGAGAAGGCTCTAGCTTGGTATAGCATGGCTCAGAAACTTCATTGTGGCTCAGAGACTTCATTTCTTAGTTTTATATTTATAGTTTGTTAAAGAATAATGAATAGGTTTGAAGCTCAAAATTCCCTACACACAAGCTTTTGTGCACATGATTTTTCTAAAAGAAATTTCTCCTATATACAAAATAATTTTAAACATATTTTATTACTTACAAACTCTATTTTGTATAGTATATCAAGTCTTGATCAAAACTACTTTGAAAAATTTCAAGATCTTCAAAAGTATTTTCAAATAATCTGTTTTTGGCCTGCTGCGGTCGGCCGGGCGGTCGACCGGCTCTGTTTCAGGTCAGAACGGTCGACCGACCGGTCGACCGGGCTTCTGACCGTTTGGGTGCGTGCATGTGTGCATGTCTCCCGGTCGACCGGGCGGTCGACCGGACCCCATTTCGGTCGACCGACTAAAAGTTCCCTAGTCTCTGTTTGTTTCGGTCGACCGGGCGGTCGACCGTGGGCCGGCAACAGCTAAATTTTTTGAAAACCCGATCTACCGGCCGGTCGACCAAGAGCTTGATTTCAGCCTTAACGGCTAGTTGATTTAACACGTTTTTAAACGTGAGTTTTATCTCTAAATGAGTTTAGGGGCTGGTTTTGGGTCAAAAATTTCCTAATTATTTATTATAATAGTTTACTCTTTAATCCCTACCCTTATCCTATAAATAGGGATGATTAGGGTTGAGGTAATTACAACAATCATTTGCAAAAGAATTCAAGTTTAAAGGCTTTCAAAAGAAGTTTTTGTTCTTTGTTTTTGTGCTCAAAAATTCTCTCTTTACTGAAGTTTTTGGTTCAAAACTCTCTTCAATTTCATTTTCTTTTTCACTTACAAAACTTGAGCTTCAATCTTACACATTATTCTATAGGGTTTTAGTAAGGGAAAAAGGTTTTTCAAAAGAGGGTTTGTGGTCTTTTGATCACCAAGATATTCTTGTACTTGTGGCTCCACTATCTCTGGACTAGAGGAGTGTGATTGAGGAGTTGGGTACTCCGGTGTGGTTGTAACTCTTTGTGAAAGTTATAGTGGTTGGAAAATCCTTTTGGATGAAGGCAGGGATGTAGAGCTGGGTGCTCGAACCTCGAAACAAATCTTTGTGTTTGCGATTGGTTTACTTGCTTCATTTACTTGCTTTATATTCATTATTTACTTGCTTCATAATCATTGCTATATTGTCGATCAATACTCACACAACAAGATTGCATTGCGAACCTCAAACTCTTATCTAGAGGAATCACGAGGAAGGAGTTCAGAGCCCTTCACGGGGTATTCGACTTCTAGTCTTGTTTCGGGAAGATCGTTGCATCATAACTTTTAGATTTGTGCATTGATTAGCATTATCACCTATTCACCCCTCCCTCTAGGTGATTTCAATTGGTATCAGAGCTAGGGCTCTAGTTTTTGGCTTCACATCTTTAGAGAGATCCTAAAATTTGCTAATCACAATTTGCATATTTTCAATTTTTCTACAATCTCTAGGTAATCTAGTTGCTAAGTCCTTTACCAAGCCATATAGTAGACCCGAAAGTGAGGAGGACACTTGGTCCGAACTTACCTTCAAGGAATATGAGGCTAATTCAAGGGCTCAAAATGACCTTCTCTCAGCTTTGAATGAGGATGATCTAACACGGGTTATCCATTGTAAATCCGCCTATGAGATTTGGCAACACTTATTGGTCACTCATGAGGGGACATCACAAGTCAAGAGAGCCAAAATAGATCTCTTGCGTTCCCAATATGAAAGTTTTAAAATGCTAGAAGATGAATCTATTGATAATATGATTACCAAGTTTACTAAGATTACTAATGCTCTTTCTTCTCTAGGTGATGAAATAAGCAACGACCAAAAGGTGCGCAAGGTGATTCGTGCTCTTCCTTCGTCATGGGAAATCAAAGCTACCACCTTGAAGGAGTTGAATGACAAGGACGAAATGGAGCTCATAAGTCTCATTGGAAACCTTAAGACTCATGAGATGGAGAAGAAGGCTAGAGAAGATGCGGTACCTCAAAAGAAAAAGTCAATAGCTTTCAAGTCTTCCTCTTCCAACTACGATGATGAAGAAGATGAAGAAGATGATGGAGAACTATCTCTCTTTGTAAGAAATGTAAAGAGAATATACCGCAAGAATAAGCTCAACTATAGAAGACGATTGGAAGGGAAGGAGGAGAAAAAGATCATATGCTACAACTGTCGGAAACCCGGACACATCATGGCCGATTGTCCCGATTTCAAGAAAAAGATGATCCCCTCCTTGAAGCAAAAGAGGCCGGTTGAAAAGAAGGTATACAAAGCTACTTGGGATTCAAAAAGTGAATCCGAAGATGAAGTCAACACGGCAAATATATGTTTCATGGCAAACACACCCAAGGTAACCACTCAACCTCTTGATGATGAAAATGAAATAAGTAGAGAAATGTTAGAACATGCTTTTGTTGAACTTTCTGAAAGTTTTGATGATAAAAAGGTAGAGTGTTCAAAATTGAAAAAGGAAATGGAGATGCTTAAAAATCAACTTGCAATTTCTTCAAAAGAAAAGGATGAACTTTCTTCTAATCTTATTTCAACAAAAAGAGAGTTTGATGCTTATAGAGTTGCTTGTAAAGCTAAATTTCCAAAAATTGATGAAAATGAATTATCCTTGTTAAAAACTAAAATCAATGATTTTGGAAATGTTTTAAAAGAATGTGCTTTTAGCACTACTAAATTAGAAGAAATGTTTTCAAAGAAGCATATGCACATTCCACATGATAAAAATGATAAAACAACTCATGCTAAAAATTCTCATGCTCATCATGCCAACACATCACATGTCACTCATGTTAAAACTACTCATGCTCACAATTCACATGTTCGTAAGCCACATGCTCACTATGCATTTAAATATGGAAGAATTTATAGATGCACTTATTGTGGCCGGAATGGCCATTTAGCTAAATTTTGCTATGATCATATAAATAGGAAAAATAATCTTGTGTGGGTTCAAGACACTAACTCTTTAGGACCCAAGAAAATATGGGTACCAAAATCAAGTCTTAAATTATTTGATGTAGGTACACACCAAGGCTCCAAGACGTAAGGAGCGGTGGTACCTTGATAGTGGTTGTTCAAGGCATATGACATGGGACATCAATAATTTTACAACCCTATCAAGGTACGTTGAAGGTGGCATCGTCACCTTCGGAGATGACTCCAAGGGCATCATCATCGGTATAGGTAACATTAAGATTGGTGCATCTCCTTTAATAGAAAATGTTGCTCTTGTTGATGGACTTAAACATAACTTGCTTAGTATAAGTCAACTTTATGATCGTGGTCTCAAAGTTGTGTTTGATGAATCTTCTTGCAAAATTTTTGATTGTAAAACCAATGATTGTATTCTCACCGGATTTCGTGAAAATAATGTCTATATTATTGACATGCTTAATTTGGATTGTTCTACTAAATGCTTGAATGCTTTTGATGAGATTTCATGGCTTTGGCATAGAAGATTAGGACATGCATCTTTTGATCATCTTGCTAGAATTAATTCTAAGGAATTGGTGAAGGGTATTCCTTATTTGAAGTTTGAAAAAGACCGCATTTGTGGTGCGTGCCAACTTCGGAAACAAACCAAGTCTTCTTTCAAACCAATCAAGGATATCATGTCAACTAGGCCATTAGATTTGTTTCGGTAGACCGGGCGGTCGACCGTGGGCCGGTAACGGCTAAATTTTTTGAAAACCCGGTCGACCGAGAGCTTGATTTCAGCCTTAACGGCTAGTTGATTTAACACATTTTTAAACGTGAGTTTTATCTCTAAACGAGTTTAGGGGCTGGTTTTGGGTTAAAAATTTCCTAATTATTTATTATAATAGTTTACTCTTTAATCCCTACCCTTATCCTATAAATAGGGATGATTAGGGTTGAGGTAATTACAACAATCATTTGCAAAAGAATTCAAGTTTAAAGGCTTTCAAAAGAAGTTTTTGTTCTTTGTTTTTGTGCTAAAAAATTCTCTCTCTTTACTGAAGTTTTTGGTTCAAATTCTCTTCAATTTCATTTTCTTTTTCACTTACAAAACTTGAACTTCAATCCTACACATTATTCTCTAGGGTTTTTGTAAGGGAAAAAGGTTTTTCAAAAGAGGGTTTGTGGTCTTTTGATCACCAAGATATTCTTGTACTTGTGGCTCCACTATCTCTGGACTAGAGGAGTATGATTGAGAAGTTGGGTACTCCGGTGTGGTTGTAACTCTTTGTGAAAGTTATAGTGGTTGGAAAATCCTTCTGGGTGAAGGTGGGGACGTAGAGCTGGGTGCTCGAACCTCGAAACAAATCTCTATGTTTGCGATTAGTTTACTTGCTTCATTTACTTGCTTTATATTCATTATTTACTTGCTTCATAATCATTGCTATATTGTTGATCAATACTCACACAACAAGATTGCATTGCGCACCTCAAACTCTTATCTAGAGGAATCACGAGGAAGGAGTTCAGAGCCCTTCACGGGGTATTCGGCTTCTAGTCTTGTTTCGGGAAGATCGTTGCATCATAACTTTTAGATTTGTGCATTGATTAGCATTATCACCTATTCACCCCCCCTCTAGGTGATTTCAGTCTACCAACAGAAAAATCCAGTCCATCCTGATCCTACTCCAGCCTCTACCTCTGCTAGTTGCTTCCAAAATGCTCATCAAACATCTGACGAGGACAAAGCTGCTGAACAAGTTCATAAGCCTATAGCACCCTTTTCTAAGAGGCTTAGGAACAACAATAAGAATATGCACATGGAGAAGATGCTAGAGATGTTCAACCAGGTCAAATTGAATGTGCCTCTTCTTAACACTATCCAACAAGTCCCAGCTTGCGCAAAATTTCTTAAGGATATGTGTACTAAGAAGTGAAAGACAAATGTGCCCAAGAAAGTGTTCTTGGCAACTAATATAAGTGAAATTCTGTCTGGTCCTATTCTGGTGAAATACAAGGATCCCGGATGTCCCACAATCTCCTGCACCATAGGACAGACAGAAATTAGTAGAGCGCTTCTTGACCTGGGAGTAAACATCAACTTGCTACCTCTATCAGTATACCAGCAACTTGGGTTGGGCGAGCTAAGCCCAACCCGAGTCACCATTCAGCTAGCTGACCGATCTTTGAAGATGCCGATGGGAGAAATCACAGACGTCCTTATCCGGGTCGGGGATTTCATCTACCCCGTTGACTTCATTGTGCTTGAGACCCAACCTGTGTCAAATCCACGGTCTCAAACTCCAGTCATCTTAAGGCGCCCTTTCCTTGCTACAGCCAATGCCATAATCAACTGTAGGAACGAATCCATGCGATTGACCTTTGGAGATATGACGAAGGAAGTCAATGTCTTCAATCTTGGAAGACAATCTAGGGATGTCAATGATCATGAGGAAAGCATGGAGATAGAAATAGAGGCAGAGTTTGATCTAGAGGCTAAAGATTTTAATCTAGACCAGATCATAGATTCAGCAGTGGATTGGGCGTCAAGCCCAAGTGTACCTCATCATAGGATTGAAAGCCTGGAGATTGCCTCCAATGAATCAACACCTTCCCTAGAGCTAAAAGCCTTACCTGAACACCTCAAGTACGTCTACTTGGGCGGAAAGGACACCTTGCCAGTCATCGTAGCATCCCACCTGACTGAACAACAAGAGGACAGCTTAATGTCTATTCTGAAAAGACATAGGGAAGCCATTGGCTGGACGATGAAGGATATCAAAGGGATAAGTCCAGCCATAGTGCAACATAGAATCCATTTGATCGATGAAGCAACCCCCAAGAGGGACCCTCAATGCAGGCTGAACCCACTCATGCAAGAGGCAGTTAAAGCGAAAATTTTGAAACTATTAGATAATGGGATCATTTATCCCATTTCTGATAGCCAATGGGTTAGCCCTGTTCATGCGGTCCCAAAGAAAGCTGGCTTTACGTTGGTTGAAAATGAGCAAAAAGAGTTGGTACAGACAAGACTGCCTATCAAAGTTCGTGTCTGTATCGACTATAAAAAGTTGAACGCCGCCACCCGTAAAGACCACTTCCCGCTACCCTTCATTGACCAAATACTGGAACGATTGGCTAGACGTGAGTACTATTACTTCCTAGATGGGTAATCGGGATATAATCAAATCCCCATTACTGCAGAAGACTAGGAAAAGACCACATTCACCTGCCCGTTTGGAACCTTCGCTTATCGACGCATGCCTTTTGGATTGTGCAATGTGTTGGCCCAAAGGCCTTCCACTCTAGTTTTGATGATGATCAACTCATGTAGTTATGTTTACTAATATTCTTGTGATTTTAAGTTTCAGATCATTAGCAAGATATTAGTTTGGTGATAGCTTCAACAAGAGATGTTTGGAAGCTTCACAAGTGATTCCAGGGCTCAAGCATCAAGATCACACCTTGCCTAGCTCATGGATGGAGTTTTGGATCGAGTCTACTTGAAGATGGAGATCATCAAGAAGACTTAGGTATCCTAGTTTAGATAGTGTGGTTTTAGATCCATATTGTAAAGCTTAGTATAGTTGATATGCTCAAGTGCACATACACACACATTTCATGTTTTGGATTTGGTTTTCATGAATAGTAGATCAAAACAAGTTTACCTTATCTTTATGTATATTAGATATGTTCTAGATATACATACATGCTTTAAACTTGCTAGACAAACTTATTTTGACTATCCTATTCATGTTTTGAAAAAATCAAGTTTGTTAAAAATACAAGTGTTGGTTTTGATAAAATTTGCAAGACACAAAAATAAATTGATATGTTGATATATTGTCTTGAAATTTTTATCACAAGTTTGTATTTCAATATAACATGTTAAAAGAATTTTATGGAATTTTTAGAAGAGATAAAAGATTTTTAGAAAATATTTTTAACCCAGTTTTCTGTCCCAGAACAGTGGCTGACAGGCCAGGTCGGCCGACCGCACGGGTCGACCGCACCAAAGGCCGGTCGACCCTTGCGGTCGACCGACGTGCACAAACTTGTGCACGTTTGGCAGACACAGGGACGGTCGGCCGGGCGGCCGACAGGACCAGAGAGCTCTGCTCTCTGGATCTGGGGGTCGACCGGGCGGTCGACCGGTTTTGCCCAACGGTCATATTTCTGACCGTTGGTGGTCGACCGGGCTGGTCGACCGCAAGCCTGTCAGGCTGCCAGATCAGCCTAACGGTTAGTTTTCTGTTTGGCCTATATAAACCCCATTCCTTTGGGATTTTGGCTAAGATTTTCTGAGCTAATTTTTCCCCACTCTCTGGTTTTAAAAAGAAGTTTTCAAAAGAGTTTTAAGTGCCAAAAAGTTACATCTATTTGTGTTTAAGTATTTTGTTATTTTCAAAGAAAATAGGTTTTTGGGAAACTAGTTATTGTTCTTCATTTCATATCTATTTGGTATTTTTTTCCTAAGAGATTTTCTTTGATTAAAACACTTGTTTTTCACACTTGAGCTATCATCTATCCTATTCTATTAGGATCTTGTATTTGTGGAAAAAGAGAGATTGTTTGTGGTTGAAAGAAACCATTTGTTGTAAACACCCTTGTTCTTGTTGTATCCCTCTTTAGTAGAGGTTGATCGGGTGATTGGTTTGCTCCCTCTTCGGTAGAGGTGGAGATTGTGTTTACTCCCTCTTGGTGAGGTGGAGTTGGAGATTGGTTGTAAACCTCTTCGGTAGAGGTGTTTGTTGTTGGCTTACCCCTCGGTTATGAGGTGGTTGTTTGAGAGAGGAGTTTGGTACTCCTAGTGTTGTAACAAATCCTCCTCGGTGGAGGTTCCCTCGGTGGAGATAGTGGATTGGAAATCCTACACGGTGGTGTAGGCGGGGATGTAGAGCAAGGTGCTCGAACCTCGAAACATATCTTGGCCTTTGCGTTTGATCCATTGTCTCTCTAACTCTCTCTCTATTTCATTTGTGCAAAGCATCTTCAATCAGTACATTCATCTTGATTGCTTGCATTTGTACCTTGCATATTTCATATTGCTATATCTCTTGTATGCTCGGTTGTTTGTGTGTGCCTCACTTATACTTAACCACAAGAGCTTCACATAGCGCCTCAACCCATTCAAGGGGAATCAAGAGGAGTTAGTCCAGAGCCCTTCACGGGGAATTCGGCTACACTTGTGTGTTGTATTAAGTGTGTTGCAAAATTTGCATTTGCTTCCGCGTTTAGTTTTCATTTAGTTTTAGATTAGCACTTACACCTATTCACCCCCCCTCTAGGTGTTTTTCAATTGGTATTAGAGCTTGTGCTCCTGATATTAGGCTTAACATCCAAGGAGTGAGATCCTTTGTTTGCTAATCTATTGTTTGCATTTGCTTGCTTCCACACATATAGTTTATACCATGGACTTCATGACCCCACCTAGTTTTGACCCTTCCAACATTGTTGTATGGAAGCTTAAGATGTCCATGTATTTGAAGACCCTAGGCATACATGTTTTTCTTGCCGCCACCAAGAAATGCTATCTTGGAAATGGTGATCATATAGGGGCCAATGCACTAGCCCTTGAGGCTATTAGAAGCACATTATCAAAAGATTATCTTATACATGTTTCTAACCTTGATTCCGCATTTGCAGTATGGAACATGTTGACAACCACAACCACCATCTCCGAGCTTCAAGTACAAATCCAAGAAGAGTAGACTAGTGGAGACTCCGAGTCAAAATGTTTCATGGTCCAAGGGAATGACTTCCTTAAGGTACAATCGGAATCTCAACTAGATAATGATAATGATTGTGCTAGTTCTTCTTCATGTGATGATTATGTGGATGCTAATGTTTTGAATGAAGAACTATCTATTGTTTGTGAAAAATTAATAGAAAAATATAATTTGTTGAAAAAGAAGACTTGTGCTTTAAATAAAGAAAATGAAAAACTGTCTTCTAAACTTGACAAGGTTTTGCAAGAGAAGGTTGAGGTCTATAATGAAAGGGATTCATTGAGATCTCAACTAGATCTTGCACTTAAAGAAAATAAATTTTTGAAAAATAAAAATGATTTTGAAACACTTTTGAAGAAAAATGAAGATTTGACTTTAAAAGTTGATTTTGTTTTAAAGGAGAATGTTGCTTTGAAAAATAAAATAATTTCTATTTCAAATGATTTAAATGTTTGTTTAGAGAAAAATGAAGTTTTGCAAAACAAAATTGATTTTCATATTTGCCATGCTAGTGTAGCTCCTTCATCTAGTCTACCTATTGCATGTACCTCTTCTTCTAGAATTAATGATGATATTTGTGTGTTAAAGAAGAGAGTAGATTGTTTGGGCTCCACTTTGAGCCAATGTGTAGAAGGGCATACACGTTTGGAAACTTTGTTTCGAAAGAAACAAGTTTCATCTTTTCATGCACACCCTCCACGGCATACACATGCTTCCCACGGACACCATCACACCTATGCTCATGTGTACACTTGTACACATTGTGGACGTAGGGGCCACCTTGCTAAATTTTGCTTTGATAGATTACATACTTCAAATTTAGCAAATAAGTTTGTTTGGGTTAGAGAAGGGACTAACCCCCATGGACCCAAAAAGATATGGGTACCAAAGACCACCCCTCCTATTTTTGATGTAGGTGTGGGCTCTCACATGACGTGAGAGTTACCGTACCTTGGAGTGGATGCATTCCGGACTTCATGTGGATCATTTGGATGCATCACTTTCAAGGGAAGTTTGGTGGAGAAGACCACCATATTTTGGAGACAAGGAGAGTTGCCTTCTAAGTTTGGTAACGATTCCTAACTCCTATTTATTGTTTACATGCTTTTCATAATTCATTGTTTATAGCATGTTTCATTGTTTTAGTGATTAGTATGGAAATGCCATGTTAATTAGATCCTTGACATACATGTATAGTATTTGAGACACACATACTTATATGATCCCATTTTTAGTGTTCTCTTGTTAGCTTAGCTATCATGTACATCATAAATCTAATAACATGTGGATTTACATAATGATCATGTTTATGCTTATCATGATTAATTTATATCTTGGTTTTATGCTTCATGTGTTGATTACATGTTTAGATGTTAGTTTTCATTAAGATTAGGATTTATACTTGTGCATATAGTGGGCCACAAATAAATCTATATATGCTTGGGCTTGATTGCTTATTTGAACCCATTCGATGTGCTAGTATAGTCTAGTTTTGATGATTCATACATTTTAAACTTGTATTCTCATTTTGGATTTGTTTTGTAGATCATGTGTTTTACATTTCATGTATATGTGCATTTTGCTAAACCTTAAGTTATACATGTATACCATTTTGAGTCATTTGCCTTTCATGCAAATCTATATATATGGACTCAATTGTGTTTAGGGATATGTATGTATACTTATTGTGTTGACAATTCATACATATACCTTGAAATTAAAATTAGTTAATGAAAATTTTGTTTTTCATGTTTTCATGTTTGATGTTTAACTTCATGTATATGTCCATCTCATTCAAACTATTGATTATACATATACATCCTTTTAGAGCCACGTGCCTTCATGCATATATCCTTGTGGACTCTTTGTGTTTTGGATATGTATGTATGCTTTAGTTTGTATTAGACATACATATACCTTGAAGATTAAATAAGTTTTGTTGATTTTCATGTTTAAAGGAATAATTGAGCTTAATGCAAATTTTCATGATCATGATCTTCACATTTTATGTGTACACTCATTTTTTATTGTCTACTCATGTTTAGTTTTCATGAGACACATTTATGCTTCATTGGCTTAGAGTGTTAACTATCTTGTGAATTTCATATTTTATGAAAAATAATTTGTTTTTGTTCCTTGCTTGAAGGATTTCGTACTAGTTAACAAAATTTTCATTTTAACTAGTTCGTATTCTTCGTTGTTATATGAGTTATACACTTGATCTTTTAGTTATTTCAATTGGTATCATTGAATTCTTTCAATTGGTATCAATGTTGACATTTTTGTATACTCATATTTTTAATTGTGTATGTATGCTCTCAATTGGTATCATCTATTGTGATTGGTACTCCTTTTATTTCATACACATATACATTATTTATTTGTGCTATTATATTTCTATATCTTAAGCACAAATTTTGTTTATGCCAAGCTTGTACCTTAACTTTGTCTAAATTGATTTATATTTGCAATTGGTATCAGGCCTACGCATAGTTTTTGTTGGTATTTCATAAAGGGGGAGAAAATTTAATTTTGTCTTTAAATTGGTATTTGATTCCCACTCCCTTGCTTTATGATAAAATATAGTTTCAATTTGGTATCATTTGCTTAAAAAGAAAATACTCTCTTTTGATATCAAGATGTTTATGTTTTAAGATGGTATCTAAAATTTTTGTTTTTTAAGAAAGAGTCAAAAGTTTTGATTTACATTGCCTATATACATGGAGAGCTTAACATCTCTTCTACATCTCATGTTGAGTGTATCTTGTATTGAAGAGCTTGATAACTCTTCCTTATGTGATACACGTGTGTAGGGGGAGCTTCACATCTCTCCTTATGCATTACATAATATGTGTTATGTGAATTGGGGCTTATCATCCCTTCTTCATGTAATGCATATGTGTAGGGAAGTTAACTTAGCGTCTTCCTCTTCATGAATGTATATCGCATATATTATTTATTGATTGTTGTATGTTCACCTTCAATTGGTATCAAAATGCACTTCATTGACATATATGTTTCATTTGGTATCTTAATTGAGTGTTCATCTCATGATTTGTTACTCACCCCTTATTTACATCTTTTGTGTTTTAGACAAAAGGGGGGAGAACATTATTTTTTTTTAACCCTTTGTTGTTTCCTTGCTTAGAACAAAAAGGGGGAGAAGAATTTAGATTTATATGCATGTCTTTGAATGCATTTATTTGTTTTTTAGAAGATGAAAAAAAAAATTTATTTGTTCATTTTATTGGTTTCTAGAGCACCTTTCACATTTCATTGGTATCTAGATAGAAGAATTTGTTTATGTTTTTGATCTTGCCCCTTTATTGATGATTGACAAAAAGGGGGAGAATTATTTGAGAGTTTAACAATGTATATAAAACTCAAAATCTTCATTGGTACATAGTTTTATGTTTTTATATGCATGTTTACGTTTTTGCATATATGATATTTTAATTGGTATCTAGAGCATGTTTTGTTTAGAATATATCTCATTTGGTATCTAGACCTTTTATTGTTTATGCATTATCATTCATGCATATTATTGATTTTTTGTTTATTTGTTTATGCATGAGTTAAGGGGGAGCTTCTTTGAAGCTTAACTTTAATCCATGCATATATAACTCCATGAGTTTTGTCATCATCAAAAAGGGGGAGATTGTTGGCCCAAAGGCCTTCCACTCTAGTTTTGATGATGATCAACTCATGTAGTTATGTTTACTAATATTCTTGTGATTTTAAGTTTCAGATCATTAGCAAGATATTAGTTTGGTGATAGCTTCAACAAGAGATGTTTGGAAGCTTCACAGGTGATTCCAGGGCTCAAGCATCAAGATCACACCTTGCCTAGCTCATGGATGGAGTTTTGGATCGAGTCTACTTGAAGATGGAGATCATCAAGAAGACTTAGGTATCCTAGTTTAGATAGTGTGGTTTTAGATCCATATTGTAAAGCTTAGTATAGTTGATATGCTCAAGTGTACATACACACACATTTCATGTTTTGGATTTGGTTTTCATGAATAGTAGATCAAAACAAGTTTACCTTATCTTTATGTATATTAGATATGTTCTAGATATACATACATGCTTTAAACTTGCTAGACAAACTTATTTTGACTATCCTATTCATGTTTTGAAAAAATCAAGTTTGTTAAAAATACAAGTGTTGGTTTTGATAAAATTTGCAAGACACAAAAATAAATTGATATGTTGATATATTGTCTTGAAATTTTTATCACAAGTTTGTATTTCAATATAACATGTTAAAAGAATTTTATGGAATTTTTAGAAGAGATAAAAGATTTTTAGAAAATATTTTTAACCCAGTTTTCTGTCCCAGAACAGTGGCTGACAGGCCAGGTCGGCCGACCGCACGGGTCGACCGCACCAAAGGCCGGTCGACCCTTGCGGTCGACCGACGTGCACAAACTTGTGCACGTTTGGCAGACACAAGGACGGTCGGCCGGGCGGCCGACAGGACCAGAGAGCTCTGCTCTCTGGATCTAGGGGTCGACCGGGCGGTCGACCGGTTTTGCCCAACGGTCATATTTCTGACCGTTGGTGGTCGACCGGGCTGGTCGACCGCAAGCCTGTCAGGCTGCCAGATCAGCCTAACGGTTAGTTTTCTGTTTGGCCTATATAAACCCCATTCCTTTGGGATTTTGGCTAAGATTTTCTGAGCTAATTTTTCCCCACTCTCTGGTTTTAAAAAGAAGTTTTCAAAAGAGTTTTAAGTGCCAAAAAGTTACATCTATTTGTGTTTAAGTGTTTTGTTATTTTCAAAGAAAATAGGTTTTTGGGAAACTAGTTATTGTTCTTCATTTCATATCTATTTGGTATTTTTTTCCCAAGAGATTTTCTTTGATTAAAACACTTGTTTTCCACACTTGAGCTATCATCTATCCTATTCTATTAGGATCTTGTATTTGTGGAAAAAGAGAGATTGTTTGTGGTTGAAAGAAACCATTTGTTGTAAACACCCTTGTTCTTGTTGTATCCCTCTTTGGTAGAGGTTGATCGGGTGATTGGTTTGCTCCCTCTTCGGTAGAGGTGGAGATTGTGTTTACTCCCTCTTGGTGAGGTGGAGTTGGAGATTGGTTGTAAACCTCTTCGGTAGAGGTGTTGGTTGTTGGCTTACCCCTCGGTTGTGAGGTGGTTGTTTGAGAGAGGAGTTTGGTACTCCTAGTGTTGTAACAAATCCTCCTCGGTGGAGGTTCCCTCGGTGGAGATAGTGGATTGGAAATCCTACACGGTGGTGTAGGCGGGGATGTAGAGCAAGGTGCTCGAACCTCGAAACATATCTTGGCCTTTGCGTTTGATCCATTGTCTCTCTAACTCTCTCTCTATTTCATTTGTGCAAAGCATCTTCAATCAGTACATTCATCTTGATTGCTTGCATTTGTACCTTGCATATTTCATATTGCTATATCTCTTGTATGCTCGGTTGTTTGTGTGTGCCTCACTTATACTTAACCACAAGAGCTTCACATAGCGCCTCAACCCATTCAAGGGGAATCAAGAGGAGTTAGTCCAGAGCCCTTCACGGGGAATTCGGCTACACTTGTGTGTTGTATTAAGTGTGTTGCAAAATTTGCATTTGCTTCCGCGTTTAGTTTTTCATTTAGTTTTAGATTAGCACTTACACCTATTCACCCCCCCTCTAGGTGTTTTTCAATTGGTATTAGAGCTTGTGCTCCTGATATTAGGCTTAACATCCTAGGAGTGAGATCCTTTGTTTGCTAATCTATTGTTTGCATTTGCTTGCTTCCACAATATAGTTTATACCATGGACTTCATGACCCCACCTAGTTTTGACCCTTCCAACATTGTTGTATGGAAGCTTAAGATGTCCATGTATTTGAAGACCCTAGGCATACATGTTTTTCTTGCCGCCACCAAGAAATGCTATCTTGAAATGGTGATCATATAGGGGCCAATGCACTAGCCCTTGAGGCTATTAGAAGCACATTATCAAAAGATTATCTTATACATGTTTCTAACCTTGATTCCGCATTTGCAGTATGGAACATGTTGACAACCACAACCACCATCTCCGAGCTTCAAGTACAAATCCAAGAAGAGTAGACTAGTGGAGACTCCGAGTCAAAATGCTTCATGGTCCAAGGGAATGACTTCCTTGAGGTACAATCGGAATCTCAACTAGATAATGATAATGATTGTGCTAGTTCTTCTTCATGTGATGATTATGTGGATGCTAATGTTTTGAATGAAGAACTATCTATTGTTTGTGAAAAATTAATAGAAAAATATAATTTGTTGAAAAAGAAGACTTGTGCTTTAAATAAAGAAAATGAAAAACTGTCTTCTAAACTTGACAAGGTTTTGCAAGAGAAGGTTGAGGTCTATAATGAAAGGGATTCATTGAGATCTCAACTAGATCTTGCACTTAAAGAAAATAAATTTTTGAAAAATAAAAATCATTTTGAAACACTTTTGAAGAAAAATGAAGATTTGACTTTAAAAGTTGATTTTGTTTTAAAGGAGAATGTTACTTTGAAAAATAAAATAATTTCTATTTCAAATGATTTAAATGTTTGTTTAGAGAAAAATGAAGTTTTGCAAAACAAAATTGATTTTCATATTTGCCATGCTAGTGTAGCTCCTTCATCTAGTCTACCTATTGCATGTACCTCTTCTTCTAGAATTAATGATGATATTTGTGTGTTAAAGAAGAGAGTAGATTGTTTGGGCTCCACTTTGAGCCAATGTGTAGAAGGGCATACACGTTTGGAAACTTTGTTTCGAAAGAAACAAGTTTCATCTTTTCATGCACACCCTCCACGGCATACACATGCTTCCCACGGACACCATCACACCTATGCTCATGTGTACACTTGTACACATTGTGGACGTAGGGGCCACCTTGCTAAATTTTGCTTTGATAGATTACATACTTCAAATTTAGCAAATAAGTTTGTTTGGGTTAGAGAAGGGACTAACCCCCATGGACCCAAAAAGATATGGGTACAAAGACCACCCCTCCTATTTTTGATGTAGGTGTGGGCTCTCACATGACGTGAGAGTTACCGTACCTTGGAGTGGATGCATTCCGGACTTCATCTGGATCATTTGGATGCATCACTTTCAAGGGAAGTTTGGTGGAGAAGACCACCATATTTTGGAGACAAAGAGAGTTGCCTTCTAAGTTTGGTAACGATTCCTAACTCCTATTTATTGTTTACATGCTTTTCATAATTCATTGTTTATAGCATGTTTCATTGTTTTAGTGATTAGTATGGAAATGCCATGTTAATTAGATCCTTGACATACATGTATAGTATTTGAGACACACATACTTATATGATCCCATTTTTAGTGTTCTCTTGTTAGCTTAGCTATCATGTACATCATAAATCTAATAACATGTGGATTTACATAATGATCATGTTTATGCTTATCATGATTAATTTATATCTTGGTTTTATGCTTCATGTGTTGATTACATGTTTAGATGTTAGTTTTCATTAAGATTAGGATTTATACTTGTGCATATAGTGGGCCACAAATAAATCTATATATGCTTGGGCTTGATTGCTTATTTGAACCCATTCGATGTGCTAGTATAGTCTAGTTTTGATGATTCATACATTTTAAACTTGTATTCTCATTTTGGATTTGTTTTGTAGATCATGTGTTTTACATTTCATGTATATGTGCATTTTGCTAAACCTTAAGTTATACATGTATACCATTTTGAGTCATTTGCCTTTCATGCAAATCTATATATATGGACTCAATTGTGTTTAGGGATATGTATGTATACTTATTGTGTTGACAATTCATACATATACCTTGAAATTAAAATTAGTTAATGAAAATTTTGTTTTTCATGTTTTCATGTTTGATGTTTAACTTCATGTATATGTCCATCTCATTCAAACTATTGATTATACATATACATCCTTTTAGAGCCACGTGCCTTCATGCATATATCCTTGTGGACTCTTTGTGTTTTGGATATGTATGTATGCTTTAGTTTGTATTAGACATACATATACCTTGAAGATTAAATAAGTTTTGTTGATTTTCATGTTTAAAGGAATAATTGAGCTTAATGCAAATTTTCATGATCATGATCTTCACATTTTATGTGTACACTCATTTTTTATTGTCTACTCATGTTTAGTTTTCATGAGACACATTTATGCTTCATTGGCTTAGAGTGTTAACTATCTTGTGAATTTCATATTTTATGAAAAATAATTTGTTTTTGTTCCTTGCTTGAAGGATTTCGTACTAGTTAACAAAAATTTTCATTTTAACTAGTTCGTATTCTTCGTTGTTATATGAGTTATACACTTGATCTTTTAGTTATTTCAATTGGTATCATTGAATTCTTTCAATTGGTATCAATGTTGACATTTTTGTATACTCATATTTTTAATTGTGTATGTATGCTCTCAATTGGTATCATCTATTGTGATTGGTACTCCTTTTATTTCATACACATATACATTATTTATTTGTGCTATTATATTTCTATATCTTAAGCACAAATTTTGTTTATGCCAAGCTTGTACCTTAACTTTGTCTAAATTGATTTATATTTGCAATTGGTATCAGGCCTACGCATAGTTTTTGTTGGTATTTCATAAAGGGGGAGAAAATTTAATTTTGTCTTTAAATTGGTATTTGATTCCCACTCCCTTGCTTTATGATAAAATATAGTTTCAATTTGGTATCATTTGCTTAAAAAGAAAATACTCTCTTTTGATATCAAGATGTTTATGTTTTAAGATGGTATCTAAAATTTTTGTTTTTTAAGAAAGAGTCAAAAGTTTTGATTTACATTGCCTATATACAAGGAGAGCTTAACATCTCTTCTACATCTCATGTTGAGTGTATCTTGTATTGAAGAGCTTGATAACTCTTCCTTATGTGATACACGTGTGTAGGGGAGCTTCACATCTCTCCTTATGCATTACATAATATGTGTTATGTGAATTGGGGCTTATCATCCCTTCTTCATGTAATGCATATGTGTAGGGAAGTTAACTTAGCGTCTTCCTCTTCATGAATGTATATCGCATATATCATTTATTGATTGTTGTATGTTCACCTTCAATTGGTATCAAAATGCACTTCATTGACATATATGTTTCATTTGGTATCTTAATTGAGTGTTCATCTCATGATTTGTTACTCACCCCTTATTTACATCTTTTGTGTTTTAGACAAAAGGGGGGAGAACATTATTTTTTTTTAACCCTTTGTTGTTTCCTTGCTTAGAACAAAAAGGGGGAGAAGAATTTAGATTTATATGCATGTCTTTGAATGCATTTATTTGTTTTTTAGAAGATGAAAAAAAAAATTTATTTGTTCATTTTATTGGTTTCTAGAGCACCTTTCACATTTCATTGGTGTCTAGATAGAAGAATTTGTTTATGTTTTTGATCTTGCCCCTTTATTGATGATTGACAAAAAGGGGGAGAATTATTTGAGAGTTTAACAATGTATATAAAACTCAAAATCTTCATTGGTACATAGTTTTATGTTTTTATATGCATGTTTACGTTTTTGCATATATGATATTTTAATTGGTATCTAGAGCATGTTTTGTTTAGAATATATCTCATTTGGTATCTAGACCTTTTATTGTTTATGCATTATCATTCATGCATATTATTGATTTTTTGTTTATTTGTTTATGCATGAGTTAAGGGGAGCTTCTTTGAAGCTTAACTTTAATCCATGCATATATAACTCCATGAGTTTTGTCATCATCAAAAAGGGGGAGATTGTTGGCCCAAAGGCCTTCCACTCTAGTTTTGATGATGATCAACTCATGTAGTTATGTTTACTAATATTCTTGTGATTTTAAGTTTCAGATCATTAGCAAGATATTAGTTTGGTGATAGCTTCAACAAGAGATGTTTGGAAGCTTCACAAGTGATTCCAGGGCTCAAGCATCAAGATCACACCTTGCCTAGCTCATGGATGGAGTTTTGGATCGAGTCTACTTGAAGATGGAGATCATCAAGAAGACTTAGGTATTCTAGTTTAGATAGTGTGTTTTTAGATCCATATTGTAAAGCTTAGTATAGTTGATATGCTCAAGTGCACATACACACACATTTCATGTTTTGGATTTGGTTTTCATGAATAGTAGATCAAAACAAGTTTACCTTATCTTTATGTATATTAGATATGTTCTAGATATACATACATGCTTTAAACTTGCTAGACAAACTTATTTTGACTATCCTATTCATGTTTTAGAAAAATCAAGTTTGTTAAAAATACAAGTGTTGGTTTTGATAAAATTTGCAAGACACAAAAATAAATTGATATGTTGATATATTGTCTTGAAATTTTTATCACAAGTTTGTATTTCAATATAACATGTTAAAAGAATTTTTATGGAATTTTTGGAAGAGATAAAAGATTTTTAGAAAATATTTTTAACCCAGTTTTCTGTCCCAGAACAGTGGCTGACAGGCCAGGTCGGCCGACTGCACGGGTCGACCGCACCAAAGGCCGGTCGACTCTTGCGGTCGACCGACGTGCACAAACTTGTGCACGTTTGGCAGACACAGGGACGGTCGGCCGGGCGGCCGACCGGACCAGAGAGCTCTGCTCTCTGGATCTGGGGGTCGACCGGGCGGTCGACCGGTTTTGCCCAACGGTCATATTTCTGACCGTTGGCGGTCGACCGGGCCGGTCGACCGCAAGCCTGTCAGGCTGCCAGATCAGCCTAACGGCTAGTTTTCTGTTTGGCCTATATAAACCCCATTCCTTTGGGATTTTGGCTAAGATTTTCTGAGCTAATTTTTTCCCACTCTCTGGTTTTAAAAAGAAGTTTTCAAAAGAGTTTTAAGTGCCAAAAAGTTACATCTATTTGTGTTTAAGTGTTTTGTTATTTTCAAAGAAAATAGGTTTTTGGGAAACTAGTTATTGTTCTTCATTTCATATCTATTTGGTATTTTTTTCCCAAGAGATTTTCTTTGATTAAAACACTTGTTTTCCACACTTGAGCTATCATCTATCCTATTCTATTAGGATCTTGTATTTGTGGAAAAAGAGAGATTGTTTGTGGTTGAAAGAAACCACTTGTTGTAAACACCCTTGTTCTTGTTGTATCCCTCTTTGGTAGAGGTTGATCGGGTGATTGGTTTGCTCCCTCTTCGGTAGAGGTGGAGATTGTGTTTACTCCCTCTTGGTGAGGTGGAGTTGGAGATTGGTTGTAAATCTCTTCGGTAGAGGTGTTGGTTGTTGGCTTACCCCTCGGTTGTGAGGTGGTTGTTTGAGAGAGGAGTTTGGTACTCCTAGTGTTGTAACAAATCCTCCTCGGTGGAGGTTCCCTCGGTGGGAGATAGTGGATTGGAAATCCTACACGGTGGTGTAGGCGGGGATGTAGAGCAAGGTGCTCGAACCTCGAAACATATCTTGGCCTTTGCGTTTGATCCATTGTCTCTCTAACTCTCTCTCTATTTCATTTGTGCAAAGCATCTTCAATCAGTACATTCATCTTGATTGCTTGCATTTGTACCTTGCATATTTCATATTGCTATATCTCTTGTATGCTTGGTTGTTTGTGTGTGCCTCACTTATACTTAACCACAAGAGCTTCACATAGCGCCTCAACCCATTCAAGGGGAATCAAGAGGAGTTAGTCCAGAGCCCTTCACGGGATATTCGGCTACACTTGTGTGTTGTATTAAGTGTGTTGCAAAATTTGCATTTGCTTCCGCATTTAGTTTTCATTTAGTTTTAGATTAGCACTTTCACCTATTCACCCCCCTCTAGGTGTTTTTCATAATGTTCCCGCAACATTCCAACGGTGCATGCTCAATTTGTTCTCCGACATGGTAGAAACGTTTTCTAGAGATTTTCATAGATGACTTCTCCATCTACGGAGATTCATTTGATCAGTGTCTTCATCACCTAGAATTAGTACTACAAAGATGCAAGGAGAAGAACCTAACTCTAAACTGGGAGAAATGTCACTTCATGGTGAGACAGGGGATTGTCTTAGGCCATGAGATTTCTAGGAGAGGCATTGAAGTGGACAAGGCTAAAGTAGAAGTGATTGCTAAGCTTTCATCACCCAAAAGCATCAAGGACATTAGATCCTTTTTAGAGCATGCTGGGTTTTACCGATGGTTCATTAAGGATTTTAGCAAAATCGCTAGGCCCTTAACCAACCTGCTCGCTAAGGACGTGCCCTTTAATTTTAACGATGAATGTTTCAAGTCATGGGGAAGCTTAAGTAAGAACTTATTTCTTCGCCTATTATTTCTGCTCCTAACTGGGCCCAACCATTCGAAATCATGTGCGATGCCTCTGATTTTGTTATTGGCGCTGTTCTAGGATAGCGCATCGACAATAGGCGGCACGTGATTTATTACTCGAGTAGGACCTTGAATGACGCCCAACATAACTATACAACGACTGAGAAGGAATTCTTGGCCGTTGTCTTTGCGTTAGAGAAGTTCCGGCCCTACTTGTTAGGATCGAAGCCGGCGATTTTTAAGGATCACTCGGCTCTGAAATACCTCATGACCTAGAAGGAAGTAAAAGCCCAACTGATTCGGTGGATCCTTTTGTTTTAAGAATTTGACTTGAAAATCTGGGATAAACGAGGTATAGAAAATGTGGTCGCTGATTATCTCTCACGAATTCCGAATGCACCGAACATACAAGCTCCGATCAACGAGGATTTCCCAGACGAGTATATCCTGGCCATTCTTAAGAAATCCTGGTATGCAGACATTGTTAATTACCTGGCCACTGGATAATTACTCGCTGACTGGACAAAGCAAGACCAATATCGCTTCTTTGCCCAAGTACGGTACTTCTTCTGGGAAGAACTGTATCTTTTTAAGTATTGTCCCAACCAAATTATTCGACAATACATACCAGAGGAGAAACAGAGGAGTGTGCTCAGCTTTTGCCATGACCTTGCATGCGGAGGACACTTCGGTTCCCGCAAGACTACAGAGAAGGTTCTTCAAAGTGGTTTTACTGGCCCACTTTGTTCAAAGACTCATACCATTTTTGTAAGTCATGCGTAAATTGTCAGAAAATTGGGAAAATTTCAAGAAGAGACATTGCCCCTGAACTCAATCCTGGAAGTTGAAATTTTTGATAATTGGGGTATCGACTTCATGGGGCCATTCCCTAATTTCTTCGACAACCAGTTCATTTTGGTTGCTGTAGACTATATCTCTAAATGGGTAGAAGTTGTGCCAACAAAGACGAATGACAACAAAGTGGTTGTTAAATTTTTTAAAGAAAACATCTTCTCCCGATTTGGCACCCCCAGAGCAATAATTAGTGATAATGGATCGCATTTCTGCAATAGAGTTTTTAAAGCTCTGATGCGAAAATATTCCATCAATCACAAGTTATCTACTCCGTATCATCCCCAGACAAATGGGCAGGTCGAAATCACCAATCGACAGATCAAGCTCATTTTGAAAAAGACTGTCGGACAGAACCAAAAGGATTAGTCGGTCAAACTTAACGATGCATTGTGGGCTTACCGCACTGCTTTTAAGACAGTTCTGGGGAAGTCTCCTTATCGAATCGTATTTGAAAAAGCCTGTCATCTACCAGTCGAGTTAGAACACCGTGCCCTATGGGCCATTAAGCAACTTATTTTTGATCTGACCAAGGCCGGTGAGCTAAGGAGACTGCAGATTTTAGAATTAAAGGAGATACGGAATGAAGCCTATGAGAATGCTCAGATCACCAAAAGCAGAACTAAACTTTTTCATAACCATATCATAACCCGGAAAAATTTTGCCCCGGGAGACAAGGTTCTGCTGTACAACTCAAGGCTTCATATTTTCGCGGGAAAGCTGAAGACTCGTTGGTCTGGACCGTTCATCGTGCTCACCATTTTTTCACATGGTGCTGTGATTATTGTAGATCCTAAGAACAACACAGAATTCAAAGTGAATGGGCGGAGACTGAAGCTCTTCTTGATCACTGAGCCTATGACTCTGGGTGATAGTGTGTTGACTCTTTTTGCCCCGTCATACACCTAACCACACAAAAAAAACATTTTTGTTTATATACTTACCCCTTCTACATTTTTAACATTTCTTTAGCCTATTCGCACTTGGCCGGCCCGCGTCTACGAAGACGGTGACATCATTTCTTCACGCTATTTATTGCATTCGCATTTACCTATACATTCATTGAGGATAATGCATCAGATAGGTGTGGGGGGTTCTAACACTTTTTCTTTTTCCTTTTATTCTTTTTCTTCTTTAAAAAAAAAATCGCCAGATTAAAACGAAATTTCATACTCTTTATAAAAATACCAAAAGATTGTAGGAATTAAGGGAACCTTATTAATGAATCTTTATTTTTACCTAAATAAATAAGAAAGATTGGTTTGACTAAGAATTGGGAAGGATAAGGAAAATAACTCATATCTTTTATTTAGCCTAGAAGAATATGCATAAACTACACACACATGCTTGGGATTTAGAGACACAACTCTGGAAAAAAAAAGCTGGATAATTGTGCCTCAAGAAGCATGATTACTCACTCTAAAAGAAAAGAAATATATATATATAAATAAGTAAATCTTAATTTCGTGGCCTACTCTACTTGCATATTGACCTGAGGGTTGTTTTCCACCTGGTGCCCTGAAACCATCTGGTTTGGGAGTCATCGGTTTGATATGTGTTACATAAGTAAAGTAGAAAGCCTAATGAAACTAAGAATAATAAATAAATATTAATAAACTTAAATGATATTCAAAATTGAGTTGAAAAATCCCAAACACATCACACTTCCACATTATGCATATCTATCTAAAGCAAAATAACAGAATGAGTTAGAACTACAAGATCCTTTCTAAATTTAAAGAAAAACCATAGTTTCTTCTTTTATGAAGGCTAAAGTATAGGAGGACTTATGAGGGTTAAACCTAATTCTTACATCATTCGGTCATTTTTACTTAGATAATTGAAAGTTCTTTTTCATGACAGAATTTTTGCTAACCACTAACTATTTTTCTTTACTTACTGGATTTTGTGGGTACAGTCCACTGAAAACCCTCAGGAGACAACACTCCTCCTCTAGGGGAAACCTAGAGGTTTAAAGGCTTGTTGCACATACTCAGTGCAATCGCGTCACCTGCGAAAGTGGTGTAATAATATTCTTATTTTTGTTTTGCTTGGGACGAACAAAAAGATAAGTGTGGGGGTGTGATTAGTCTCTAATTTTGCATAATTTTCATCACATTCTCATATTTATTTTATGTAAAATTTTGCTCATAAAATCTTGCTTGCTTGATTCTAGGTCCATGGTGTGTAAATGAAGAAGAAGACCCTAAATCACCATTTAATGGGTGATTAAAGGCCTACCAAGTAGCCATTGACTTTAGGAAGGAGATTTTGTCAGCCCATTTCATCAAATCACGAATCCAGGAGATCAAGTGGACAGCGGACAGACTGGGCGTCGCGCTGCCCGAAGCCAGGCGCGTGCCGTCCTGGCAGGGCCGCAGAAACGCGGCCCTATAGGCTCGCGCGTGCCTGCTCTTTGGGCCAGGGGTCGTCCCCTGGCCCCCTTTCCCCTGGTACCTATAAATACCCCCTAGGGGCTTCAATGGGAGATATTCAGAGAACAGAGTTGTTTTATTGCTTTGTTAGGAGTTGTAGTTGTTTTAATTTTCTTCTTCTAGTTTTAGGTTTAGCCATTAGAGTGAAAGAGAGAGAGTGTACAAGTTGTATTTGAAGGGTGACAAGCTAATAAAGTAACTACTTCTCTTTCTTCTTTCTATTTACTTGTCTTCTTTTACTTCCTTGTTGTAGTGTAACTTCCTTAATCTTCACTTCTTTTCTTTTATTTTCTTGTAGTGTAACTCCGCTTTTTACCTCATCTCTTTTGTTGTTTCTTTTCTCAAGCATGTCTAACTAACTCTTCATTTGTATGGCTAACTAACTACTAACCTACTAATCTCTAACAACTTGATTGACGACCCAATTGAGTCAATAGTGTCAAACAAGCCTTGTGCAAACGAGAGCTATGACATCTTAAGACGAGGTTCTAACTCTAACTTACCTACAAGTATTTACTTTCTTATATTTCATTCTTAATGTGTTTTTGATGATCTATGGGTTGTCTACTTTACTTGTTGTTGTAAGTTAGAGATTTCCTTTTAACTTGCCGATACCATTAGTGCACTTGTGTCTTCCCCTATTCTCGCCTTTAATTGGATCTTGATAAGGGAATGTCCAAGTTTTTGCCATGTTAAGCTAAGTTATAGGAAGAACTTTCACTTGATTTTCACGTGAATAGTTCCAATGCATAAGTATTATGCTTGCCTATAATCCATCGTGAGGCTACATCTTCAAGAAGTTAGGGATTAGTGGGGGCAATTAGTAGAAAGTTAGCCATGCACTTTTACCATTAAGAAAAATCTAACTTTACAAACCACCAAATCATTTTCAAACAATTCTTAAAACCAACTTGTTTTATTTTTCAATTCTTTATTTAAGACAAAGAACTTCTCTTTTCTTGAACAAAGTATTTTCCATAAATTTTGCAAAGGGGAAAACTTACAAAAAAAGGGGTCGAGGAGCTAAATTACAAGTAATTCTAGGAAGAAGATTACAAGTAGATCTCCTCTGAGATTTCTGGGGAGGTGTGCGGTAGGAATCTGATCAGCGCGCGATCACTTTATCCCTTTGACGATGCGATCGATCAGGTAATCAGACTGCTGCCTGATGAGATTCCCTTCTCGCCTGTTCGGGGAATCAGAGAACAGAAGGTCGGTAGAACCCTCTTGTTACTTCTCAAACTGCCTCCGCTTGGAATTCCTCTCGCCTTGTTCCGGAGATTCCTTGAGAGGGAGGAAGATCTTAGGGTATTAGCACCCTGATTAGAGAAGTAATTCTTTGAATTCTTAGAAGCAAGAGAGTAGATCTCTGTCTTTAGTCCTCTTTTCCTCTTTTTCAGTCTCTCTCTCTGTATGCCTCTGGTAGGCTATTTATAGGGAGAGCAGGGGTATAATTGTCCCTTGAAAATCTGGAAACAGATTGAATCAATCTGTTTTACATCTGGAAAGTAGCCTCGCCGCGAGGCTAAAGATAGCTTTTGCGAAGTTAGGAATAGCAAGTAGTGCTGATCTCTTGATCCGTTCTGCTAAATGAGGGATGCGCCCTTGATTCTTTCCAAATAACTGAAAGATTTCTCCTAATCTTCTTACCTGATTTGGAGAGTCAAAAGATTATGGCAAGCAACTGCCAAATTTGATCTCAATTAGATTTGATCTCATCTAGAGATTTGATTGGTCAAAGGTGACCATAGAAGACCAGCAGCGGAGCTGCCGCGTCGAGCTCACAGCGGTGCTGGAAGGAGCATCTGGCAAAATTAGAAGAAAGCTCTTCAGCGGAGTTGGATAACTTTGTGGCGAAGTTACCTTATCAATTACCTTTTGCGTAGCTACATGGGGCTTCGAGCGAAGCTAACTCTCTGCAGAGTTAGCTGAGCGTTTGTAGGCGAAACTGCAAGTCAGCTCGCAGTGAAGTTATGAAGGATCTTCCTGTGATGCTAAGTAATTTTAGCTTCTCATGCGAGACTTATCTTGTGGGCTCGTGTGAGACTAAGTGTTGAGCTAACTTAGTGTCTCTGGACCTGCCTGGACCTTCTCACGAGCTTTTTTTGGCTTACTGTCTGCTTCACTGGATCAGTAGAGTCCAAGTTGCTGATTCGTCCCTTTGAGATGGGTGAAGAACTGGTTGTCGGCTTGTCTGCCACTTGTCTTTTGTAGATGTTAATAAGTTAGACATTGTTCAGGCCAGTTAGGAACCTTGTCTTTTTTAGAGTATCAACAAGACCCCCTTCAAAGTTTTTGCAGGTTGTAATGGAATGGTTCAAACTCTGAAATACTTTGAACTACTTTGATTGATGACATATGAAATGTGAACGTCGCCATAGCAGTTGAGTTCAGCTCCGCATTCAATTCTGCTTTCGGATTGGAATAAGTTCGCCGAGGAATCGTGTAGATTCGCGATTCTGAATAGCTTCACGTCTGGATAGCTCCACGTTAACTCGGAGTTTGGAACGACGTTCCTTTCTCGAGGCTAACTGCTTTTCGGCTAGTTACGAGAAAGATTGCTCCCTTTTCAAGGTTAGAATAACCTCTCTTGTTTTTACCGAGAGAGATTGTTCCCTTTCTCAAGGCTAAGCATTTAAATGCTTTGAACTCGCCTGCACTTCCAAGCTTGAAGTAGCGGCGGTGTGATCAGGCCATGAGGCCTATAAATAGGACACTTGAAGTCCTCTGCAGAGAATCAGTCTGTTCATGACATCCCCTCGTTGCCCAGGAAAGGAGACTCAGATCTCTGAAATAGTGGGGGCGCCCACTCTGGTCACGAACGGTCAAGAGCTGGTAAGTTCGGTCATCCGATGACTTTCAGGGGGTTCATCTTCCTTAGCTTTACTAGCTATCTTAGGATTAAATTCCTTGGATCTTTACATCTGGCTGATTTTTAGAAAGGGTTTCGACCCTATTTTCCAGTTTCTCGGTGAAGCTATCATTCTCGCTTGATCCAGAGAAAACTCTTTCATGCAGAGTTCCTATTTTGATCTATGACTCTGTCTGTAAATCCGCCACATAGACAAGAATTGGGACTTAGTCTCTCTAAGGTTGAGCATTTTACCATATAGGTGGGGTCAAGACTGTGTCCCTCTGGACCAGTCTGGCTTAGCCATATAGGCGAGGCTAGGACTTGATTCTTTTTGAGGCTTATTCAGCCTAACTGCCTTAGGCGGAGCTAAGATTTGGCTTATGCTGAGCTAGTCCACCATCACTGTGCAAGCGAGGCTACCCTCTATGAACTGAAGCACCACTGGATCAGATATGAATTACTTCGCCCCAAGAATTGACTTAGCATTTTGCAGTTTTCTCTTTAATTTAATGCTAACCTGTTTCCAGTTTGGATTGCAGTGAACTGTGCCCTCCAGTCTTTTGTCTTGATGAAAGAGACCAGAAACTTGCCTTTTGATTTTCTAGTTGAAACTTTAATCCTAAGCAGGAGAAACATACTGGAGCAGCTGATGCATGTTCCAAGAAGAGGTTGGCAGTTGCTTATCCGAGATGATCCACTTCGGGAAAGGGCTGGTAGTCGCTTATCCGAGATGATCCACTTCGAGAAAGCAGGCATCACCTGTAAGGTCTCAGATCCTTCCTTTGCCAATTTTAATCAAAGAAGATCTGGCTTTCTGGTGGCAACCAGTCCTTGCCAATTTTCATCAAAGACGATCCAGCTTCTTGATGGCAAAATCTGCCATTAGGCGAAGGATTACGGCCTTATGCAGGAGGAAGGCCTTTCGTACCTGGCTGGTTTGGCTTATCACCTTGGAAGTAGATAGGACAACTTGTATGCCTTTGGAGCAATGATTCGGTTGTACGAAAGACCCTTGATGTAGCGTCAATGTATCTTCCCTTTTGAATCAATAAAAATGTTATTTTCTGCTTATCTGCTCTGTTTCCCTCCTCTTCCTTTTGAATTTTGAAGGCAATTGGAATAGACCGGCAGAGGAAAGAAAGGTTCTTAGCGGAGCTAAACTTCCTGCGAAGTTAAAGACAGAATCCCAGCTAAATCAGGAACGAGCTTCCAGCGAAGCTAGCATGAATTTTCTGCAAAGTTAGAGCCGAGCTTTCAGCGGGGCTAAGGTTCATCTTTCAGCGAAGTTACTCAAACGTCGCATGAGGTTGACGCTGAACTCACGGCGGAGTTAGCCCTTAGCGGGCTGAAGCAACGCTTCTCGGGAAGGCGCTTAGGCGCCGTTTCAAATTAATTTGAAACGACTGCCTGCGCTCCCTTTGAGGAGGCAAAGTTTAGGCAATGATCAGCCTATAAAAGCCTGATCGGGCTGAAAGAGAAGGAACGACTTCTCTTTGAATTTTCAGAGAACTCCGAATCTCTTCTTTTTCTTTCTCCTTCGTTATGAACTTCTTCAGTTCTCCGATGGCTCCCAAAAGACGAGCAGGAAAAGAGGTAGCAACTTCTACGACGGAGGGTCCTTCTCCTCCTCCGGTCATCGAACGACCCATCGCGGGTAGGGATCTTTCCCTTTTGTTCAGAGAGTTTGATCTCTCTTTGAAACCAATTCCTGGCTATTCATGATGAATCTAGAACGATTCATTGTGATCCAGTGATCTCAGGGAGTTCAAGTCCCTTAATTCCCTTGATTTCTCGATTAGGAATCTAAGAACGAAGGGTCTCTTCTCCAAGCTTCTGAGCGAAGCTAACCCTTAGGCGGTTCACATACTGTTGAATGATATGGTGCGAAGCTAACCCTCAGAGCGCAGCTGAAAAGGACCTTAATGCCCTTAAAATAATTTTAGGCAACAATACCTTTCTGACGAAGTTAGCCCCTGGGGTTTTTCGCGTTCTGTTGTCCGGGGTCAAGCTTCTAGAGCGAAGCTAATACTTAGATGTTTTTCTGCATTCTGCCTTCATGTGGAGTGCGGAGTTAAGCTGCAGCTGCGAAGCTGAGCTTCGGGGCGAGCTAGAGCTAGGCTTGTCTCGCTTGGGGGGGCGAAGCTATGCCTTAAAATTTTCTGGATTTGGCTTTCTATCGCCAACTGAACTAATTAGTTTTGTCTTGTCTCTGCAGTGCACTATACTCCCGGTCCTCTGAACAGTTTTTTTGGAACGGCTAGAGGGTTGGACGGCAATGTTAGCCTGCAGTTCCAAGGGCAGGCTTCAATATTCAGTGAGCAGAGCGCTCCTGGTTAGGATGCACTTATTCATGCCGGGGATCAGCGCAGCATTAGAAGCATCTTAACTACTGCTCCCCTTGAAGATTCTGACCGAAAAATCTATCGGAAGCCTGGCTTCATGTTTGGAGATCCAGCGCCAGACAATGATCACCAGCTGCTAGCCGGAGAGGGGCAATGGATTTTCAAACTGGATGGCGAGAAGTATTATCTCCCATCTAGCAAGCGCCACTTTCCCTTGTCCTTCTTTCAATGTGTGACGAGGGCTCGAAAGATGCAGTGGCAAGTGACGCGGACTACTGATTTTATTCACGTGGGTAAGTTGATAGCTCCGTCCCCCAGTTATACAAGGGCGGGTCCTCCTCGCTGCATATTGGGTCTCCACCATGGGAACGTACTTCCGGACATCCCAGTGGGAGAAAATCCCGCGGTGGCTCAGACTTTGGGAATTAGTTGTTTAAGGTTCACGGTAATTATCCGGCCACTGATTTCAGGACCCCTGGGTGGATTCATCCCCCCAAGGCATGGTGGAGGGACTTGACTTTATATGTCCTTGCCCATTTTGAAGAGGATCTGGAGAGGCTAGGACTCTACGAGGCTGTTAGGGCGACCTGTTACGACATTCAGATGAGTGTAGCGAACTTCTATGCCATCTTTGAGTTATACTGCCCAGCTACAGGGATCTTCTTCACTCGTATTGGCGAATTGGGCATGGCTTTGCACGAGATGTGGGAAGTCTCTGCTCTGCCTTTGGGGTCTCTCGCATATGTAGAATATTTCCCGTGCGAGGCGGAATTGGCACTTCTGGAAAAGCAGGAGCCCGCCTTGTTTGAGACTTACTGGGAGTTGATGTGCCACCTTTACATTTGCTCAAGCATACATGGGAGCCATAAAGGGGCTTCATGCAGTTTGAAGAGCTGGGAAAATTATTTGTTCCCTGACCTGGAAGGTACTCCCGAAGCAGCTCATTGTGGAGTTACAAATGAAGACATCTTTCGCCGGATGCAAGAGCACTCTCAAGGGGATTTAATTTTGGAAGAAGATGACGGACCCTATGAGAAAGGTGATATTCTTTGGAGTTTCCACCACCAGGCTCGTCGACCGACGTCCTAGAAGGCACTTCTAGCTGGCTTTTTAACGGTTTGGATGAAGAAATGCGTGGTGCCATCTCCGTCTAGCGACGTCATTCATCCAAATGTGTTATTACCGGCTGTTCATTTAGTCTATGGTCGTTCTCTTGGACTTCTTCCAGTAATGCTGTGCTGTATTAAAAGAGGCCTTCATGTATTGACGGAGGCTTTCTGTAGGCCACCAACGACGAAGCGGGGAAAGAGAACTATCTTGCCTCATGACGGACCAAACCGCAGAATTGGTTTGCCATATACTTATTTGATGGCATGGTTCTCCCTTCACTGCCCCTCTATCATCCAAGCCGGTGAGGATCCCCCAGAAGGTGTTCGAATGGTGCTTCTCCGTCGATTCGAGGGGTGTTCGTTGTCACGGACTTATGTGGCTGCGGTCCGTAAATTACTGTGTCATCATGACGTCTACAGCCTTTTTCGGTCTTTTCCTATATTCGTGATGTAGGCTATGGTGAAGAATTTAAGGATGTAGGGGAAAGGCAAACGTCGTTGAGTCGGGGAGTCTTCGAATGGCCGGTTAGCATCCGACCACCCCACTTGTTGTATAGAAGCGGGGACACCTGTTACCTGGAGCCCTATATTCTGAGTCAGTTTGCTCGTCAGTTTGGATATGACCAACTGTACAAAGGTAATCCGAACAGTAGCCTGGCCTTCATGGGGAGCCTCATCGATGGAGCTCATGCCTGGCGGTTTTATATTGCTGGCTGTACTGAGGCGCGGCTGTGCATGCCGCTGAGGACTCTGAACCTTCTGACAACCCTGGGATTCTGCCAGTGGTATAGAACTTCAAACTCCACACCAACTGGGTTTTCTATTAATTCCTTTGGTGCGAAGTTGATCTCTCAGTGGTTGAAGCGGAAGGTCACTGAGAGAAGCGAGGGTAAGAGGGTCCGCGTGCCAGGCCTTGGGGAATTCATTGCTGTTGATGATAGTGAGGCCTCGAACGCAGGAAGTCCCCATTTTGAAGGGAATACAAGTGCTGAGGCTCCAGCAGCTGCTTCTGGTGGCGTAGGTACAGCCTCCATGGAAGATGGAGAGGTGGAGGAGTTGAAGTAAGAAAATCCCGATGTCAACTTTAAACGAAAGCGGCAGGGCAGATCTCACAGGAAGAGGATAGTGAAGAAGCCTCGTCGCTATGCTCCTATTGTTATTGCAGAGGGCGAATTATCTGCAGTGCCTCCTCCTCCTGCTCCATTAGTCATTAAGCTGTCGGCTCCTAGGCAGACCGCTAGTAAAGCTATTCCGGACCCGAGTAAGATCATCTCCGTTCTTGCAATACACTTTTATATATTCCATACAGCTCATTGTTTACTTCATGACTCAGGAACCGAGGCGGTGAGAGACCCGAGTGCTGAGGTCGCAGGAGAACAGGGGAAGCATTATGATCCCCTGTTCACTTATAGAGAAGGCGATGAGGTTAGCTATTTCGCCGTCTCGAAAGAATCTGGAGGTGATGCGGCCGATGTAGGTCCTTCAGGTGCTGGGACCTCAAAAGGAAGTCCCATAGCTTCGAGCTCTTTTGGGTGGACCACAGAGGGTTCGACGAGTGAAGGTGGGCCGGCCGTCCGTGTCGACTCTGCTAAAGACTTTCCTATGGAGCCTGAGGGGACTGATGCCGCGGTCGAGGAAGTTCAGAGAGAAACTGTGGCCAAGGCGACTGAGGCGATATCCTCTTTTGGTAGTGCTTTGACCTTTTGTGAGTAATTCTTTCCTGATATCGATCATACCTTACTTAAACAGAGTCTTACTACAGGTGTTCCGCCCTTGGGTGCATCGACTTCAAGAGAGCCAACCCATCTTCCTGAGGAAATCAGGGTTGAAGTAAGTACTTCGACTGCGGCGGACGCTGCTGAGTTGGATGCTTTGTATCATGGGTTTCCCTCTTATCACCCTGAACCGAAAAGTGGCTTTAAAGAGACTGAGGGGATAGTGGTTACGGAACCAATTTCACTTCCAACTACATCAATAAGTGAACTGCCAGTGGTTTCGCCAGTGCTGCCTATCCTGCTGATTAGTCTCTAATTTTGCATAATTTTCATCACTTTCTCATATTTATTTCATGTAAAATTTTACTAATAAAATCTTGCTTGTGTGATCCTAAGTCCATGGTGTGCAAATGATGAAGAAGACCTAAATCACCATTTAATTGGTGATTAAAAGCCTACCAAGTAGCCATTGACTTTAGAGTGAAGATTTTGTCAGTCTAGGGCATCAAATCACGAATTCAAGATATCATGGCGTCAGAAGACAGATAGGATGGCGCGCCGCCCGAAGCCAGGCGCGCGCCGCCCTGGCAGTGCCGCGAAAACGCGGCCCAGGCCGCGTTTCGCGGCCATTTGGGCACGCGCGCGCCTGCGCTTTAGGCCATGTGCTTCCCACGTGGCCCCCTTTCCCCTGGTGCCTATAAATACCCCCCTGGGGTCTTCAGTTTGAGCATATCCAGAGCTTTAGCAAGTTTTTGTAATCTTGTTTTTAGGTTTGTAGTTGTTGTTGTGGTTCTTCTTCTAGTTGTTGTTTTAGCCATTAGAGTGAAAGAGAGAGAGTGTGTAAGTGTTGTATTTGAAGGGTGACAAGCTAATACAAGTACTACTTCTCTTCCTTCTTTCAATTTACTTGTGCTTTTCTTTACTTTTACTTTATTGTTATAGTGTAAACTCATTGCTCTTTACTTCTTCCTTTTGTTGTTTCTTGTTGTAGTGTAACTCCCTTCCACTCCACTTCTTTTCCTTTGTTATTTCTTTTACTTTTATGGCTAACTAACTTTTTCATAGCATGGCTAACTAACTACTAACCCACTAATCTCTAACTACTTTATTGATAACCCGCATGAGTCAATAGTATCAAACAAGACTTGTGCAAACGAGAGATATGACATCTTAAGACGAGGGTTCTAACTCTAACTTACCTACAAGTATTTACCTTCTTATATTTCATACTTAAATGGTTTTTTGATGATATATGGGTTTTATACTTTGCTTGTTATTGTAAGTTAGAGACTTTCCTTTTAACTTTGCCGATACCATTAGTGCACTCGTGTCTTCCCGTATTCTCGCCTTCTAATGGACCTTGATATGGGAATGTCTGAGTTTTTTCCATGTAAAGCGAAGTTATAGGAAGAACTTTCACTCGATTTCCACGTGAATAGTTCCAATGTATAAGGGTTGTGCTTGCCTATGATCCATCGTGAGGCTACATCTTCAAGAAGTTAGGGATTAGTGGGAGCACTTAGTAGAAAGTTAGCCATGCACCTTTACCATTAAGAAAAACCCACTTTTACAAACCACCAAAACATTTTCCAACAATTCTTCAAACACTTTTCAATTCTTTATTTGGAAACAAAGAACTTTCTTTCTTCTTGAACTTTGAAGCCGCATCAAGCTTCCATCACTCTCCCTCCTTGTGGATATGACCCGTATAGCCACTTTGCTACTACGAAAGAATCGCAAAAGCAGTAACATCAACCTACACTTCCTTCTCTTATTTTAGTGATTGCTTTTGTCGATCAAATTTTGGCGCCGTTGCCGGGGAGGGAACTGCTTTGTTGTTCAATACTAAAGATTGTTCTTTATTTTTGTGTGTAGGAAAGTACCAAGGAGCTCACTACCACGGGAAGCGAAGGAGGTGGCCAAGGACACTGCGCGAGGATTCATTTGCCCTCGGAAAAATTCATGTAAAAGCGAGTTTTTCCGATTGAAGTACTAACAAACTCGTTTGCAGGGTTGCCGAAAGCCGCTAAAAAAAAATTTGCTTTCTAAATTTTTAGTTTCCTTGGATGCTTCACCTTATGCATGTGTAATAAACTCAACAGAAATCTACTTGTTGCTTAATTGAAATTTGGACTAGACTTTTGCATTTAGGGCACATGTCTATTTCAATTCATTTCAATTTCTGTTGAAGAGTGCTGGAGATAAGGTACGTGTGCATTCATATAGAATAGGACCAAAATTTTGAAGTGATTTACCGCTTTGAGTGTTACCTTATTGTGAATAAACGCTATACTTGCACAATTGACTTTAAGGGCAAAACCCAAATAAACAAGATAAGGTGGGGATTTCATCACCCTTCCTTAGCCCAAAAATCATCTCCAAGTGCACTCACACTTTCCTAAGCCTTAACTAAAAACTGATAGACGTTGGCCCTAGGGACATCTCAGACTCACTAAGAGATTAACCGAGGTTGAAAATTGTAAGAACTATACTCCTGCAAAATCGGTTCTAAGGAAAGTGGATTGATAGATAAAGCCTCGAAAGCTCCGTGTTTTGGCGTAATTAGGCCCGTGGCTCCGCCCGGATATCTCCCCTCGAGCTTTGCCCTTCCTGGCCGATTAGCTTGTAGTCGAGTTCCTGCAACAACCTTCCCCGGAGAATCGACCAGTTAGGAGTCGTCTAGGTCTAGGTACCTTAGACTAAGGCTTGTGGTTGTTTTTCTTTCTTTTGTTGTTTTTCATTCTTTTCGATTGTTTATTGTTTTTGCGTTATTTGTGGTGTGTGCTGCATGCAAGAGTGGGTGAGAGATCCGTCAACTTCCAGATAACAAGAAACACTTCTCTACCCTTGCATCTAGAACCGGTGATGGCGTCACTTCAGGATAGATTTAAACATATCAGAACTTCACTTCCATCTTGCATAAAACTTCCTGAAGCAAACGGCAATAATTTTGAGTTAAAACCCCAATTCATTAACACTCTTCCCAAATTTCATGGTTTAGAATCAGAGGACGCATACTTCTTTGTTAGGAAATTTGAAGAAGTGTGCCTCATGATGCGTATACCCCAGCTAGGAGATGATGCCGTTAGGTTACGTTTCATCCCTTTTTCCCTAAAGGACCTAGCTAAGAAATGGTTGTATAACTTGGCAGCAGATTCAGTCACGACCTGGGATGATTTCGTCAAGGCCTTCTTGAAGAAATTGTACCCAATTCACAAAACTACCCTCATTAGGAAGAAACATCATGCAGTTTAGGCAAGAACCGACGAGCGAACCATTTGGAGATACTTTGAGCGATTCAAAGATCTCCTAGCTCAGTGCCCTCATCATGGCGTGGAGAAATGGCATCAGTGCCAGATTCTCTACGATGGTCTAGACTATCAGACAAAGACCCTGTTAGAAACGATGTGTCAGGGAGGGTTCTTGCAGAAGGATGAGAATCAGGGTTGGATTTATTTGAGGATTTAGCTGAGAAAACCCTGCAATGGGAGCCAGCCTCGGAGAAACCTAGGAATTCACAATCTATAGCTTCAAGAGGAGGACTCCTATCTCTAGAATCATCCATAGCTGCCGAGGCTAAGATTGCTACCCTAATGAGAAGGATAAAGGCTCTGGAAACTAAAGAGCCTGCCAATGTCAACTAGATCAACCCACCACCAATTCACAATCGGGTTGTTCGTACTGTCAGGCACCAAACCATGTCTTTGAAGAGTGCCCTGTTTTCCACACCCAACAAGTGCCACCGGAACACCTGAACGCGGCTAACAGCCGCCACACAACCCCTACTCACAGACATACAACCCCAGTTGGAGAAATCACCCAAATTTCTCCTGGGCCCAGAACAATCCTCCTAGGCCATAATTTCTCCAACAATTCACCATCCTACTCCTCCACCACCTTTTCCCAGTCAAGTCCTTGCTTTCCCCCAAAGCTCACCAATGAAAAAGAAAATCAGTAAATTGGAGGAGAGCATAGAGGCTTTCATGAAGTCCCAAACCGATTTTAGCAAAACCAGGGACAAACTCTGAACAATCATTCACAGGCCATATCGAGATTGGAAATGCAGAGAGAACCTGTTGGCCCAAAGGCCATTATCCCAGTTATTTTGATGATAACAAAACATATTTAGTTATGTATTTAACATGTTTATTTCAGAATATTTCAGGTTATTTAACAGGTTGTTTTTGACGGCTCCGCTAAAAGACTCACAAGTTTGGACGCCGCAAAAATGAAGATTCCCAAGCTATGCACAACTAGGATGCTTTGGGATCAAGATGATGATATGAAGATCAAGACAAGACCAAGACAACAAAGAAAACAAGAGTTGTATTTTTATTTTTATTTTTAGATATTTTGTCAAAGCTAGATATTAGAAGTAGAGCTATGGGATTATCACACACACACCTTTTAGTTAGGTTCATGGCTTCTAAAAGATTTCCAAATTCCATTTCTAAACTTAGTTCTAAAGAGAACATATTTTGAAAATAAGTTTTTAGAAAGAAAATAGTTTTGGAAAAACAATTTTATGGGAAAAACAAGTTTTTATCAAAAGGATTTTTATCAAACTATTTTAACATGATAGAAGTATGACACATGCTCATATCATGTTTTTACAAGTTCCAAAATCCAACCCAAGACCCAAAACCAAAAATCCCAAAATTTCTGGTTCTGGAAGTTCTGTTTTTCAGAACTCACAGTAACCGGTCGACCGGCCCGGTCGACCAATGTGCACAATACTGTGCACGTCTATATCAGTCGACCGACCGGTCGACCGATGTACACTTGCGTTCACAGGAGTTTTCGGTCGACCGACCCGGTCGACCGATGAACCCCAACGGTCATATTTTTGACCGTTGGCGGTCGACCGACCCGGTCGACCGAACTCTGTCAAAAGTTCTGACAGATCCAACAGCTAGTTTTTCTGGCTGATTTTCTTTTGGGATTTGGTACAACGAATTTTGTGAGGCGTTTTTGACCCCTATAAATAGAGGGTCACCTCATATTGATTAGACAAATATTACAAACATTTGCAAAACAATTCCAAAAGATTTCTCAAGAGTTTTACAAAGAATTTCAATTCCTTTCTTTTACAAAAGATTTCCAAAGCCTAAATTTCCAACACCCAACTGTGGCCTACTCTCTACTCCCTAGCTTGCTTTTGCACACACAATCCCATATATCTACATCTACATATTTGGCTCTAGGATTGTGCTTAGTGAGCTTTGTAAAGTGATCAAGTGTGATCACTCATTTTCTTCTTGGAGTGAAGTTGTAGAGGCATCGGCCTCAAGGGAGCTAGTGAGCTTCGTGGTGGTGTTGCGGCATCACAAGTGTAAGGGACAAGTTGTCCTTGTATTGGCGATCCGGTGGGATCAACGATAGTAGTGCAAATCCTTCAAGTGTGAAGGCGGGGACGTAGAGCGTGGCTCGAACCTCGGAAACACATCCTTGCGTTTGCGTTGCTCAATTTTCTCTAACTCTACTCCTTTCAATTCTTGCACCTTTATTGTTGTATTTATTGCAAGTCTTTATTGTGCTTTTTGTGTGTGAAATTTTAAATTCTGCATTATTGCCATAATTCATATAGCCATCACCTATTCACCCCCCTCTAGGTGATTTCAATTGGTATCAGAGCCTAACCCTACAACTTAGGTCTAACCACCTTAGGGAGATCCATATTTGGCTATATTCATTTGTTGCATTCATTATATATTGTGCATTTTATTCATCATACATGGCATCTCTAGACTTTTCAAGCATCAAGTCCCCACCCAAGTTTGATGGTTAAACTTCCCCATTTGGAAGGTGAAAATGAATCTCTTCCTTAAATCCCTAGAGTTAGGGTAGCTAGGGCTATAACCAAAGATTTTATTGAACCCACTAGTGATGAGAGCACATGGTCCGAGGATACCTCCAAGGATTATGAGGCTAATGCTAGGGCTCAATATGCCTTAACCCAATCCCTTAATGAAGATGACCTTGCACGCATTATTAATTGCAAATCGGCATATGAGGTTTGGAACATTCTTATTGTGACTCATGAGGGAACGTCACAAGTCAAGAGAGCCAAAGTTGACTTGCTACGTTCTCAATATGAGAATTTTACATGTTTGATAATGAGAGCATTGATGACATGCTCACCGTTTTACAAAAATAACTAATGCTCTTTCTTCCTTAGGCGACAAGATTGATAATGATCAAAAGATAAGGAAGGTAATTAGAGCTCTTCCCAAGCTTGGGAAGTCAAGGCAACCACACTCAAGGAGCTCAACGACAAAGAGGAGATGGACTTCTCCGGCTTCATCGGAAATCTCAAGACGCATGAGATGGAGATGAAAGATAGAAAAGAGAGGGAGGCACCAAGAAGAAGACTATTGCCTTCAAAGCCACTCCCACCATACTTGAGGAGGACGACTCATCGGAGGATTGCGATGAGGACTTCGCCATGCTCATCCGGAAGGTGGGCAAGATGTTCTACAAGAAGGGACGGCAAAGCAACTTCTGAAGAGGGAAACCTCAAGGAAGGTACGAGAAGAAAAGAGAAGAACCCGGTCCTTGCTTTCATTGCAAGAAGATCGGTCATCTAATTGCCGAGTGCCCCGCTCTACAAGCAACCACCTCAAAGCATGGGAAGAAGAAGAAAGCCTTGGCCGCTACATGGGATGATTCGGAGTCGGAATCCGAAGAGGATCACGACGCCGCCAACATGTGCTTCATGGCACAAGGAGACGACGCCTCTAAGGTAACATTTGATAACACTCTTGATGATGATGATCTCACTATGGATGAACTAGCACATTTCTTTGAGGAATTACAACATAGGTATGAGATCTCACAAGCTCATAATAAAAAGTGAAAAAGGAAAATGAATTTTGAAGAACAAATTTGAAGTAGTTGTTAATGAGAAGAATACTCTATCTAATTCTTTTGAAAATTGAAAAGTGATTTGAAAAATATAAATTGGCTAATAAAGGAAAAACCCCCATGGTTTCTATTAACAAAAATGAATTTGTAGAGATTCAAAAACGTGTTGAAGTTTTGGATTCTACTCTAAAAGTTATGCATTGATTTGAAAAAGATTGCATCTAATTTCCTAAGGGAGTAACCAAGGGAAACATACACACCATGCTCATGCACACCATACACATGCACGGAAACATGTACACCCACACAAGCATGCATACATGTATGGTAATAATAATAATATGGTAGAATTTACATTTGCACACATTGTGGCCGCAAAGGCCATTTAGAAAAGTTTTGTTTTGCTAAACATAATGTAAACAATAAATATGTTTGGTTCGCCCCGGATCTAACCCCAAAGGACCCACTAAGATTTGGGTACCAAAAGAGCCACCGAATTCAAATGATACAGGTATAGGTGGATCTTCTCCCTCCAAGACTTAGGAGGAGGTGGTGCCCGGGTGGTTGATGCATCGAGCTTAAAGAACAAATCATGCATGCATCGCTATCGTGGAGGCACCTAATTTGGAGATTGCCCGTAAATTGGTAACATCTCCATTTTAAGAGTTTATTTTGTATATACAATTTTATAGGATTGCTAGTTTAGTTTTATGCCTCATTGACACATGATTAGTATAAACTTGCAACTCCATCATGATTGTATATGCCATGTTCAGTTTTTGATATTTCTTGTTTCATGCCTTGTCTATTATATGTCCACATGTATAGTTTGTTATTTGTGATTATATACTTGTATACATATACACACATTATTTTCATAAATAAAAATAAACTTTGTAAAATTTCCTATTTAAGCAAATACCTTAAAGATGGCAATTGCGCACCTCAACTCATTCAAGAGGAATCAAGAGGATGAAGTTCAGAACCCGTCACTGGGTATTCGGCTTCAACATCTTTAAAATCTTTGTTTAAATATGAAAATAAAATTAAAAGGGATTGCATGAATTTTGATGTTTGTAAAGACTTAATGAAGATTTAAAACCTGTTGGTGTATTCCTATATGTTAATATGACATAACTATTTGACTACAAATTATTTAAAATTTTTTTTTTTTTTTGGCAAATTGTTGTTAACTGTTTTTCAGGCAAAGCCGGTCGACCGACCCCTAAAGCTCCGGTCGACCGACTCTGCCTGAGAAGAAAAATTTTTTATTTTTTCTCTGTTACCAGTCGACCGACCATAATCCAGTCGACGATGCTGACATGCAGAGCTCTCGGGATAAATCGGTCGACCGAGCCGGTCGACCGCTCTATACTTACAGAGCTCTCGGTTTGTTTCGGTCGACCAGACCGGTCGACGATCGTCGTTTTCAGCCCTAATCTGTTATAAATTCACTTTTTCTCTCTCTCTCTCTCACTTCTCTAGCGAACCGAAGACACCCAATTCTCCCAAAATTTCTTTCTCTCCAAACTCAAACAATCTCAAATCAATTAAAAACCATCTCAATTTCCTCTTTCTACTTCCAGATCTTCGATTTCAGGTCATCCAACACCAGATTCGGAGAATTTCAAGATTTTCAGTCTAGGGTTTGGATTTTCTCAGTTAAGGTAAAAATCCGATTTTTGACTCTAATTTCGTTTCTTGCTTTGGAATCTATTATCTATTATCATCAATCTAGGTTTCTAAGCATCTAGATCGTGCCTTAAACTTGATACACCTAAAAATCCAATTTTATTCATCATGCCGAAAAGATCTCGAACTGAGAAAGGGAAGGGTGTTGCTCAACCCTCATCTCAGGTTCCTAGACCGTTCGGCCCTTCATTAATGATCTTGCTGCTGATAGATACTCCCATCTCTCCACTAGAAATATTAACTCAGGGAGATTTGTAGCTATTCAGGATTTTGAACATCTAGATATTCCTCAAATCTTGCAAACAAATAATCTAGTTGAGTTCTTGACCATCAAGGAGCAAGTATACACTTCTCTTGTTCCTTACTTTTATGCCAACTTTGAATTTGATGGTACCGGATCACTTCTAGAGTCTTAGGTAGGGAAATCGACCTTTCTATCGGTCGGTTTGCTAGGATTCTGCATCTCTCCACTGGTGGAGAAGATGTGTATACCCATGACCTACATGATTTCGAATTTCCGGAGGGTGAGTCTTCCCTCACCGCATCCACTCTTATTCACGGGGATGACAACCCCGGCTTGGTTAGGAATGAGGTAGTGAGTAGGTACACTCTTCAGTCCCAAGTCCTTGCCAAGATTATTTTCTTCAACATTGTCCCCAAACATGGTGAGTATAGCCATGCTAGGGGTTGTGTACCTTTGATTATCTATTGCCTGCTTAAAGGCATTAAGGTAAACTTTCCTAGAGTCATAGCATCTCATATGGGCTCTGATCAGATCCGTACTGCGGGTAGAAGCTTGCCCTACGGCATGCTAATTACCCATCTTCTTAGGGCTCTGGACTTTGATCTTTCTGCTGAAACTCCATCAAATCCCCTGACCAACATCAATGGAGTTGTCCTGAAGATGATGGAAGCACAGCTGCGTAGACACGCTCCTGTGCAACCACCTCTTCATCCTGCTGGTCCAGGCTCATCTTCTGCTCCTGGATCTTCTTCTTCTACTGCCCCTGCATTTCCTCCTGAGTTTCAGGCTCTTGTCTCTTCGGAGGTCCGCTCTCAGATCGAGGCGCACCAGGCCTGGGTCGAGCAGCGCGACGCAGCTATTCGTGCGGAGATGGACGCTCGTGACATTCAGGATGCTACTTTTGGGCGGAGGTCCGAAACGACATGTCTTACTTTGCTGACTCCATGAGATTCGTGGACGTTCAGTTTCAAGCTCTTTTCTCAAAATTTGACATGCTCGTTCCTGATCGTACTCCGACTGCTTGTCGACTCCCATCCACCGGTCCTCCATTCCCTCCCAGAGCTCGCTCTTCTGTTCCACCACCGCGTACCAGAGTTGATGGCATGGATCCAGAGGAGGAGGCAGCTTCTTCAGAGGAAGGTGGTGATGATGGCGGAGACGGCGATGACGGTGATGATGGTGCTGAGGAGTGACCTCCCCTTTTGATGATGTCAAAAAGGGGGAGAGTTATTTGGAGAGAGTTATCTTGAGAGAGATATATTTTGTGATGTAGTATTTTGTTTGTGTTTGGACATGGATTATGTATTTGTGTTTGGACATGGATTATGTATTTGTGTTTGGACATGTAGTATTTATTTTGTTTTGGACATGTATTTGGACATATTTCTACATGTATCTTCTATTATGCTTTGTGGACGTGTTCCTTTATATGTATTTGGTATCATTTGTTGGCATGAAGATATGATGTTTATCATACATGTGTATTTGGTAGTAGAAAATATGGTGTATCATTTCTTATACTATGCCTGCATATGATTTGTATCATTTTTGATATGCATGTGTTGAGGGGGAGCTTCATTGGAAGTCTCTACCCAAAATATTTTGTGATAACTACATATGTTTTGCCATCATCAAAAAGGGGGAGATTGTTGGCCCAAAGGCCATTATCCCAGTTATTTTGATGATAACAAAACATATTTAGTTATGTATTTAACATGTTTATTTCAGAATATTTCAGGTTATTTAACAGGTTGTTTTTGACGGCTCCGCTAAACGACTCACAAGTTTGGACGCCGCAAAAATGAAGATTCCCAAGCTATGCACAACTAGGATGCTTTGGGATCAAGATGATGATATGAAGATCAAGACAAGACCAAGACAACAAAGAAAAACAAGAGCTGTATTTTTATTTTTTATTTTTAGATATTTGTCAAAGCTAGATATTAGAAGTAGAGCTATGGGATTATCACACACACACCTTTTAGTTAGGTTCATGGCTTCTAAAAGATTTCCAAATTCCATTTCTAAACTTAGTTCTAAAGAGAACATATTTGAAAATAAGTTTTTAGAAAGAAAATAGTTTTGGAAAAACAATTTTATGGAAAAACAAGTTTTTATCAAAAGGATTTTTATCAAACTATTTTAACATGATAGAAGTATGACACATGCTCATACTTCATGTTTTTACAAGTTCCAAAAATCCAACCCAAGACCAAAACAAAAAATCCCAAAATTTCTGGTTCTGGAAGTTCTGTTTTTCAGAACTCACAGTAACCGGTCGACCGGCCCGGTCAACCGATGTGCACAATACTGTGCACGTCTATATCAGTCGACCGACCCGGTCGACCGATGTACACTTGCGTTCACAGGAGTTTTCGGTCGACCGACCCGGTCGACCGATGAACCCCAACGGTCATATTTTTGACCGTTGGCGGTCGACCGACCCGGTCGACCGGACTCTGTCAAAAGTTCTGACAGATCCAACAGCTAGTTTTTCTGGCTGATTTTCTTTTTGGGATTTGGTACCAACGAATTTGTGAGGCTGTTTTTGACCCCTATAAATAGAGGGTCACCTCATATTGATTAGACAACTATTACAAACATTTGCAAAACAATTCCAAAAGATTTCTCAAGAGTTTTACAAAGAATTTCAATTCCTTTCTTTTACAAAAGATTTCCAAAGCCTAAATTTCCAACACCCAACTTGTGGCCTACTCTCTACTTCCCTCTAGCTTTGCACTACACAATCCCATATATCTACATCTACATATTTGGCTCTAGGATTGTGCTTAGTGAGCTTTGTAAAGTGATCAAGTGTGATCACTCATTTCTTCTTGGAGTGAAGTTGTAGAGGCATCGGCCTCAAGGGAGCTAGTGAGCTTCGGGTGGTGTTGCGGCATCACAAGTGTAAGGGACAAGTGTGTCTTGTATGGCGATCCGGTGGGATCAACGATAGTAGTGCAAATCCTTCAAGTGTGAAGGCGGGGACGTAGAGCGTGGCTCGAACCTCGGAAACACATCCTTGCGTTTGCGTTTGCTCAATTTTCTCTAACTCTACTCCTTTCAATTCTTGCACCTTTATTGTTGTATTTATTGCAAGTCTTTATTTGTGCTTTTTGTGTGTGAAATTTAAATTCCGCATTATTGCCATAATTCATATAGCCATCACCTATTCACCCCCCCTCTAGGTGATTTCAGAACCAATTAGCTAGCTCCCTAAGTGAAAGACCAAAAGGGACTTTGCCTAGTCAGCCGCTAGTTAACCCAAAAACCTCCAATCAAGCATATAAAATTCAGGATCCATCGATAACCAGTACAATGCTGTTCACACACTGCGATCTGGAAAGAAGGTTGACAATCAGGTCTACCAACAAAAAGTCCAGTCCATCCTGATCCCACTCCAGCCTCCACCTCTGCAAGTTCCTCCCAAACTGCTCCCCACACATCTGACGTGGACAAAACTGCTGAACAAGTTCATAAGCCTGTAGCACCCTTCCCTAATAGGCTTAGGAACAACAATAAGAATATGCATATGGAGAAAATGCTAGAGATGTTCAACCAGGTCAAATTGAATGTGCCACTTCTTGACACTATCCAACAAGTCCGGCTTATGCCAAATTCTTAAGGATATGTGTACTAAGAAGAGAAAGACAAATGTGCCCAAGAAAGTGTTCTTGGCAACCAATATAAGCGAAATTCTGTCTGGTCCCATTCTGGTGAAATACAAGGATCCGGATGTCCCACCATTTCTTGCACCATAGGACAGACCGAAATCAGTAGAGCGCTTCTTGACCTGGGAGCAAGTATCAACTTGCTACTCTCTCAGTATACCAGCAACTTGGGTTGGGCGAGCTTAGCCCAACTCGAGTCACCATTCAGCTAGCTGACCGATCTGTGAAAATCCCTGAAAGGGGAAATCACAGACGTCCTTATCCGGGTCGGGGACTTCATCTACCCCGTTGACTTCATTGTGCTTGAGACCCAACCTGTGTCCAATCCTAAGTCTCAAACTCTAGTCATCTTAGGACGCCCATTCCTTGCTACAGCCAATGCCATTATCAACTGTAGGAACGGGTCCATGCGATTGACTTTTGGAGACATGACGAAGGAAGTCAATGTCTTCAATCTTGGAAGACAACCTAGGGATGTCAATGATCAGACGTTTGAGGTTAATTCTATTGAAAACCTGACCAGTGAGCATGAGGAAAGCATGGAGACAGAAACTGAGGCAGAGTTTGATCTGGAGGCTGAGGATTTTAATTTAGACCAGATCATAGATTCAACAGTGGATTGGGCACAAGCCCCAGTGTACCCTATCCAAGGATTGAAAGCCCAGAGATTGCATCCAATGAAGCAACACCTTCCCTAGAGCTAAAAGCCCTGCCTGAATACCTCAAGTACGCCTACCTGGGCGGAAAGGACACCTTGTCAGTCTCATAGCATCCCACCTGACTGAGCAACAAGA